>JAXRKP010000999.1:112500-183838 GCA_037039925.1 Doris montereyensis | reverse complement strand
CAAAAGTTAAGTCAGAATTGACACAAAAGTAGGGCACAGTTGTAAAGAGAAGGTGAACTGAGGACAAAAGTTAAGTCAGAATTGACACTAAAGTAGGGCATAGTTGTAAAGAGAAGGTGAACTCAGGATAAAAGTTAAGTCAGAATTGACACAAAAGTAGGGGCACAGTTGTAAAGAAAAAGGTGAACTGAGGACAAAAGTTAAGTCAGAATTGACACAAAAAGTAGGGCACAGTTGGAAAGAGAAGGTGAACTGAGGACAAAAGTTAAGTCAGAATTGACACAAAAGTAGGGCACAGTTGTAAAGAGAAGGTGAACTGAGGACAAAAGTTAAGTCAGAATTGACACAAAAGTAGGGCACAGTTGTAAAGAGAAGGTGAACTGAGGACAAAAGTTAAGTCAGAATTGACACAAAAGTAGGGCACAGTTGTAATGGCGAGTTGGGACGATTGTCAACTGGAAACCTGATAATGATTGTCAGTCCAGAATCGTCACACGTGTAGTTGGAACAATGAAATTCTTACCCGACGAACAAACAAACAAACAACAATTCTAAACAATACAAAAACAAAACAAGCTGTAAATAAAGAAAAATGAAAAGAAAAAGTTTGGTTCTTTTGTTTAAAGTAATTGAGAAAAGGAAGTAATCTCCGCAATATTAATTTTATCTTCTTTAAATATGTGCGTGTGTGCATGTGTGTGTGTGTGTGTGCGTGTGTGAATGAAAACATGCAAGTCTGCCGGCTGATTTTCTTTGCTATGATGGATCCAATATAACATGATTGGGGCTTTAATGGTTTGACCAAACAGCCGTATCTACAGGGAAAGTTAATCTACTATTAGTACTAGTGCTAATGCTCCAGCCTTTTATCCCAGTCTTTAAACTTTATTTCTAGATTAATTTGCTTGATGACTTTGAGTTTATTTTATTGACTGCTAATTGATTTCCGCCACACGTCAAAGTACAGAGCAGAGGCGGTCGCTATAACTATAAATAGAACCGACTGGCTCAGAAACGTTTAGAATCCTACATTCAGATTTCTCCTTCTCCATATCACTTTGTAAATTAATCATACATACACATACACACGCACACGCACACACACACACGCACATACATAACGACAAAGATGGATATATGGGCCATGTCCTCGTGCAAGTACAGGCTCACCGGCTGTACATCGTTTGTGCACCAGTAGACCATTTCAATTTCATTCAGTCAATTTCATTTTCCCGGGGAGCATACATAATACATTGCAGCAGCTGGTTAGATGCTTTGTACTAATAATCTGACAAGATCTTTCTTATACACACAGAAAGACATACATACATACATACATACATACATACACACACACACGCATACATACACACACACACACACTCATACATACATACCCACACATACACAAATACATACATACATACACACACACTCATACATACATACCCACACATACATACATACATACATACATACATACATACATACATACATACATACACACACACTCATACATACACACACACACACACTCATACATACATACCCACACATACATGAATACGTACATACATACATACATACATACATACATACATACATACATACATACTACATACATACATACATACATACATACATACATACATACATACGTTCATGCATACATACATATATACATACATACAAACATACATACACATATACTACATACATACATACATATATACTACATACATACTTATACTACATACACACATACATATATACTACATACATACATACATACTACATACATACATACATACGTACATACATAGACACACACTCATACATACATACACACATACATACATACGTACATACAGACATACAGAGACATACATACGTACATACATACATACATACATATGTACATACAAACAGCCAGAGGAACAGACACTGCTTACACCCACATACACTAACATACTTACAAACACACTTGCAAACATAATGTACATTTACAAATTGCGTTCTATCCAATAGTCAGTAATTACGACATCCGATAGCTTGGACATCATATGACATGAGTTCTCCTTTCAAACACGATTATTCACATCTAATAGCTTGGACATCCTATGACATGAGTTCTCCTTTCAAACACGATTATTCACATCTAATAGCTTGGACATCCTATGACATGAGTTCTCATTTCAAACACGATTATTCACATCTAATAGCTTGACATCCTATGACATGAGTTCTCATTTCAAACACGATTATTCACATTTAATAGCTTGGACATCCTATGACATGAGTTCTCATTTCAAACACGATTATTCACATCTAATAGCTTGCACATCCTATGACATGAGTTCTCCTTCAAACACGATTATTCACATCTAATAGCTTGGACATCCTATGACATGAGTTCTCCTTTCAAACACGATTATTCACATCTAATAGCTTGGACATCCTATGACATGAGTTCTCATTTCAAACACGATTATTCACATTTAATAGCTTTGGACATCATATGACATGAGTTCTCATTTCAAACACGATTATTTACATCTAATAGCTTGGACATCATATGACATGAGTTCTCATTTCAAACACGATTATTCACATCTAATAGCTTGGACATCCTATCACATGGGTTCTCATTTCAAACACGATTATTCACATCTAATAGCTTAGACATCCTATGACATGAGTTCTCATTTCAAACACGATTATTCACATCTAATAGCTTGACATCATATGACATGAGTTCTCATTTCAAACACGATTATTCACATCTAATAGCTTGACATCATATGACATGAGTTCATTTCAACACGATTATTCACATCTAATAGCTTGGACATCCTATCACATGAGTTCTCATTTCAAACACGATTATTCAACCGACCAATGAAACATGAGTATCTTGAAAAGTGTTTTAATGATGAGAAGTATGGTGAACTGGTATAGTGGAGTTTGTCTTGCAACTCGTCATTATCGTATATGTACACCATATTCGCCATTGCACTAACACGCACTCGCACGCGCGCGCACACACACACACACACACTTTCAGAATATGTGTGTGTGTGTGTGTGAGAGAGAGAGAGAGAGAGAGAGAGAGAGAGAGAGAGAGAGAGAGAGAGAGACAGACAGACAGACAGACAGACAGACAGACAGACAGACAGACAGACAAACAGATAGATGTAATATGTGTTGCATAACACTATTATTGGTTTCAACATGAGACCTTTGATTGAAAATTAACCCTTTCATTGCTACAAACCACGGAATTGCAGATCAATACCTGGCCGTAATATGCTATTCCGGAAGGATTGCAGCTAGCTTATGACAACCTGTTAACACTCCCTGCCAAAATCAAACGCGAAAGTCGTGTAGTGTTATGGTAATGGGAGACGCTGACGATCTGCCCATTAGTAGAGCTACAAAACCCTGGCGTGTTACTGTCACCAATGGACATAGAGCTACAAACCCTGGCGTGTTACTCTCACCAATGGACATAGAGCCACAAACCCTGGCGTGTTACTGTCACCAATGGACATAGAGCTACAAACCCTGGCGTGTTACTGTCACCAATGGACATAGAGCTACAAACCCTGGCGTGTTACTTCACCAATGGACATAGAGCTACAAACCCTGGCGTGTTACTCACCAATGGACATAGAGCTACAAACCCCAGCGTATTACCGTCACAAATGGACATAGTTTACAAACCCTGGCGTATTACTACCACCAATAGACATATTTTACAACCAATGGACATAGAGCTACAAACCCCGGCGTATTACTGTCACAAATGGACATAGTTTACAAACCCTGGCGTATTACTGTCACCAATAGACATAGTTTACAACCAATGGACAGTAGAGCCAAACCCCATGTATTACTGTCACAAATGGACATATTTTACAAACCCTGGTATATTACTGTCACCAATAGACATATTTTACAAACCCTGGCGTATTACTGTCACCAATAGACATAGTTTACAACCAATGGACATAGAGCTACAAACCCCGGCGTATTACTGTCACAAATGGACATATTTTACAAACCCTGGCATATTACTGTCACCAATAGACATATTTTACAAACCCTGGCATATTAATGTCACCAATAGACATAGTTTACAAACCCTGGCGTATTACTCTCACCAATAGACATAGTTTACAAACCCTGGCATATTACTGTCACCAATAGACATATTTTACAAACGCTGGCGTATTACTGTCACCAATAGACATAGTTTACAAACCCTGGCATATTACTGTCACCAATGGACATATTTTACAAACCCTGGCGTATTACTGTCACCAATAGACATAGTTTACAAACCCTGGCGTATTACTGTCATCAATAGACATATTTTACAAACCCTGGCATATTACTGTCACCAATAGACATAGTTTACAAACCCTGGCGTATTACTGTCATCAATAGACATAGTTTACAAACCCTGACGTATTACTGTCATCAATAGACATAGATTACAAACCCTGGCGTATTACTGTCATCAATAGACATAGTTTACAAACCCTGACCTATTACTGTCATCAATAGACATATTTTACAAACCCTGGCGTATTACTATCACCAATAGACATAGTTTACAAACCCTGGCGTATTACTGTCATCAATAGACATAGTTTACAAACCCTGGCGTATTACTGTCATCAATAGACATAGTTTACAAACCCTGGCATATTACTGTCACCAATAGACATAGTTTACAAACCCTGGCGTATTACTATCACCAATAGACATAGTTTACAAACCCTGGCGTATTACTGTCATCAATAGACATAGTTTACAAACCCTGGCGTATTACTGTCATCAATAGACATAGTTTACAAACCCTGGCGTATTACTATCACCAATAGACATAGTTTACAAACCCTGGCGTATTACTGTCATCAATAGACATATTTTACAAACCCTGACCTATTACTGTCACCAACAGACATAGTTTAAGCAAACCCTGGCGTATTACTGTCACCAATAGACACAGTTTACAAACCCTGACCTATTACTCTCACCAATAGACATATTTTACAAACCCTGCTGCACATTGTCACCAATAGACATAGTTTACAAACCCTGACCTATTACTGTCACCAATAGACATAGTTTACAAACCCTGACCTATTACTCTCACCAATAGACATAGTTTACAAACCCTGGCGTATTTCTCTCACCAATGGACATAGTTTACAAACCCTGACCTATTACTCTCATCAATAGACATAGTTTACAAACCCTGACCTATTACTCATCAATAGACATAGTTTACAAACCCTGACCTATTACTGTCACCAATAGACATAGTTTACAAACCCTGACCTATTACTCTCACCAATAGACCTGGATTTACAAACCCTGGTGTATTTCTCTCACCAATGGACATAGTTTACAAACCCTGGCGTATTTCTCTCATCAATGGACATAGTTTCCAAACCCTTGCGTATTACTGTCATCAATAGACATAGATTACAAACCCTGGCGTATTACTGTCACCAATAGACATAGTTTACAAACCCTGGCGTATTACTGTCACCAATAGACATATTTTACAAACCCTGGCATATTACTGTCACCAATAGACATAGTTTACAAACCCTGTATTACTGTCATCAATAGACATAGTTTACAAACCCTTGGCGTATTACTGTCATCAATAGACATATTACAAACCCTGACATTGTCATCAATAGACATACTTTACAAAACCCTGGGTATATTACTGTCACCAATAGACATAGTTTACAAACCCTGGCGTATTACTGTCATCAATAGACATAGTTTACAAGCCACCCTGACCTATTACTCACCAATGGACATAGTTTACAATCAAGTAAGCAGCATTTTTTGCAACTGTGACTTTCGTCTCTCTCTGCTCCAGCCCTATTTGAGAGGTAACCAAGACCGACTGACACTGCAAACGCCACCGTTTGTCACATTCCATGGACTTAATTAGCCAGGAAATATTCTTTGGCTTTTACATGAGCATTTCTGAAAATGGCGTGTGTACATTGCTTGTGGTACATTATGGTAGTTTGTGGTACTTGAGGTTTACATTTCACTGTTGTCACCTTGGCGGATGGTTGGTCCTACTTCTTCCTTTCCTTTTTTCACTTATTTTTCATCTTGCTGTTTCCTCTTAATTCACCGTGAAATGACCACATATGATGGATGGGGTAAATGTCAATAAAACAAGCTTTTCCTCTGTCCTCTGATGGATGTTCACAATGTTCTGAAGACACCCCACAGTGTCCATGCCTTGTCTATGCTGTCCCCTACCCCATACAGTGTCCATGCTTTGTCTATGCTGTCCCCTACCCCATACAGTGTCCATGCCTTGTCTATGCTGTCCCCTACCCCATACAGTGTCCATGCCTTGTCTATGCTGTCCCCTACCCCATACAGTGTCCATGCCTTGTCTATGCTGTCCCCTACCCCATACAGTGTCCATGCCTTGTCTATGCTGTCCCTACCCCATACAGTGTCCATGCGCTTGTCTATGTTGGTCCCCTACCCCATACAGTGTCCATGCCTTGTCTATGCTGTCCCCTACCCCATACAGTGTCCATGCCTTGTCTATGCTGTCCCCTACCCCATACAGTGTCCATGCCTTGTCTATGCTGTCCCCTGTTCCAGATTTATTGGGTAGTTTGCCGAGTAACAAAATGTAAATGGAGATCTTTGGATTCAGTCATTGTTGTCTATTGTCATAAGCTGTCACTGTGATAATCTGTCAAATGTCTTTTAGTTGCTTTTTCAGTCATGGCTGAAGCTGCTGGTCAGCCCTACTTCTTTCTTTTCACCCTTTCGCTTTTCTTTTATCTTGCTCTTTCTTTTTGATATGGTTGATGAGGTAATTTCAATAAAAGCCTTTCATTCTGAAAGTTGATTTCCTCCTTCCGACAAAGGGAACTGGTAATTGTGGGTTTTGGGTAGTTGCTTGCGACATTGCTCCTAGGTGTTGATTACTGACAGAAATGTTATGATTTTATTGTCTGTTCACAGGCTTCTTCCGCTGAGAGTATCACTCACAACCGCATCTACTCTTGTAAAGACAAAGGCAATTGCATGGACATGTGGATGCGGAGAAAATGCCCGACCTACCGCCTACGCCGGTGTCAGAAGTGGGAATGAAAGAAGAGTGTAAGTATCGTAGGCTTGGAAGTGTCAGGGTTTTGTTGGTCTACTCATCTTTGTTGTTTAGTAGGTATTACAGGCTGGTTGTGCTACTTAATACAACTATTGTCACCATGACTTTGAGATTTTTTTTTCTTCTACCTAGTAATATACATTCCCACTCGACCTAGCTACCAACTACTTGGGGGTAAAAACCTGCTGGGGACTAGCGTCCTGTTCAGGAGATGATTATTATTCACCTGTTTAACTTCCCACCGTAGAATCCAGGATATGGTCAAACTCTTTTGTATATAAAGGGCCTTGGAGGAGCTTTTGGTTTGACGTAATCTACGTGCCCGCATCCTCTTGACTTTTAATTGGGCCATCTGTGGCTATGCTGTGAAATGAATGTCCATGAGATCTGTGGCTATACTGTAAAAATGAATGTCCATGAGATCTGGGCTATGCTGTGAAATGAATGTCCATGAGATCTGTGGCTATGCTGTGAAATGAATGTCCATGAGATCTGTGGCTATGCTGTGAAATGAATGTCCATGAGATCTGTGGCTATGATGTGAAATGTCCATGAGATCTGTGGCTATGCTGTGAAATGGATGTCCATGAGATCTCTGGCTATGATGTGAAATGAAGGTCCATGAGATCTGTGGCTATGCTGTGAATGGATGTCCATGAGATCTGTGGCTATGCTGTGAAAATGATGTCCATGAGATCTGTGGCTATGCTGTGAAATGAAGGTCCATGAGATCTGTGACTATGATGTGGAAATGGATGTCCATGAGATCTGGGGCTATGCTGTGAAATGGATGTCCATGAGATCTGTGGCTATGCTGTGAAATGAATGTCCATGAGATCTGTGGCTATGAAATGAAAAAAGTCCATGAGATCTGTGGCTATGATGTGAAATGAAAGTCCATGAGATCTGTGGCTATGCTGTGAAATGAAAGTCCATGAGATCTGTGGCTATGATGTGAAATGAAGGTCCATGAGATTCTGGACTCAATTTCTGGCAATGGTCGACTCAACGTCATGTTCTCATTTCCCACTTGACTCAACTCAACAAGCGCTTCCCCACTCCTTTCATGAGATTCTGACTCGATTTCTGGCAATGGTCGACTCAACGCCGTGTTCCCAATGACAGACCGATGTCTTTCCCAGTAGGCAATGTATTATCATACTATAAAACTTGATAGGAGAGGCACCAGCTCTATGGGCCATTACGACCTTGAAGTATCTTTTTAAACCCTATACATACACATTATCCACATCCTTCTCTGATCCTTGTAATTAATTTCAACGATGAACCAGGGTATCCTATCTTTTGTTATTAATGAGAAAAGCCGAGTTATGCTGTGAACACTTGAGACTGAGAATGCCATTCGTGTTACTCACCGTCAATTTCTGTCCTTTATTCAATACGATTTGATGGGTTCATTTAGCCCTAAACAAATTTCTGTCTTTATTCACGATTTGATGGGTTCATTTAGCCCTAAACAAATTTCTGTCTTTTATTCAATACGATTTGATGGGTTCATTTAGCCCAAACAAATTTCTGTCTTTATTCAATACGATTTGATGGTTCATTTAGCCCTAAACAAATTTCTGTCTTTTTATCTACATGACGTGATGGGTTCATTTAGCCCTAAACAAATTTCTGTCTTTTATTCAATACGATTTGATGGGTTCATTTAGCCCAAACAAATTTCTGTCTTTTATTCAATACGATTTGATGGGTTCATTTAGCCCTAAACAAATTTCTGTCTTAGAACTAAACACAGCAGGTATTCAAATATCAAGTCTTAAACCCATGAAAATGTAAACACTCACACACAAACTCACACTCTCACACTAACGCACACAGACACACATGCACCTATGTTTACATACATTATACAGACATCGCATGTGCCCACAGACTTGTGTGCCCCTTTACTAGGCTTCCAGTCACACGTGTGATGTGTCTTCCCCTTTCACTTCAGGTTTACTGTCCGAAGATCAATGCAAAGCACGAGACGCTCGGCGCAAAGAAAGATCCGCCGTGTCAACCCCAAGATGGAGTCCACAGCACCGACAGCCAGGGCAAATACGTTCGGAGCTCGACACCGGCTCCTTGCTCCCCACGTGCATGGACTCCAAGCCGCCCCTCATGTCATTTCCCTCCATTCCCTCAACGTCGTCGGGCGCCGGATCACCGATGTCCGTGGAGGAGGACCAGAAAGACATCATGAACAGACTGTCGTCGGAACAGAAAGAAATCATTGAGCAACTGGTGGCCCTTCAGGAAAAGTATGAGTTTGCCGATGAGAAGTGCTATGCTGAAAGCCTGGTAAGACTGTTTGTCTATGGTTTTGTTTGGTTTTTTTGTTGTGTGTTTGCCTGAATGGCTACGTAGCCGAGTGGTTAGCTGCCGGGTTTGGGATCATGAGGTCTCAGGCTTGAATCCTATCAACGCCAAGTTCTTGGGAAAGACGCTTAACACGTGATTTTGCCCACCTGACCCAGGTGCAAATGGGCATAAGCACTAGATTGGAGTAAATACCTGCATCAGACTAGAGTCTAGTCCAAGTGGGGATTATTATTACCTGTTCCGTTTCACGCTTATAGAAACGTTTGGCTCTATAGGTCGTTATAGCCTTGAAGAAACTTCTCTTTTTAGTCACTTATCTTTCTGTATATGTTTTATAATAACTATCTTTCTGTATATGTTTTATAATAACTATCTTCCTGTATATGTTTTATAATAACTATCTTCCTGTATATGTTTTATAATAACTATCTTCCTGTATATGTTTTATAATAACTATCTTCCTGTATATGTTTTATAATAACTATCTTTCTGTATATAATAACTATCTTTCTGTATATGTTTTATAATAACTAATCTTTCTGTATATGTTTGTTTTATAATAACTATCTTCCTATATATGTTTTATAATAACTATCTTTCTGTATATGTTTTATAATAACTATCTTCCTGTATATGTTTTATAATAACTATCTTCCTGTATATGTTTTATAATAACTATCTTCCTGTATATGTTTTATAATAACTATCTTCCTGTATATGTTTTATAATAACTATCTACCTGTATATGTTTTATAATAACTATCTTCCTGTATATGTTTTATAATAACTATCTTCCTGTATATGTTTTATAATAACTATCTTCATGTATATGTTTTATAATAACTATCTTCCTGTATATGTTTTATAATAACTATCTTCCTGTATATGTTTTATAGTCTATGGATGTTTCTTGTGATTTTTTGTTTTTAAGATTTTGATTTATTTTTAAAAAAATGAATTGTTTTACATTTAAATTTAAGAATATTTATTAGTAAGCTATTACTTAGCTGTTATTCCCAGCATCTTTCTTTCAATAACTTGTGTATAAATTTAATGATCCCACATCTGTCATCTGATGATTATGTTTGACTGAAACATTTTGGGTCAAGGTTTCTCAGTGTTTGTATATTTTTAACTCTGCAATAGTTTTTAAACATAGTTTTTTAAAAGGAAAACGTACAAGAACAAGAAAAAGTGTTGATTCCTTCTGTCCTATTGCTATTATTTGGTTCTTTGATTTTTCAGTTGATTTCAGATTAATCAAAATGATAACTTATTTACTCATCTTTTATCTAAACATGTCTCTCTGTCTCTCTGTCTGTCTTTGTTTGTTTGTCTGTCTGTCTATCTGTCTCTGTCTGTCTGTCTGTCTGTCTGTCTGTCTGTCTGTCTGTCTGTCTGTCTGTCTGTCTGTCTCTCTCTCTCTCTCTCTCTCTCTCTCTCTCTCTCTCTCTCTCTCTCTCTCTCTCTCTCTCTCTCTCTCTCTCTCTCTCTCTCTCTCTCTCTCTCTCTCTCTCTCTCTCTCTCTCTGTTTTTCCTTCTTCTTGACAATAACCCAATTACTTAATTACTCAATTACTGACATTGGTGTGAGTACATACGATTTGGATTAATTGATAGGATCAAGTTTTGATTTTAAAGTTATGTATTTAATCTTGATGTCTTCAATGTTACTGCTTAGTTTAAATTTGTTGGACTGCAAGCTCCACCGAGTTAACAAGAGTGTGGCTGTTAATCATAATCCATTTTTAACTTTTACAGAAAGATTTTCATTGGGAGGCCACCTCCTCAACGGATCCCCAAAGCTTCATGCATTCCATGGCATCCACCTTTGTCCTCATCACAAAACTCATCGTGGAATTTTCCAAAAGGTTGCCTGGTTTCTCCACACTCATGAAAGAGGATCAAATAACATTGCTCAAGGTACCAATGGGAAATATTAGTCAATACATGAAAGAGGATCAAATAACATTGCTCAAGGTACCAATGGGAAATATTAGTCAATACATGAAAGAGGATCAAATAACATTGCTCAAGGTACCAATGGGAAATATTAGTCAATGCATGAAAGAGGATCAAATAACATTGCTCAAGGTACCAACAGGAAATATTAGTCAATGCAAGAATTTCTTGGTGTTCTTGGGGAGAAATGTAGTTTTGTTTTTTCAACAAAAAAGATGAAGAGTAAGAATAGATGAATGAAGGTGATTACAAGTCATATCCTAACAATGTTGCTTTCCGCATGTAGCCAGCAACACATTGCCCGCAGCGACACAACACATTGCTTTCTGCATGTAGCCAGCAACACATTGCTTTCCGCATGTAGCCAGCAACACATTGCTTTCTGCATGTAGCCAGCAACACATTGCTTTCTGCATGTAGCCAGCAACACATTGCTTTCCGCAGCGACACATTGCTTTCTGCAGCGACACAGTGCTTTCCGCATGTAGCCAGCAACACAGTGCTTTCCGCGCATGTAGCCAGCAACACATTGCTTTCCCGCATGTAGCCAGCAACACATTGGCTCGCAGCGACACATTGCTTTCTGCAGCGACACATTGCTAGCCAGCAACACAGTGCTTTCCGCATGTAGCCAGCAACACATTGCTTTCGCGTGTAGCCACAGCAACATTGCTTTCCGCGTGTAGCCACAGCAACACATTGCTTTCTGCATGTAGCCAGCAACATTGCTTTCTGCATGTAGCCACAGCAGCTTTTATTGCTTTCTGCATGTAGCCAGCAACACATTGCTTTCCGCATGTAGCCAGCAACACATTGCTTTCTGCATGTAGCCAGCAACACATTGCTTTCCGCGTGTAGCCACAGCAACACATTGCTTTCTGCATGTAGCCAGCAACACATTGCTTTCCACGTGTAGCCACAGCAACACAGTGCTTTCCGCATGTAGCCACAGCAACACAGTGCTTTCCGCGTGTAGCCACAGCAACACAGTGCTTTCCGCATGTAGCCAGCAACACAGTGCTTTCCGCGTGTAGCCACAGCAGCACAGTGCTTTCCGCGTGTAGCCACAGCAACACAGTGCTTTCCGCGTGTAGCCACAGCAATACAGTGCTTTCCACGTGTAGCCACAGCAGCACAGTGCTTTCCGCGTGTAGCCACAGCAACACATTGCTTTCCACGTGTAGCCACAGCAACACAGTGCTTTCCGCGTGTAGCCACAGCAACACAGTGCTTTCCGCGTGTAGCCACAGCAACACAGTGCTTTCCGCATGTAGCCAGCAACACATTGCTTTTCTGCATGTAGTCTCCTGCTGCTTTGTAGGCAGGTTTTGGCTGACAAAGGCTAAGGGAGTTAACCCTGACAGGAAAATAACCTGCTCCATTGCAGGCTGGTCTTGGCCGACCAAAGGCTAAGGGAGTTAACTCTGACAGAAAATTATAACGCCCAGTAGAGAGCCTTAAGTGTTAGCTACCATCTACCTAGGGTACACTGGGCTAATCACATCCTTATCCAAAACAAACAGATTCAAAGAAGTACATATGATGATAATACCCAACCCAGTCTCTGACTGAACATGAAATAACTAGACTGATTTTTGTGGCAGCAGCCCATTGCTTTCATTGTAGCCAGCACCCATTGCTGTCGTAATATCTTGCCTGAAGGTACCGTGTAAGTGTTTTTCATTATTAAATTCTAGTTAAAAATGAAAAATTGATGAGTTTTTAATCTTCAAAGGTAAATATTGATGAAGCGTTTCCCCCAGGGTTGAAGTGTGCAGCCATACGCTTAGTACGCCTGCACTTAAGTTTGTAGTTTATCCATCAAAGGAGCATAATATTTATTTTATATAACAATCAAACATCAAAGCCTCAAACATCAAACCCTCAAACACCAAACCATCAAACATCAAACCCTCAAACATCAAAGCCTCAAAAAAGGACTATCCCTGGAAGGCGCTAGTTCACTGTCATAATTTGTAGACTTGTTTTCACAGCATTCTCATCATTCCCGCTCACTCAAATTTCCTTTTCTTTTTTGAATTTCAGTTTTCCTCAACTGAAGTGATGTCCATACGGTCTGCCCGTTGTTACGACCTTGAGTCTCAGGCCATCATATTAGGCAACGGCCAGCCTTGTACACTAGAAAACATGAAGGCCGCTAGCCTTGGCCACTACTCTGAGCTTTTGTACGAGTTTTGTCACAACATGGCCTCATACAAAACTGACAATGCAGAGTACGCTCTGGTTACTGCTATATGTATCTTTTCAGGTTGGTTTCAAGCCGTATTTGGTTCCTTTTGTTTTCATGCTTGGCTTTGTTTTCTTTTTATTTCTTTTTTTTTTTATAGAAGTAGTTGGAAAGGTGTTGGTGGGGAGGGAGGGAGGGAGGGAGGGAGAGAGAGGGAACGGGAAAGGGCGGGGACAGACAGACAGAGACACAGACAGAGAGAGAGAGAGAGAGAGAGAGAGTGAATTGGTGCTAGCCTACAGTCGATTGAGCCATGAATAAAGTGAGCTTTAACAAAGTGAGCCATGAACATGAACAAAGGGAGCATAACAAAGTGAGCATGAACAAAGTGAGCCATGAACAAAGTTAGCATGAACGAAATGAGTCATGAACAAAGTGAGCATGAACAGAGTGAGCATGAACAAAGTGAGCATAACAAAGTGAGCCATGAACGAAGTGAGCCATGAACGAAGTGAGCATGAACAAAGGGAGCATGAACAAAGTGAGCCATGAACATGAGCAAAAGTGAGCCATGAACGAAGTGAGCATGAACAAAATGAGCATGAACAAAGTGAGCATGAACAAAGTGAGCATGAACAAAGTGAGCATGAACGAAGTGAGCCATGAACGAAGTGAGCCATGAACGAAGTGAGCATGAACAAAGTGAGCCATGAACGAAGTGAGCATGAACAAAGTGAGCCATGAACAATGTGAGCCATGAGCCATGTGAGCCATGAACGAAGTGAGCATGAACAAAGTGAGCATGAACAAAGTGAGCATGAACAAAGTGAGCCATGGACGAAATGAGCATGAACGAAGTGAGCATGAACGAAGTGAGCATGAACAAAATGAGCCATGAGCAAAGGGAGCCATGATCGAAGTGAGCCATGAACAAAGTGAGCATGAACAAAGTGAACATGAACGAAGTGAGCATGAGTGAAGTGAGCATGAACAAAGTGAGCATGAACGAAGTGAGCATGAACGAAGTGAGCATGAACGAAGTGAGCATGAACGAAAGTGAGCATGAACAAAGGGAGCATGAACAAAGGAAGCCATGAACAAAGACAAATTCAAACTTATCAGTTCCCTGGGTTTGAATTTTCCACAGGATTGAGAGGATTTGAGGATCATTTTCTTATGTTGACAAGTTTAGGTCTAATAAACGAACATATTTATGTAGATTGAATAAGTTGCCATATTCCAGTCTAATAAACGAACATATTTATGTAGATTGAATAAGTTGTCATATTCAAGTCTAATAAACAAACATATTTATATAGACTGAATAAGTTGCCATATTCAAGTCATTAAACGAACATATTAATATAGATTGAATAAGGTGCTATATTCAAGTCTAATAAACGAACATATTTTGTAGATTGAATAGATTTATATAGATTGAATAAGTTGCTGTGTTCAAGTTTAATAAACAACATATTTATGTAGATTAAATAAGTTACCGTGTTCAACTCTAATAAACGAACATATTTATGTAGATTAAATAAGTTGCTATATTCCAGTCTAATAAACGAACACATTTATGTGAATTAAATAAGTTGCTATTCCCGGTCTAATAAAACGAACATATTTATGTAGATTGAATGACTTTTCTAATGGCATTTACTATGACCCGTCACCCTTAATATATTCTGCACTTGTCCTTTTAGTTAAAAGAATTTTCTGGTATACAAGGCTATGGTGATAATAATGATCAACAGTCAGTTCAACAGTCACAGTTCAATAGTCGGTTCAATAGTCCAGTTCAGAATCAGTTCAACTTAGTCAGTTAATGCTCAGACAATGCTCAGTTCAATAGTCAGTTCAATAATTGATTTCAACGTCAGTTCAATAGTCAGTTCAATAGTCAGTTCCTATAGTCGGAACATTGGTCAGTTGATGGTCAGTTCATTAGTCAGTTCGATGGTCAGTTTCAATGGTCAGTTTCGATGGTCAGTCCGATGGTCAGTTCGATGATCAGTTCGATGATGGTTAGATGATCAGTTCAATGGTCAGTTCAATAGTCATTTCAATAGTGTTGCCTAAGTCCATTTTCATGAAGAACAGACAGAAATAATTCTAAGAGATAAATGGAAATCATGCTTCCTGAAAAGTGTAGAAAAGAATATGATGAAAATACATGGGATTCTGAGCTGTTTGAAACTTGGACTTGCCAAAGTCCACCGGTTTTTATTTTTGTAGCTGTAGTCATAACTTGGGTGAAGTAGTAGTCGTAGTAGAACTAGTAGAAGTGTTTGTAATATTTTGGTTTTTTTGGGGGGGGTTTTTGGAGCTATTTATATCATATTTTTAGGTCTCTTTGATATTCAGTAGACAAATCTCTCAGAATTTTGCTAGAATCTCCAACCACTTATAGCTCACAGTTGGCAGATTGTTACTGTTAGGTTCTGCTTCTTTCTTTTGCCCTCTTAGGTCACTCTATGATTACAAGCTGGAACTAGAGTTTGTGGCTATTAAGAGCTCAGGACTCTGGAGCCCCAGGTGCGTCTGGAGGTCATCAGGTGTAGATTTTAATACCTTCCACGGCCACTGGAGAGAAACTAATGCTTAAGAATGAATAGAGAGTATTTGTATACATGGTCCTGTCTTACTCATCTTTTTTCTATTCATTTTGTTGTTGTTGGTTTTCAGAACACCCGGCCTTTTGGACAAAAAAAATTAGAAAAACATTCCAGAACGACTTACGATGAATCCTCCTCCAGTGTTATGAGACGCCAAAAGGGGAGGGCAAGGGCTTGGGTCTGTTCTGTCCCGTCTGACGGACTTGCGGACCATCAGTGTGGAACACTCTAATGTCTTGGTGGAACTGGAGGGAAACAGGATGCACCAGACGTGCCTCACATCATCAAGGACATTCTTCTCTTGCCTCCAGAAGAAATTGACCAATGGCTTTTGACAACCAATGGCTTTTGGCTTTTTCTTCCTATTTTCTCTCCTTTTTATTAAAAATAAAGAGAAAATCCTGAATGCTTTCCCTGAGGGAACGCAGCGATGCTCTGAACTATCTGATGTTACCAACTGCAGTGTCTGGCCCCACCAGAGTTAAAAACTTGAATGCTTTTCCCTGAGGGAACGCAGCGATGCCTTGAACTATCTGACGATGTTACCCAGAGCAAAACTTGAAGCAAGTGTCTGACGCCCCACCAGAGTTCTAATGGGAGTGTACCACCGTTTCTGGGATTGAAAACTGAAGACTGATGGACATGAGGTTTCAATTGATCCATAGTGATTCTACTGCAAGGGCCACTGTTTAAACTTAGCTACAGATTGTTTCACTCCTTTTGACAGTTTTCCTTTCTTTTAAATGTTCTTCCTCTCTCTGAATTCCTTTCTGCTTAAAAATTTTTTGAAATCTTTTTCAAGATCCATTCTTTTGTCAGATTTCATGGGAAAGAAGTAATTGAAATTCAAACACTAATGAGGATTTGTTTTAATGCAGGCAGCTTGAAATTCTCTGAGAATGGAAACACATTCAGACTACATTTATTTCCATTTTTTCACACGGTTGACAAAAAAGCACAGTTTACATATCCGATTATTTGACATTAGAATTTGGAATTTTTGCCCACCCTCCCTCATTTTAACTTTGTAGTTCTTCTTCTAATACTCTCCTTTTTATTTATGATACAAATGATTTCGAAGCTTGATCATTTGGTAAGCACTTGGGCCATCTGAAAGTAAACCTCAAAAGACTAACTTTACCTTGCATGTAAGAATGATGTTTTATGGATTTGTTGGTGTTTAGACACAACCGGTCAATGGCAGTTGTAGGCAGCATTGTTGAATTCGATGGAACACACACACACACATACACACACACACACACACACACACACACACACACACACACACTTTCTCTCTTCAGCAGTGCATTATTTATAAATTGTTCCCCTTGTGAGGAATGCAAACGCTGTGTTTACCACCAGTCGGGCAGTCAGACCCACACCAAGGATCCTTACCTATGTGGACAAATCATCTTTCATTGACAACTCTCCAAATGGGAAGGCGGTGACAGACAAGTCCACAGTTCAACAAAATGGCATGGGCATGTTTTAAATGCTGGACGCAGTGGGAAATCTTTGATGAAATATTTGCAAAAGGCTACCAAGAATTGTTGACACAGTTAAATGATTATACCAAGGTAATGCAAACTTAATTTCTCATCCTTCTTCCCCGTAATCTTCCCCTCCTATTGAAAACATTGGTTAGCTGGAACATAAGGTACAAAGGTACATTCTATTGCTTGAAACACAGCTGCCAACCAGTAGGAAAAAAGCACATTTAGTACATTTTATTGGCTTTGAGTCTATACACGGTATTACCATGACAAGTCTGTATACGAGGGTTAACATTTTTTGTTAAAAGGAATCCCAAGCGGCAGAAAACTCCAGACAGCTTGGTTGAAAGTGCGGAGACGAGACGCCACTCTGAGTTGGCAAAACTGCCGTCAGACATCACCAGAAAAGCCAGCAGTCGGCAGACTTTTTGTTATTTACCATTCAAGTCAAAACATCAATCAGTATTTTCTGTTTTGTGAAATACTACAAGCCATCAAGTCAAAACATCAATCAGTATTTTCTGTTTTGTGAAATACTACGGGCCATCAAGTCAAAACATCAATCAGTATTTTCTGTTTTGTGAAATACTACGGGCCATCAAGTCAAAACATCAATCAGTGTTTTGTGTTTTTGTGAAAATCTAGGGGCCATGGTTCAAGTAGGAATCTGTTTGCGTGGTCAAAGTCAGAAGTTTGGTTTTGAAAAGGTTGGCAGCTGTGCCTGACACTCCAGGTCTGTGTAACAGCCAGCGCACTGCTTCCACTCACCCCCCTTTCTTACTTTGGAGTCTCAAAGTTTCCTCTTTGTTCAGGAACAAAACATTCTTTCATTCATTCTATGATATCATACATGCTACTTTATATTTACAAAAGTTTGTCAATTTTAAAAGGAAACAAATTTAAAAAAAAAAAAGATTGTGTAACTTTCACGTGTCCATTATTCATTCAAGCCGGTTATTGAAACATTGAGCAAGATCATCTTTGTGCTGTGTCAGTTTCCATTGTGCTCGAACAAAGTGGCTTTGCCTCTGCATCTTCCTCAACAAACAGTCGCAGACTTTTAATTTGTTTCCAGATTGCTCACAATACCCTCTCCCCGTGATGACCTCTTGCGTTGGAGGTGATGTTTACTTATATATGGATATTACGTCTTTTCTTGTATTCAAACTCTGCTAACATTAACTCCACATAATACCTGTTTGTCTTTGGGTGGTCTTGTTGTTTGTTTGTTTGATTTTCCTGTTACCATGATTCTCTTATTTGTTGAAAACAGCATTGACATTGACGTACATTGTAAAGGCCCCCATGATACTTCCCTCTCTCCCCACCCACCCCCATTATGTTATTATGTTTTTGATTTGTTTATGAAAAGTGCTGTCAGCACGGTGTGCGTGCATGGTGAGTCACAGTAACTATTGCGTCCTAAGGTTCACTGTAAATAATTTGATAATACGATATGTTGTAGTCTCACAATGTGTTACAAAGATGTGCAATTGGCAGTTTTATTGGGAGTATTTTGGGTGGGAGGACCACCAACAGCCTATCTACTCTATTTTTGCATGTTTAGCCTGCAGTTGTTGAGATGCTAATTGTTTGAATGGTTCAGTAGATGAAACAGAAAACATTAATTTCTTTTCAGTGGTGGTTTGGGGAGGAGGGGTAGAATGGTTTAAATGATTATTGCACTTTCTGGTGGCCAGAGATTTACCCCAGAGCAGATAATATATAGATATATACAATGTATCTAGCAGGCATTATCTCAGCAGCAGTGTCCGACAACCTCGTGTTCAGATGTCAGTTTATCTGTTGGCTTCACATGCCCGCATGAGATGGACCGTTGAAAGTGTTAGTCGTCATTTTATTTTTAACGTGCTTGTCAAGTGCATGGTATCGCTAATCAAGTTTAAACATTTTCATATGTAACTTTTGTTTGCCCTTTGAAGAAGTTTTCAAAGGGAGGGAAGCAAGAGCGTGCCACTTTTGGTATGGCACAAGCTCACCTTTGCCCCCCTTGCTCCCAGTCAGAAGTTTCCTCCCCTCCTATTTTTATCTAGTGACATCGGTGCTCTAGAGGTGAGAATGCCAGACTTGGGATCATCATGAGGTTATGGGTTCGAAACCCAGCAATGATAAGTCCAACATTTGTAACACGCATTTTCCCCACTCAACCCAGGTGTAAATGGGTACTATCACTAGCTTGGGAGTAAAGATCTGCGTCAAACCAGCGTCCTTTCCAGGAGGTGATTATTATCATCTGTTCCGCTTCACGCTATAGAAGCCAGGATAAGGTCATGTTCTATTGGCCATTTCGGCCTTGAAGAAACTTTTTACGTCCTAGGTTTTTATTCACACGTAAAATCAGGGAAACCAGTCACTAATGTTGTAAATGTGTAACAAATGTCACAGCACTTGTAGTAACGTAAAGTCAACAATGTCCCTAGAAGCTGGTCACTTAAGGTTTGGAACGTGTTCAGAATGTTACAAATGTTACAAATGTTACAAATGTTACAAAGGTTACAAATGTTACAAAAGTTACAAATGTGCTTATGGAGGTTGTGTAGACGGATGAAGGGCATCGCGTTAATTTGTTAGCTAATTATGTCTAGTAGCATTATCCTTTTGATATGACCAAGGTATGTATAGATTGATGACATGATCATGTATATGTCATGAGCTACTCACTGTGCATTCAGATCTTTTACCATGTTGAACTCAAGTGTTCTGCTGTCTATTTATTTGCTCTTTATATTATTAGAATGTACACAATTTTATCATTTCGACACCTCACACCATAGTATTTCGGTGATATTAACGACAATAAGTGACAACTCTACCAAGAGAAACAGAACAAACACGTGACGTTTGGGTAGAACCTTCACCAGACAACAAATGTGGACTATAGCGTAGAATGTAGTTTCCATAGTATTTAATGAGACTAAGGAATTTCTTTTGCCAATTCAAATCTAACTTAAGATAGATTAATGCTTATATTAGTCTATCGACAACGGGAAACGTTTCAATGCTTTTATGCTCAACACTGTGACTTTTTGTCTCTTAAAAAATAATTGTGAATGTGGCTTTTCCTGGATGACCTTGATCTGAATGCAAAATTCCCTTTTAGGGAGTCTAGAAATTAGAAAGTGACAAAGATTGCAATTTAGTTTACGACCTTGATTTTGTCTAGGGATCTATATTGCTCTTGATTTAACGGCACATATGAATTGAATTACTTTCTTAACATTAGGTATTTAGAAACAGCAAAATAGAATATGAATACAACATTAATATTACTATTATTATTAGTATTATTATCATCATTATTATTATTGTTATTGTTATTTTTACGTCTTAAGACTTCTTTGCAGCCTCATTCTTATTCTGTTTCTTTTCATCAGTGCACCAATAATAGCATTGAATGATTTTGTGTTCAAGTAGCTGAGTGATGTTTCTTGGACCGTTCTCAATGAAGACAGCACCCTGTCAATTCCGCCTTTCTTTGTTGATACCTGATGGCACGGAAATTTGTTGTAATGATATGTCTTGTTTTGGCATATATCGTATCTAGAAAATTGCTCAACCAAAACTGTTATTCCGTTTAGATAAACTTCCTGTAAGCGAAGAAAGATAAAAGAAACTTAAAAAACCCAATGAAAATACCATATTCCTACATTATTATTTTTTGTAGAAAAGATGTAAAAGAAAGAAGAGCCATCCTCAGAAAATAAGAAATCTATTAATACACCACAGTAAAACCTATTCTTTTTTTCTTTTTATAAACCAGACAATTTTGGATAAAGAAACAAAATAAATCAATCAGAAAATAAAGGAAAATGAGAATATAAAAATAAGAGGCAAGGAAAAAGAATGGAAGAAAAAAGACACACACACACATGCGCACACACACAGACCCCCACACACACACACACACACACACCCACAAGAACATGGGGTATTCAAGATAAAGATGTTCAACGTTGGATTTGAGAAAATAAAGACGGGAAATAGATATTGAAACGCCTTTAGGAACAAAGAAAAGATGAATTCAAAGGAATAGACAGAAAACATGGTAGGGTTGTATTAGAAGGAATCAAACCCGCGACCTCCACATAAGAGCTCATTACCAACCATGCCTATTACTGGGCAATTTTTTCTGTGTATTCCTTTGTATTTGTCTCCGTTATGATCCCATGGGACTTCAATACGTAGTTGGTGGCCTTACTTCTCACCTTCGATACGCCCCTTGCCTCACCATTTGTCAGAGTTTACTGACAACCTTTTGTTTCTAATGTTATATTTACATTTACATGATGTCAACTTGAACTCATTTTCATTTAGTCTTTGTTTCTAATGTCAATTGTAAATAGGTTATATTCACAACTTAAATTGTTTACCCCCTTCATTCATACAAATTTTCAGTTGAACACAAATAAATTTATAAGCCGACTAATTTGTTATATGCGTTGTCCTTTGACACATGTTTTGCGAGCGTTTTACAAGACCACATAGAGATTTCACATGAGAAATCTTTTGATTGAATTATCAAATCAATTAATTTTAAACTTCATCAAATATAACTCTCCTGACCTGTTTTACCGTTGTTGATTTCTTGAACTAGAATAGAATTTTAAAGTTAACTGCCCTTGGTTTGCGATCATGTCTATATTTGACCTCTTTGAAGAAAGGTGAATGTTAACGTTTTTTGGAATAAGTGTAATGTGTTCATAGTGTTGTCGATGTTTTGATTTGTAAGATCTAAAAATGGAAAATTTTGTCTGTTTTGGGGAGATAATTTTAGCTTGATTCTTTTTTAGGAGGTTGGGATGGGGATGGGGGGATGTTTTCGGGTAGATCTTTTTCTTCTTTTTTCTTTCTCTCAAGGAGGTGGTTGAAACTTTCTAAAATTGAAGTGATTGGGAAAGTCTATACTTATCAAGCAACTCTTTTTACGATTGGAAAAACTCCCTTTTGTTTCTTCTGACCTTATTTGTCATGGTGATTATTACTACTTTGACATGTTCGGGATAATGTTGATGCAAGTCCATTCCTCCGACTCCAAGCGTCATTTTCACCCTGAATCATAATTTTCCTTTTACTGATTGTTGAAGCTTTTTCCTTATCATCATGTTGAAGCTTTTTCCTTATCATCATGTTGAAGCTTTTTCCTTATCATCATGTTGAAGGAAACCAAGCAACTTTTCATAATATTGGGCCTCAGGATCTCACTTTACCTTGTTGTTGTTTTTTGTGTGCTTTTCATCTTCGTTTTTGTCTGCTTTTTCATCTTTGTTTTGTGTGTGCTTTTCATCTTTTGTTTTGTGTGTGCTTTTCATCTTTTGTTTTGTTTGTGCTTTTCATCTTTTGTTTTGTGTGTGCTTTTCATCTTTTTTTGTGTCGATTTTTATATTTTGTTTTGTGTGCTTTTCATCTTTTGTTTTGTGTGCTTTTTCATCCTTGTTTTTTGTGTGCTTTCATCTCTTGTTTTGTGTGTGCTTTTCATCTTTGTTTTTGTGTCGCTTTTCATCTTTGTTTTTTTATTTTTTTTATTTTGAAGATACGGGGGTGGGGGGGGGGGGGTGTACATGCCAGCATTATTTTTAATCCTTATTCACAACACTAACTTATCAGAAGCTTTTGTTGGATATTTTGAGAGTTGTTTTGCTTTTATCTGTTGCTAGCATGAAAGCAAGGGATGTTTTTGTGTTCAATTCTTGCTTCATTATTGCTCTTTGCCACATCATATTTGACAGAAAATCAAATTTCCTTGTATTTTTTATTTTTAAAGAGAAAAATTGTTCTTTTTAAACGCAGGCACTAAGAAAGACTTGATGTAAAGTGAAACATTTTGATTTCATGACGCAGCTGTTCTGTGGTACGACTTTGAGTTAAAGCAACTAAAAATGTATTAACTTGGAGGCAGTTGGTTGGTTGGCAAGGACGGACTGCTAGTGTATCCTACTTCTTTCCCTTTGACTCTTTCACATGTCTTTCATCTTAATTCACTCTGAGATCATCGCATATGGTGGACATAAGTGACAATGAAACATAAACAAACAACACGAAAAGCAAAATAAAAAAACCATCATTAAAGTTGTTTCGTTTGAAAGCGAGCTCGTGGATGAATTTTAATCTGGCCAGTAGATGTTTTACAGCAGGAACTGAATTCCTTGGTTTCTTAGTATCCTCCTTATTAAGGCTGTGATGCTTGCACTATCAAGCTACTCTCCTTGTGGATGGTTGGTGGGTGATACTGGTAGGCCCTACTCCTTTCCTTTTGCTGTTTCCTCTTAATTCACTCTGAGATCACGACATACTTTGGAAAGGGTAAATTTCAATCAAACAAACAGACAATTTCTCCTCCACATGCCATGCAATTTTGCATGCAGTGTTTTTATAAAATGAAATGAAATGGCAGGTGGTTTTAATACCAGATACCAGTTGATCGAGTGAATGGCTTTAATAGGATAAAATCTGTATCAGATAATTCTTACATGAAATTGATATTTATGAAGAACTCTTGCTCAAGGGAAAGGATTAGTAGCTTCCTTCTATACATTGCTCTTTTTTAAATCTGGTGACTGCAAAGTTCTCAACCTTTGAACCTTTGAACACATATTATTACTGTGAAACTTGATTTAAATGGGAACTCCTGAAGGTTTTTAAGGAATTGACAAAGATATTATGAAGGAAATGAATTAACACCCTGCAGCTTGCTTAAGTAATTGGGTTTTTTTTTCTCAGAAAACAAAAAATTATCATATGTGAGGGAATTTGTTTCATTGACAGTAGAAGCCTAAAAACAAAAAGTTGTCAATTTCAATCTAAGCCACAGTGATGGTGTTCAAAGAGTTGTTTTAGCAGACCTGTCAGTTGTGATAATTTTTCCACTTGAGTTTTATCACTGTGAACTTATTTCACAATATTTTTTAGCTTGAGTTTGAAGTAAATGAAATCGTTTTAATGCTTTTTATTCATTTTATTTTTGGGCCTGATAACGTCAAGTTTATAGTATGACTTGGTTCTAAACAATGTTGAGAATGGGTAAACTATCCATTTAATGTATTTCATTTTTCTGTCATTCTAAAAAGGTGAATTTGCATATTTGATTTCAAACGATTATTGTAAACATTTTCATTAGTTTTCTTGTTAGGCTTAAAGCAAATTGCCATGAGTGAGGTGTTGTGTGCATGAATAGGTTTTAGTTTCTTTTCAGTTGAGTTTAAACTTACTTAGCTTGCTTCCGGGATTTAGTTATCTTTGCTTTTTAAGTTGTTTTTTAAATTTGCAGTCATGAGTCTTTTCTTAATTAATCCCAAGTTTTACAAAAAATGTGTTTTATGAAAAGGAATGCCAGCCAAAACATCAATGTGCGTGTGCTCACTCGGTTCAAACTGCCTGACTTAAAACATTCACAACATTCACCAGAATAATACCATACCTCATTTATACCGTTCTTGTTCCCAAACTTAAGGGCAGCGTTTTTTCCACAATATAATTACTTGCTCAGTTTTACTGTCAATTCATAATTCTTCAGGCCGGCTTGCCTTATTTGTTCATAGACTTTGTGAGCTTTGACTAGCAGGAGGAGTAAGACATATAGAGGAAGACTTTGTGAGCTTTGACTAGCAGGATGAGTAAGACATATAGAGGAAGACTTTGTGAGCTTTGACTAGCAGGAGTAAGACATATAGAGGAAGACTTTGTGAGCTTTGACTAGCAAGAGTAGTAAGACATATAGAGGAAGACTTTGTGAGCTTTGACTAGCAAGAGTAGTAAGACATATAGAGGAAGACTTTGTGAGCTTTGACTAGCAAGAGTAGTAAGATATAGAGGAAGACTTTGTGAGCTTTGACTAGCAAGAGTAGTAAGACATATAGAGGAAGACTTTGTGAGTTTTGACTAGCAAGAGTAGTAAGACATATAGAGGAAGACTTTGTGGGATTTGACTAGCAGGAGTAAGACATATAGAGGAAGACTTTGTGAGCTTTGACTAGCAGGAGTAAGACATATAGAGAGAAGACTTTGTGAGCTTTGACTAGCAGGAGTAAGACATATAGAGGAAGACTTTGTGAACTTTGACTAGCAGGAGTAAGACATATAGAGGAAGACTTTGTGAGCTTTGACTAGCAGGAGTAAGACATATAGAGGAAGACTTTGTGAGCTTTGGACTAGCAGGAGTAAGACATATAGAGGAAGACTTTGTGAGCTTTGGACTAGCAGGAGTAAGACATATAGAGGAAGACTTTGTGAGCTTTGACTAGCAGGAGTAAGACATATAGAGGAAGACTTTGTGGGCTTTGACTAGCAGGAGTAAGACATATAGAGGATGACTTTGTGAGCTTTGACTAGCAGGAGTAAGACATATAGAGGAAGACTTTGTGAGCTTTGACTAGCAGGAGTAAGACATATAGAGGAAGGCTTTGTGAGCTTTGACTAGCAGGAGTAAGACATATAGAGGAAGACTTTGTGAGCTTTGACTAGCAGGAGTAAGACATATAGAGGAAGACTTTGTGAGCTTTGACTAGCAGGAGTAAGACATATAGAGAAGACTTTGTGAGCTTTGACTAGCAGGAGTAAGACATATAGAGGAAGACTTGTGAGCTTTGACTAGCAGGAGTAAGACATATAGAGGAAGACTTTGTGAGCTTTGACTAGCAGGAGTAAGACATATAGAGGAAGACTTTGTGAGCTTTGACTAGCAGGAGTAAGACATTTAGAGGAAGACTTTGTGAGCTTTGACTAGCAGGAGTAAGACATTTAGAGGAAGACTTTGTGAGCTTTGACTAGCAGGAGTAAGACATTTAGAGGAAGACTTTGTGAGCTTTGACTAGCAGGAGTAAGACACTTAGGGGAAGACTTTGTGAGCTTTGACTAGCAGGAGTAAGACATTTAGAGGAAGACTTTGTGAGCTTTGACTAGCAGGAGTAAGACATATAGAGGAAGACTTTGTGAGCTTTGACTAGCAGGAGTAAGACATATAGAGGAAGACTTTGTGAGCTTTGGACTAGCAGGAGTAAGACATATAGAGGAAGACTTTGGGAGCTTTGACTAGCAGGAGTAAGACATTTAGAGGAAGACTTTGTGAGCTTTGACTAGCAGGAGTAAGACATTTAGAGGAAGACTTTGTGAGCTTTGACTAGCAGGAGTAAGACATTTAGAGGAAGACTTTGTGAGCTTTGACTAGCAGGAGTAAGACATTTAGAGGAAGGTCTGTCTTTGGGTTACATTGTGACGCTCAATTTTTACTTAGAAAATGCTAGTTTCTGGCTGCCACGACACTCACACACACACACACACACACACACACACACACACACACACACACACACACACACACACACAGACAGATACACACACGTTTGACATGCATATATCATTTTTTAATTTTTTTTTTTTTATCGATTTGGTTGTTTTTATGTGGGGTTTTTTGTATGTTCCATTCTTGTCTTGTTCTTTTTGTTTTTGTTTTTTCCTTCTGTTTTTTTTCACTCTTTTGAATAACTTGGTACTGTCATGAGATTGTCATGAGATTGGTCTTTGTTACCTCAATTTTTGGCCAAATTTTGCTTTTTGTTTCATTGTTTGATTGAGGCTATAGATCATTTGGCTGTGCAGTGGATTGAAAGTAGTTTGGATTTTTTTAAACATAATTCTACGTTGTGAAATAATAATACTAGTTGTTTACGTGAGGCTCAACTTCATCTGCATGTAAATTTGAAACTTGATGAGTTTTTCCTCATCAACTTAAGAATTTTTGTTGCTGTCAGGTCAGAGGAGGTTGCACCCTAGAATCGATTTTTCTTCTTTTTTTTTTTACCTCTCAGGGAAAGCGGTTGCTACATTTTTGTGACTTTTTGACTTTTGACCTTTAACACCACGTTTGTTTTGCTACTGCTCAAATCTTTCCTCTCATCGTTCGTATGTATCATCATTGATCATAATTTCTCCTGTACACTTTGTGAAAGATAACTGTGAAATGGTTGGCCGATGTTCATAAATGTCATGTCTTTCACTCTTTTGACCTCTCATACCTCCTTCTTGAAACCGTCCTTTTCTTTTGTGGTGACTCAGTTTGATTGGTTTATTGCAGCAGTTTTTGTAAAAAAGATTTGTTAGAATTACTTTGATTTTTTGGTTTTCCTTTGACTTTGTAATAGTGAGTTGATTAATTTGTCGCATCAGGTTTGTGTAGATTGTACGTGAGTTGACATAAAATGGTGGTGTCTGAAAGTAAGATATATTTCTCAAACAAATTTTTAATATTTTAATTGAGTTTTAAAACTTGATTTTGTCTCATCTTTGACACAAGTCCGCGTTCAGATTTGCCGTAAATGTTTTATTGTATGAGAAATGTATCAGAGCATATTTCCTGTTATATCTTTTTTTTATATGCTCTTCTTGGTTGCACATAATTCTTGTTGAAGGACGTAAGAAATAAAGTGAATAGATCATAAATGAGAGTGAATGAGAATGTACTCAAGTTTTGACTAACTTTAATCAATACCTAACATGTCTAGAAAATATAATTGATATTATTATTGTATTTTTATTTCTATTGTTTTGTTATTAATAGTATTATTATTATTATTATTATTATTATTATTATTATTATTATTATTATTATTATTATTATTATTATTATTATTATTATTATTATTATTATTATCATAGTTATTATTATTATTATTATTATTATTATTATTATTATTATTATTATTATTATTATTATTATTATTATCGCAGCATATGTACAGATCTTTTTTAGGTATTGGCAAGTTGAAAGTAAGAAGCTCCCGTTCTTGATATTATAAAGTATTTTATTCACAGAGCTCTCTATAAATAATGATATTATCCCTTGTGTCCAAATGTTGTCTAGACAAACGTTTCATTTTATTCACCAATGCTTTGTGAACGGTGCAACACACCAGTAGATTTGAGAAAGTGCTGACCTTTTCCATGTTTGAATTAATACAACTGTTTGTTTGCATGATTGACTTTTCCCCCCCCGCCTCCCCAACACTTTTTCCAACAAGATATCGTGTTTTTGTCATGCACTGACACACAATGTGGTTGATACGACAGACAATGTGGTTGATACGACAGACAATGTGGTTGATACGACAGACAATGTGGTTGATACGACAGACAATGTGGTTGATACGACAGACAATGTGGTTGATACGACAGACAATGTGGTTGATACGACAGACAATGTGGTTGATATGACAGACAATGTGGTTGATACGACAGACAATGTGGTTGATACGACAGACAATGTGGTTGATACGACACACAATGTGGTTGATATGACACACAACGTGGTTGATAATGACAGACAAACGTGTGTTGGATACGACAGACAATGTGGTTGATACGACAGACAATGTGGTTGATACGACAGACAATGTGGTTGATACAACACACAATGTGGTTGATACAACAGACAATGTGGTTGATACAACAGACAATGTGGTTGATATGACACACAATGTGGTTGATACGACAGACAATGTGGTTGATACGACAGACAATGTGGTTGATACAACAGACAATGTGGTTGATAGGACACAAGTCTCATATCGCCATCCAGTCTTCAATGTTTGTGTCTGAGGGCAGCGAGAATGGTCAAAGCTACGTAATGGCCATCATTTACAAGTTAGATTTGTAACGGTTTGCTCACTTTCCTTGCTTCCCTATACAAAGGACTAAATTTAGTAGTACCGTATTGACTGCTCTGTGATATTCAGAAGGGTATTATTTTTGCCAAGTGGAGTTGCAAATATACATTTTGATGGACCTTCCTCACAAATGGTTCGATGTGGGAAAGAATTCTGCTCAGAAGCCGAAAAATGCTTTACATAAGACAGTTTCACATCTAACCATGTCTGAGGGAAGTCCATTTAAAATGTATAAAATTGGGGTAGTCACATTTTTACTTTTTAAGTTTTCATATGTTTTCTCTGATTGAGGTATTATATTGTTAACTTTTAGATGAGAATCAACACGTATATCCCTGGAACACGTATATCCCTGGAACATGTATATCCTTATTTTCATTCGGTAGGTGTCAGAAGCAGTGGGAAAATCAGCTGCTCACCTGATTTAGGAGTCAGTGATGTTATTCAAAGAAAGCATACGTATATGTATGCATGTTCCATACCGCATTTTGCGCGTTCTACACAACAATTTTTAAACAGGGGCTTTTATGTTAGGGAAAGTGTTGTGTAATTGTGTTCTCATTTTATGTGGATCTGACCAGATATGCCTATGAATGAATTGCTTCGTTTAGAAGGAAGATTGTTGGTTTAGTTGAATCCTTTAGAAGAAAGATTGTTGGATTAAATTTGTACATCAGAATGAAATTTGTTAAAAAACGTGGGTGCCTGTTTCATATTCAAAGGAGCCAAAAAAAATTTAATGCTGTGTGGAAACTCTGTATTAAACGTGGGACTATGTCGTTGGTGTCCCTTAGAAAGATATCAACTATAATTCTCAAGTGTTAACATAAAGAAAGATTGAATTTTGAATTTCCCTTGCTTTTATTTTTCTTCAGGTGTCATTGACAGCGCATTCTCCATTTTATGGTGTGTTATGTTTTCTTTATGTGTCGTCAATTTGTGCTGTTCCATTGTCATCAATAAATATTTGATTAAGAATGAACTGGAATAGAAAATATGTTGTATATTTTTTAATTCATAATGCGAAAATCACGAAATGTTATTTCTGTTTGGATTTTAAATTGACGTATTCATTTTAAAACTTCTTGTTGCATTATTGTTTTTTCTTCAACTTAATCATCAAAATTTACTTCCAGGTGTTATTTCCACTTGGTTGTTGCCACTGTAATGTCATTTCGCCTTGTGACTTTATTTTACTGTCAAAAGAAAAAATCACACAAAAATCACCTTGAAAATGTTCTTGAAAATCTAATGCATATCTTATCATGTCATACATACAGAGTGGTTTTATTATGGATGATTTGAAAACTCTTATGATGATTCATCTACGTGAATTATTGATTGCTTAGATTGATTAATGTTTGGAATGTTATTACCAGTCTCCTCTTGTTGCCTGAAAACACAAACGTGATAACCTGTGATTGGTCTATTCATCACGCAGTCAGGAATGATGTTATAATAAAGAAACTTTCTCAGAGAACTTCATTTGAATGATTATCTGTTAGTCTGTTTGTCTGTTCGTTTGTCCGCTTTAACTCAAATTAATTGGAACATAGAAATCTAGTTTTGTGTCTTTGTTTACGTGTTAATGTCCCGTCCCCCAGCACCCATCTCAAGTGTGACATAATGTATTGTGTCTTTGTTTACGTGTTAATGTCCCGTCCCCAGCACCCATCTCAATTGTGACATAATGTATTGTTTCTTTGTTTCCTCACGTCATTTTGACGTTTTTATATTTTCATACATGATGTCAAAAGTAATTGGGATGGACAAATGTTGTTGTATAGAAGAAGTGGTGTTTATTATTGTTATTGTTATTATTTTTATTTTTATTGTTATTGTTAATATTTTTATTTTTATTGTTATTGTTAATATTTTTATTGTTATTGTTATTTTTATTATTCTTATTTTTATTATTGTTATTATTATGGAATGGTAATTATCATTATTTATACCTATTGAGATGGAGCTGACATTTGTTACAAATTGTTTGTATTTTTTCCTTTGTCTTTTCCTTTGTTTGTTCCTCGGATCGGATTCTTTGACTGGCTGGGCGTGATGCCGGTTTCCCTCTGTGCCCAATGATCTGCTCCGTTTGGGTTCATTTCCGTCTTATTTTCCAACATTAAAAGTCAGTGGTCATTTCATTACATTGATCTTGTGTCCACAAGGTTTTGTGTTTTCTTTTCTCTGTAATAAACTTGATACAAAATAAACATTGTATGTAGTGAGTGATGTTTTTAGAGTCACTTTTTTTCCTTCTTTTTCCTGATCCTTCAATGTGTGAAAGTACGGGAATGTTTTGTTGATTTAAATGTTAAGTTGAAAGGAAACCTTTAACTTAACCAACACAAAACACATACATACATAAATACATACGTACAAACACATATATATACTCTCTCCCTCTCTCTCTATCTCTCTCTCTCTCTCTCTCTCTCTCTCTCTCTCTCTCTCTCTCTCTCTCTCTCTCTCTCTCTCTCTCTCTCTCTCTCTCTCTCTCTCTCTCTCTCTCTCTATCTCTCTCTCTCTCTCTCTATCTCTATCTATCTCTCTCTCTCTCTCTCTCTCTCTCTCTCTCTCTCTCTCTCTCTCTCTCTCTCTCTCTCTCTCTCTCCTTCTCTCTGGTCATCACTATAATTTTGCCACTGTCAGCGTGAGTTTAGAGAAACATTGGTACTTTACTTCATCACTCAAACCAAGGGGGATGCAAGGGGATCCGTGTGACTGAAAATAGCTCTTGGTTTGGCCATCCTACCAGAAAAACCCATCTGGCTCTTGGTTTGGCCATCTAACAGAAAAACCCATCTGGCTTTTGGTTTGGCCATCCTAACAGAAAAACCCATCTGGCTCTTGGTTTGGCCATCCTAACAGAAAAACCCATCTGGCTCTTGGTTTGGCCATCCTAACAGAAAAACCCATCTGGCTCTTGGTTTGGCCATCCTAACAGAAAAACCCATCTGGCTCTTGGTTTGGCCATCCTAACAGAAAAACCCATCTGGCTCTTGGTTTGGCCATCCTAACAGAAAAACCCATCTGGCTCTTGGTTTGGCCATCCTAACAGAAAAACCCATCTGGCTCTTGGTTTGGCCATCCTAACAGAAAAACCCATCTGGCTCTTGGTTTGGCCATCCTAACAGAAAAACCCATCTGGCTCTTGGTTTGGCCATCCTAACAGAAAAACCCATCTGGCTCTTGGTTTGGCCATCCTAACAGAAAACCCATCTGGCTTTTTGGTTTGGCCATCCTAACAGAAAAACCCATCTGGCTCTTGGTTTGGCCATCCTAACAGAAAAACCCATCTGGCTCTTGGTTTGGCCATCCTAACAGAAACCCATCTGGCTCTTGGTTTGGCCATCCTAACAGAAAACCCATCTGGCTCTTGGTTTGGCCATCCTAACAGAAAAACCCATCTGGCTCTTGGTTTGGCCATCCTAACAGAAAAACCCATCTGGCTTTTGGTTTGGCCATCCTAACAGAAAAACCCATCTGGCTCTTGGTTTGGCCATCTAACAGAAAAACCAATCTGGCTCTTGGTTTGGCCATCCTAACAGAAAAACCCATCTGGCTCTTGGTTTGGCCATCCTAACAGAAAACCCATCTGGCTCTTGGGTATGGCCGCAATCTAATAGACAAATCTACACCACTTGACTATATTCGCTCCACTCACAGATTTCAGTGTAAAAGCATTTATTGTCATGGAAATATTTCTAACCTCTGTTCAATAAATTCTTCAAGCCTTTTGACAGTACAAGTACCTGGAGTCCCTTTTAGTTTAGCATTTTTACAACACAACGGCTCTAAAGAGTCCTAAGCTTAGATCACTGCATTAAAAACAGCAATCATTTCGATTGAACAGAGAAACGGTAAGAAGGCACAAAGGAAAAGATTTACAGCACAACATGTGTGTGTTGTCGGCCACCAAGTGGTTAGACTGCCAGACTTGAAATCATCAGATCCCAGATTTGAAACATAGCAAGCTAGATCCCATGTGTTTTTGCTCGAACAAACTTAACACGAACTTCCCCCAATCTACCAAGGTTCAAATGAATACCAGCATTTCCTCAATCAACCAAGGTTCAAATGAATACCAGCATTTCAATCTACCAAGGTTCAAATGAATACCAGCATTTCCCAATCTACCAAGGTTCAAATGAGTACCAGCATTTCCTCAATCTACCAAGGTTCAAATGAATACCAGCATTTCCCCAATCTACCAAGGTTCAAATGAGTACCAGCATTTCCTCAATCTACCAAGGTTCAAATGAATACCAGCATTTCAATCTACCAAGGTTCAAATGAGTACCAGCATTTCCCCAATCTACCTGAGCGCAAATGAGTACCAGCATTTACCCAATCTACCTGGATGCAAATGAATACCAGCATTTACCCAATCTACTTGGATGCCAATGAATACCAGCATTTCCCCCAATCTACCAAGGTGCAAATGAATACCAGCATTTACCCAATCTACCTGGGTGCAAATGAATACCAGCATTTACCCAATCTACCTGGGTGCCAATGAGTACCAGCATTTCCCCAATCTACCAAGGTGCCAATGAATACCAGCATTTCAATCTACCTCGTGCCAATGAATACCAGCATTTACCCAATCTACCAAGGTGCAAATGAATACCAGCATTTACCCAATCTACCCAGGTGCCAATGAATACCAGCATTTCCCCAATCTACCCAGGTGCAAATGAATACCAGCATTTACCCAATCTACCTGGATGTCAATGAATACCAGCATTTCTCCAATCTATCTGGGTGCCAATGAATACCAGCATTTACCCAATCTACCTGGGTGCCAATGAATACCAGCATTTACCCAATCTACCTGGGTGCCAATGAATACCAGCATTTACCCAATCTACCTGGGTGCCAAATGAATACCAGCATTTACCCACCTATCCACGTGCAAATGAATACCAGCATTTACCCAATCTACCTGGGTGCCAATGAATACCAGCATTTACCCAATCTACCTGGGTGCCAATGAATACCAGCATTTACCCAATCTACCTGGGTGCCAATGAATACCAGCATTTACCCAATCTACTAAGGTGCAAATGAATACCAGCATTTCCCCAATCTACCTGGGTGCCAATGAATACCAGCATTTCCCCAATCTACCCAGGTGCCAATGAATACCAGCATTTCCCAATCTACCCAGGTGCCAATGAATACCAGCATTTCAATCTACCTGGGTGTCAATGAATACCAGTATTTCCCCCAATCTACCTGGATGCAAATGAATACCAGCATTTCCCAATCTACCCAGGTGCCAATGAATACCAGCATTTCAATCTACCTGGGTGCCAATGAATACCAGTATTTCCTCCAATCTACCTGGGTGCCAATGCAATACCAGCATTTCCCCAATCTATCCACGTGCAAATGAATACCAGCATTTACCCAATCTACCTGGGTGCCAATGAATACCAGCATTTCAATCTATCCACGCGCAAATGAATACCAGCATTTACCCAATCTACCTGGTGCCAATGAATACCAGCATTTACCCAATCTACCTGGGTGCCAATGAATACCAGCATTTCCCCAATCTACCCAGGTGCAAATGAATACCAGCATTTACCCAATCTACCTGGGTGCCAATGAATACCAGCATTTACCCAATCTACCCAGGTGCCAATGAATACCAGCATTTTCCCAATCTACCTGGGTGCAAATGAATACCAGCATTTACCCAATCTATCCAGGTGCAAATGAGTACCAGCATTTACCCAATCTTACCTGGATGCAAATGAATACCAGCATTTCCACCTACTTGGATGCAAATGAATACCAGCATTTCCCAATCTACCCAGGTGCCACGAATACCAAAGCATTTCCCAATCTACGTGATGCAAATGAATACCAGCATTTACCCAATCTACCCGGTGCCAATGAATACCAGCATTTCCCAATCTATCAAGGTGCCAATTAATATCAGTATTTCCCTAATCTACCCAGGTGCCAATGAATACCAGCATTTCCCCACCTACCCAGGTGTCAATGAATACCAGCATTTACCCAATCTACCTGGGTGCCAATGAACACCAGCATTTACCCAATCTACCTGGGTGCCAATGAATACCAGCATTTCCCAATCTATCCACGCAAATGAATACCAGCATTTACCCAATCTACCTGGGTGCCAATGAATACCAGCATTTCCCCAATCTATCCACGTGCAAATGAATACCAGCATTTACCCAATCTACCTGGGTGCCAATGAATACCAGCATTTACCCAATCTACCAAGGTGCAAATGAATACCAGCATTTCCCCAATCTACCTGGGTGCCAATGAATACCAGCATTTACCCAATCTACCTGGATGCAAATGAATACCAGCATTTACCCAATCTACCCAGGTGCCAATGAATACCAGCATTTACCCAATCTACCAAGGTGCCAATGAATACCAGCATTTACCCAATCTACCCAGGTGCCAATGAATACCAGCATTTACCCAATCTACCCAGGTGCAAATGAATACCAGCATTTACCCAATCTACCTGGGTGCCAATGAATACCAGCATTTCCCCAATCTACCTGGGTGCCAATGAATACCAGCATTTACCCAATCTACCTGGGTGCCAATGAATACCAGCATTTACCCAATCTACCCAGGTGCCAATGAATACCAGCATTTACCCAATCTACCCAGGTGTAAATGAATACCAGCATTTTACCCAATCTACCTGGATACCAGCATTTACAATGCAAATGAATACCAGCATTTACCCAATCCAATCTTTCATCTACCAAGGTGCCAATGAATACCAGCATTTACCCAATCTACCTGGGTGCCAATGAATACCAGCATTTCCCCAATCTACCTGGATGCAAATGAATACCAGCATTTACCCAATCTACCTGGGTGCCAATGAATACCAGCATTTACTACCAAGGTCCAATGAATACCAGCATTTCAATCTACCAACAATGAATACCAGCATTTACCCAATCTACCCAGGTGCAAATGAATACCAGCATTTACCCAATCTACCTGGGTGCCAATGAATACCAGCATTTACCCAATCTACCTGGGTGCCAATGAATACCAGCATTTACCAATCTACCAAGGTGCAAATGAATACCAGCATTTCCCCAATCTACCTGGGTGCCAATGAATACCAGCATTTCCCCAATCTACCCAGGTGCCAATGAATACCAGCATTTTCACAATCTACCCAGGTGCCAATGAATACCAGCATTTCCCCAATCTACCTGGGTGTCAATGAATACCAGTATTTCCCAATCTACCTGGATGCAAATGAATACCAGCATTTCAATCTACCCAGGTGCCAATGAATACCAGCATTTCCCCCAATCTACCTGGTGCCAATGAATACCAGTATTTCTCCAATCTACCTGGGTGCCAATGAATACCAGCATTTCCCCAATCTATCCACGTGCAAATGAATACCAGCATTCACCCAATCTACCTGGGTGCCAATGAATACCAGCATTTCCCCCAATCTATCCACGTAAATGAATACCAGCATTTACCCAATCTACCTGTGCCAAATGAATACCAGCATTTACCCAATCTACCTGGGTGCCAATGAATACCAGCATTTCCCCAATCTACCCAGGTGCAAATGAATACCAGCATTTACCCAATCTACCTGGGTGCCAATGAATACCAGCATTTACCCAATCTACCCAGGTGCCAATGAATACCAGCATTTTCCCAATCTACCTGGGTGCAAATGAATACCAGCATTTACCCAATCTATCCAGGTGCAAATGAGTACCAGCATTTACCCAATCTACCTGATGCAAATGAATACCAGCATTTCCCCAATCTACTTGGATGCAAATGAATACCAGCATTTCCCAATCTACCCAGGTGCCAATGAATACCAGCATTTCCTTAATCTACGGGATGCAAATGAATACCAGCATTTACCCAATCTACCCGGGTGCCAATGAATACCAGCATTTCCCCAATCTACCAAGGTGCCAATTAATATCAGTATTTCCCTAATCTACCCAGGTGCCAATGAATACCAGCATTTCCCCAATCTACCCAGGTGTCACCGAATACCAGCATTTACCCAATCTACCTGGGTGCCAATGAACACCAGCATTTACCCAATCTACCTGGGTGCCAATGAATACCAGCATTTCAATCTATCCACGTGCAAATGAATACCAGCATTTACCCAATCTACCTGGGTGCCAATGAATACCAGCATTTCCCAATCTATCCACGTGCAAATGAATACCAGCATTTACCCAATCTACCTGGGTAATGAATACCAGCATTTACCCAATCTACCAAGGTGCAAATGAATACCAGCATTTCCCCCAATCTACCTGGGTGCCAATGAATACCAGCATTTCCCAATCTACCTGATGCAAATGAATACCAGCATTTACCCAATCTACCCAGGTGCCAATGAATACCAGCATTTACCCAATCTACCAAGGTGCCAATGAATACCAGCATTTCAATCTACCAATGTGCAAATGAATACCAGCATTTACCCAATCTACCCAGGTGCAAATGAATACCAGCATTTACCCAATCTACCTGGGTGCCAATGAATACCAGCATTTCAATCTACCTGGGTGCCAATGAATACCAGCATTTACCCAATCTACCCGGGTGCCAATGAATACCAGCATTTACCCAATCTACCAAGGTGCAAATGAATACCAGCATTTACCCAATCTACTTGGATGCAAATGAATACCAGCATTTACCCAATCTACCTGGGTGCCAATGAATACCAGCATTTTCCCCAATCTACCCAGGTGCCAATGAATACCAGCATTTACCCAATCTACCTGGGCAAATGAATACCAGCATTTACCCAATCTCCCTAGATGCAAATGAGTACCAGCATTTCCCCAATCTACCAAGGTGCCAATGAATACCAGCATTTCCCCCAATCTACCTGGGTGCAATGAATACCAGCATTTCCCCAATCTACCAAGGTGCAAATGAATACCAGCATTTACCCAATCTACCTGGGTGCCAATGAATACCAGCATTTCCCCAATCTACCCAGGTGCCAATGAATACCAGCATTTTCCCAATCTACCTGGGTGCCAATGAATAACAACATTTACCCAATCTATCCAGGTGCAAATGAGTACCAGCATTTCCTCAATCTACCAAGGTTCAAATGAATACCAGCATTTACCCGATCTACCCAGGTGCTAATGAATAACAGCATTTCCCCAATCTACCTGGGTGCAAACGAGTACCAGCATTTTCTAAATCTATCCAGGTGCAAATGAGTACCAGCATTTCCCCAATCTACCTGGGTGCCAATGAATACCAGCATTTCCCCAATCTACCTGGGTGCCAATGAATACCAGCATTTACCCAATCTACGTGGGTGCAAATTAGTACCAGTATTTCCCAATCTACCCTGGATGGAAATGAGTACCAGCATTTCCCCAAACTACCCTGGATGGAAATGAGTACTAGCATTTTCCCAATCTACCAGGGTGCAAATGAGTACCAGCATTTCCCCAATCTACCAAGGTGTCAATGAGTACCAGCATTTCCCCAATCTACCAACGTGCCAATGAGTACCAGCATTTCCTCAATCTACCAAGGTGCAAATGAGTACCAGCATTTCCCAATCTACCAAGGTGCAAATGAGTACCGGCATTTCCCCAATCTACCAATGTGCCAATGAGTACCAGCATTTTCCCAATCTACCAATGTGCAAATGAGTACCAGTATTTCTCCAGTCTACCCAGGTGCAAATGAGTACCAGCATTTACCCAATCTACCAATGTGCAAATGAGTACCAACATTTTCACAATCTACACAGGGGCAAATGAGTACCAGCTTTTTTCAATGTACCCAGGTGCAAATGAGTACCAGCATTTCCCCAATCTACCAAGGTCCAAATGAGTACCAGCATTGTCCCAATCTACTTGGGTGCGAATGAGTATCACATTTCCCAATCAACCTGGGTGCAAATGAATACCAGCATTTCCCCAATCTGTTTGGGTGCAAATGAATACCAACATTTCCCTAATCTAGCCTGGTACAAATGAGTACCAGCATTTCTCCAAGCTACCTGGGTGCCAATGAATACCAGTGTTTCCCCAATTTAATTGGGTGCAAATGAGTACCAGCATTTCTCCAAGCTACCTGGGTGCAAATGAGTACCGACAATTCTCCAAGCTACCTGGGTGCAAATGAGCATCAGCATTTCCCCAATCTACCAAGGTGCAAATGAGTACCAGCATTTGCCCAATCCACCAAGGTGCAAATGAATACCAGCATTTCCCCAATCTACCAAGGTGCAAATGAGTACCAGCATTTCCCCAATCTACCAATGTGCTAATGAGTACCAGCATTTCCCCAATCTACCAAGGTGCAAATGAGTACCAGAATTTCCCCAATCTACCAATGTGCCAATGAGTACCAGTATTTCCCCAATCTACCAAGATGCCAATGAGTACCAGTATTCTCCCAATCTACCAATGTGCAAATGAGTACCAGTATTCTCCCAATCTACCAATGTGCTAATGAGTCAGCATTTCCCCAATCTACCAAGGTGCCAATGAGTACCAGTATTTCCCCAATCTACCAATGTGCAAATGAGTACCAGTATTTCCCAATCTACCAATGTGCAAATGAGTACCAGTATTTCCCCAATCTACCAAGGTGCAAATGAGTACCAGCATTTCCCCAATCTACCAAGGTGCAAATGAGTACCAGTATTTCCCCAATCTACCCAGGGGCAAATGACTACAAACATTTGTTCAATCTACCTAGGTGCAAAAAATACCAGCAGTTCCCCAATCTACCCAGGTGCAAATAAGTACCAGCGTTTCCCAAATTTCCCTGGGTGCAAATGAGTACCAACATTTCCCGATCTACCTGTTGCAGATGACTACCAGCATTTCTCCAATCTACCCAGGTGCAAATGAATACCAGCATTTCCAAATCTACCCAGGTGCAAATGAATACCAGCATTTCCAAATCTACCCAGGTGTAAATGAGCACCAGCATTTCCCTAATCAACCTGGTGCGAACGAGTACCAGAATTTCTCCAGTGTACCGGGGTGCAAATGAGTACCAGCATTTCTCCAGTCTACCCAGGTGCAAATGAGTACCAGCATTTCTCCAGTCTACCCAGGTGCAAATGAGTATCAGCATTTCCCCAATCTACCTGGGTGCAAATGAGTACCAGCATTTCTCTAGTCTACCCAGGGGCAAATGAGCATTTCCCCAATCTACCCAGGTGCAAATGAACATTTCCCAAATCTACCCAGGTGCAAATGAGTACCAGCATTTACCCAATCTACCCAGGTGCAAATGAGTATCAGCATTTCTCCAGTCTACCCAGGGGCAAAGGAGTACCAGCATTTTCCCAATCTATCCAGGTGCAAATGAGTATCAGCATCTCTCCAGTCTACCCAGGGGCAAATGAGTACCAGCATTTCTCCAGTCTACCCAGGGGCAAATGAGTATCAGCATTTTCTCAATCTACCCAGGTGCAAATGAGTACCAGCATTTTCCCAATCTACCTAGGTGCAAATGAGTATCAGCATTTCTCCAGTCTACCCAGGGGCAAATGAGTACCAGCATTTTCGCAATCTATCTCGGTGCAAATGAGTAACAGCATTTCCCCAGTCTAGCCATTGCAAATGAGTACCAGTATTTACCCAATCTACCCAGGTGCAAATGAGTACCAGCATTTTCCCAATCTACCAAGGTGCAAATGAGTACCAGTATTTACCCAATCTACCCAGGTGCAAATGAGTACCAGTATTTACCCAATCTACCCAGGTGCAAATGAGTACCAGTATTTACCCAATCTACCCAGGTGCAAATGAGTACCAGCATTTCCCAATCTACCCAGGTGCAAATGAGTACCAGTATTTACCCAATCTACTCAGGTTCAAATGAGTACTGGCATTTTTCCAATCTATCCAGGTGCAAATGAATACCAGCTTTTCCCCAATCTACCCAAGTGCAAATGAGTACAGGCATTTACCCAATCTGCCTGGGCGCAAATGATTCATAGCAGACTTAAAGGAAAATAGCATACTTTTACGGCACAGAAATTATTAATTTTTTTATGGCCACAAGAAAAGAGAAAAAGTTCAGTACCGTACATTTTTGACACAATTTGTTATATCATTAAAAGACAGTACAATGTTAAAGTTAAAAGACAGTACAATGTCCAATTTGTATCCTACAGTTAAAAGACAGTACAATGTCCAATTTGTATCCTACAGTTAAAAGACAGTACAATGTCCAATTTGTATCCTACAGTTAAAAGACAGTACAATGTCCAATTTGTATCCTACAGTTAAAAGACAGTACAATGTCCAATTTGTATCCTACAGTTAAAAGACAGTACAATGTCCAATTTGTATCCTACAGTTAAAAGACAGTACAATGTCCAATTTGTATCCTACAGTTAAAAGACAGTACAATGTCCAATTTGTATCCTACAGTTAAAAGACAGTACAATGTCCAATTTGTATCCTACAGTTAAAAGACAGTACAATGTCCAATTTGTATCCTACAGTTAAAAGACAGTACAATGTCCAATTTGTATCCTACAGTTAAAAGACAGTACAATGTCCAATTTGTATCCTTTAGTTAAAAGACAGTACAATGTCCAATTTGTATCCTACAGTTAAAAGACAGTACAATGTCCAATTTGTATCCTACAGTTAAAAGACAGTACAATGTCGGACTGCTGGTGTCAGCTTTTTGTCCCCTCATCAACACAACACCGCAATACAAAGAATAATACGCAATTAATTTCTTCACACAAGAAAATGGTCTATAAGAAAAAAGAAAGAATTTAAATAAAAGACTGAAAGTGACCTTTTGAGGAAAGGAGTTGAAGGAATTGTTTTACAGAAAGAAAGGGATGGGCTGGAGTGGTTTGGGCATAAGGGGGAGAGAGGGGTGGGTGTGAGAAAGGAAGGTAGGCAAAGGCTGTCATAAGAAGCAATTGTAAATATTTCAGTCTTCAGATATTTGAATTCATCAGTATGAAGACAGCTGCATAACTAAAACATAAAACAGAATTTTCTTGGTATTTTTTTTCCTTCAAATGTTGTGAATTCATTAAAAATAGCCTAAAAAAAGTATATTTACATATGATGCAAAGTAAAATGTTATTTCACAACAACATTGTACTGCAAGTGGAGAAATTTATCAGAAATGATACTGAATTCATCATATCATAATGATATAGAAAATCTTTTTATGTTGATTGTTGTGGCTCTGACTTTTCAACATTAAAAAAATTAAATGACAGCTACTAAAAGTTTGGGTTTCTTTTTGAACAAAGAAGTGAAAGAAAAACAGAAATAAGAAACGGTCTTGATGATAAGCAGGTTTTAAAGGAAAGAAAATAGATGAGAAGATATTGAAAAAGATTTTGTCAAAACTATGTAAGCGGTGAAACAATACGGAGTCAACAGAAACATCAATCACAGAGACTGCAAAGAGTTTCACAACTGGTATTTATTTAAGTACACATCAAGTTCAATATGTGGAGATAAAAGGTTCAAACAGATTGTCAAAATTGTAAGAATTATGTATAGAAAATTATGTTTACAAAAGATGTATAACAGTTGACCACAATAAACTGAAAATAATTTTTACAAAATATTTTTAACAGTTGACCACAATAAACTGAATATTATGTTTACAAAAGATTTATAATAGTTGACCACAATAAAATAAACATAATGTTTACAAAAGATTTCTAACAGTTGACCACAATAAACTAAACATTATGTTTACAAAAGATTTATAATAGTTGATCACAATAAACTGAACATTATGTTTACACAAAATTCATAACAGTTGACCACAATAAACTCTTAATCAAACCTGAAGTCTGAATTGTTTTTCAACTTTGATACAAAATGAATATCACAACAGCAGTTTACGTGACACATTGTACTCAGATCTAGATCTAGATTTACTTGTAATTATTGAAACTTCGTAAGTCTTTGCTTTACCTTTGACAGACACTGATAAAATAAAAATCACGTGCCTAACTCAAAAGTGAAGCCTCAAATTTGAGTCTGTCTATGAGAATAAAGAGATCAATACACGGAATGAACAATAATGATATGTACAGTGATGTCATAATATTGGACATCGCCTTATTAAATGCAGCGTGCACTTTTCTAAGAAGTCCAGCAAACTCCTCTACTTCCAGCAATTTTATTTACCTGAACTCAATGCTATAGATGTAAGTATAGATATATTTACAGGTGTGACTGCAAAAATACAGAGTTTGAGAAACAGTAAAATGCCTCATTTGGGCCCAGCCACGAGTCCGTTATTTCTAGGGAGACAACAATTAATTAAACTCACATAAAGCAAACAGATTCACTGTATTCACAAAGGTCAAAAAGGTTTGATTTGTGATGGCATTTTTGTCTACATGCACTTTTTATATGCATATATTAATATATAATTAGATACACTTTTTATATGCATATATTAATATATAATTAGATGCACTTTTTATATGCATATATTAATATATAATTAGATGCACTTTTTATATGCATATATTAATATATAATTATATACACTTTCTATATGCATATATTAATATATAATTAGATGCACTTTTTAAATGCATATATTAATATATAATTATATACACTTTTTATATGCATATATTAATATATAATTAGATGCACTTTTTTATATGCATATATTAATATATAATTAGATGCACTTTTTATATGCATATATTAATATATAATTAGATACACTTTTTATATGCATATATTAATATATAATTATATACATTTACTTTATTTATTTATGAATCATCATTTCTGTGATTTTGTATTTGTTTAGTAATTTATTTACTAATTTATCAATATTATATATATTTGCTTGATTATTAATTGTGAATCTTATTTTATTTACTCTTTTTCTATCTGTTTACATGTTGATTTATTTATTTATCATTTAAATACTTTTTTTCCTTTATCACGTCAAATTTTCAATGAGTTAGATCAAACTTAAAACAAAGGGATTTGTCATCAAAGACCAAATATAACAAAGAAAAAGAAGAACAAAAGAACAAAATTGTATCCCAAACAAAATCATAAAGAGAAGAAAAAGAAGAGGGAAATAAAAGAAGAGGGAAATAAAAGAAGAGGGAAATAAAGAAGAGGGAAATAAAAAATCAAACAAGTAAGAAGAGCCTGTTTTGCTATAGCAAGTGGGATAAGCTTTAGCTCTATGGGCTGAAATGACCGTAACTCGATTGATTCAAAATCCTTTACCGGTAATATGACTGAATGTTTTGAACCTATTTCCTTACTTGTATCATAAATACAACTTATTTCAACTAAAGGGTGACCCAAACAAATCCGAACCAGGGAAAATATTATTAACTTTGATAGTTTCTGTGTAATAGCGGGTATACACCTCCTTTCAACAGAAATAACTTTAGTCAACCGGAAAGCGTTATGTAGATCTATACTTATGTCATCAAAATTTTAATCTAAACAACATGGTGTGGTCTGCAGAAGATAACATTTTTATGGTAAAAGTGTATTTTAAAACAGATTCATTAAGAGAATCACAAAGCTTATTCAAAAAGGAATTTGGCATTGATAGTGGATATAAGAAATATACATTAAAATCTACAGTATTGGATTTAGTAAATAAATTTTCTTTAAAAAGTTTGGTTCTGTTCGAAAAATGAACAAAAAGTTCCCGTCACGATTGACACTTTCCGGTCACTCCTTGAGCTCACGCAGCGCTAGGATCTCAATCCCCTTTGATTTCTACCTTTGGGGATACTGGAAGGACAATCTTTAAGCACACCAGTCACAAACGTAACAGTACTGAAAACCACAACTTCAGACAGGATACAGTAAATATCTACTACTTCCTGTTCAGGATACAGCGAGTCCCTTTGACTTCACTGTCTTCCAGAACTTTCCCAGTCGTGCTCAAAGTTACATTTGACGAGGAGGGCGCCATTTCAAACGTATTTTGTAAATATCTATTACTTCCTGTTCCGGTCATCTGTTTGACGTCATATTTTCAGGTAATCTTTCCAGCATGAATATTTAAATGGTGTATGAAAGTAAATCGAAACGTTTTGCATGATTTAGATTTTATTAATATTCTTGCCGGTTTTGCGTTTGTTTGGGTCAATTGGTCATTCATTTCAGTGTAAATTTGACAGAAAGACAGTAAGGAAAAAAATTAACGTTGATCTTAGAATAGTTTTTAAAGGAGCTGTCATCCTTTCTATTACTTCAGATGATTTTATTTTCATACCATAGGTTAAATAAAAAACACAGCCATTTTGAGAAATCATAAAGATATTAAAGATATTAAAGAAATCTGTAAAAGGAATGGCGGGTCAAAGAGAAAACAGCAATGTATATACCCACATCTGATGCAATAGAAATCGTATGAATGAGGTCAAATATGTTTGTCACTACATGTGCAATTTAATGATTTCAATGAGGGAATAAATTAGATCTATAATCATAATTCAAAATTTCTCTACCTGGGTCAACATTGATGGAGGAAGGATACTTGGAGAATTTGCATAATTACCAGAAATACTTCAATGTAATGTTATAAAGATTATATCCATTAGACTTAAATTTAAATAATTATAATCTTTGTTAAGTAAAAAGGTCATGTAAGGAAAACAAAGCCATAATGTAGGGCATGTCCTATCAGTATTCAGGCAATATCCCTCACTGCCTATAGCCAGGTACTCTTTTTTATGATAAGTCATGTATTATAAATAATTAACATGAAATGAAGAACAGTTTCTGAAATGATGATTTAATATTCTATGACAACCTTTAATATTATTATTTGTTTCCGTTGAAATCAGCAAGGCAAATCGTCTGTACAAATGGAACTTTAATGCAGTGATCATATACTCAAAGACATTTCTGTTCTTTACAAGCAAAGGACACATCGGAGAAACTGAAAAAAATAATTTGGAAAAAAGAACACAAATTTATTATTATTACTTTCCTTTCAATGTTTTGTTGTTCTTCTCTACATTCATAAGGAAATATGTTGTTGATGGAACATGGACCTAGTGTTAAGAAGTTCATACAAGTTTAGATATAATATAATCTGAATTGATTAAATCATTAATGAAATGTATAAAAAGTATCAAATATAGTTGGATAGTACTTATACTGTTTTAAATTCATATGCCGATTGACACTATCCCTGAAACATATTCGTGAAGATGCATCATTACAAAATAACTAATTGAAAAACAAGTGAATATTCTTCCTCTTACGTCATCATATCCAAAAGTACAATTGCCTGTCTCCGAAGATCCGTGCATGAGACCATCTCTCTTCCTGAATGCATCTATGGACAGAAAGAATTATTTTGCCATCAAGGTTCAATCTCCAGGCAATGGACAGGTAAGCATCTGTACAGGGAGTAGATGATCCCGCCCTCCACGAGTCTCCTGCTACCTTGCAGGCAGGTCTTGACTGACCAAATGCTAAGGAGTTAACCCTGACAGAAAATAACAACCTGCTGCCTTGTAGGCTGGTCTTGAATGACTAAAGGCTAAGGGAGTTAGTCCTGACAGAAAATAACAAGGCCCGGTAGGGGGCCTCAAGGTGGCATCCCCACCATCTACCTAGGATACAGTGGGCATATCCCCTGCTTATCCAAAACAACTGATTCAAAGTAATATATACAATGATATACCCGGCTTGAACTTTCGAAGACGACTCTGGAAAAGAACACGGACTGTGATTTTTTGGAACATGGAATGTTAGGGCAATTAATGGAAAGGAGTTAGAATTAGCTGAAGAAATGGAAAAATTCAAAGTAGAAACAAAGAAAAAAGGACAAGGAATAGAAAATGTAGGACCAAATCATACTTTAATCTTTTCAGGAGTAGATGTCAAAGATAGAGCTAGAGCAAGAGTAAGCCTCCTAATGCATAAAAGGCAAGAAATGCTACTAGAAAGTTGGAAATTTGCAAGCCCACGGCTATTAGAGGGAAATTAAATTATTAATAGCTTATGGACCAAATGAAGATGCCACCAAAGAAGAAAAAGATATCTTCGAAAATGATTCACAAATAGCTGCAGAGAATCTCAAACCCAAACAGGAATTAATGGTTTTAGGAGATTTAAACACTAGAGTAGGCAACAGTGTAGAAACATCAGCAGGAGTAATATGTAAAGAAGGAGAGACAACTTCTCCAAATGGAAAGAGACTAATAGATTTTTGCCTAAAGAATAACATAAAAATAGCTAACACATTTTTTCCTCATAAAGATATCCACAAATATACAAGAGTAAATGAAGACAGATGTGAAAAGTCAAACATAGACTACATAATAGTTAGCAGCTCCCTTTTTACAGTAAAATGTAACCAACATTTTTTTTAATCAACATAAAATAAGAGAAGAACAGAACGTTTAAAAATCAGCGAAATAAAAAAAAGAACAGATCATTTTAAAAAATCAACATAAAATAAAGTAACACAATGTTTTTAAAAGTCAATATTAAATAAGAAAAAAACAGAATTTAAAAAAAAATCTACATAAAATAAAAGAAGAACAGAATTTTTGTTCATTCAACATGAAATAAGGAATAAATCTTTTTAAAAATTAACATTAAATAAGAGAAGAACAGAAAATTAAAAAAATCAACAAAATGAAAGAAGAACAGAAAATTTATAAATCAACAGAACATAAAAGAAAAGAAACAAAGGACAGAACATTTGTAAAAATCAACATACAATAAAGGAACACAATTTTTTTTTAAATCACCAAGAAATAAGAGAACAGAAAATTTTTAAACATCAACATAAAATAAAGAAGAACAGAACATTTTATAATCAAACTAAACTAAAAGAAGAACAGAAAATTTTAAGGAAATTAACATAAAATTTAAAAAAAACAGAAAATTTACAAACCATCATAAAATAAAAGGAGAAGTTTTTATTTTTTAAAAATATAGAATAAATGAAGAACAGAAAAAAGAGAAATCATCTTAAAATAAAATAAAAACAGACCCTTTTCCAAAAAATAGCATGAAATAAAAGAAGAACAGAATTTTAAAAAAAATCAACATGAAATTAAAAAAGAACAGAAAATTTAAAAATCAACATAAAATACAAGATGAACAGAAAATTAAAAAATCGACATAAAATAAAAGAACAGAAAATATCAAAATCAACAAAATAAAAACAGAACAGAAAATTTTCAAATGAACATAAAATAAACAAAGAACAAACCATTTAGAAATCAACATAAGATAAAAGAGCAGGAAATTTTCAAAAATCAACATAAAACAAAAGAAGAACAAAAAATTTAGAAATCCCCTTGAAATAAAAGAATAACAGAAAATTCAAAATACAACAAGAAGCACTGTGTATTTCAGCTAACTATTATACCTGTGTATGCTCTTAGTCGGACAGACAAAGCAACAAAATCATCAAATGCAATAATGCAGCGGCCATTAGGGGGCACAACTCTTGAGTATCTCTTGAGAATCGTCTCCAGAGTAGGCGGCTGAATCTGGTATCCTGAGTGATGAATTAAAGAAAGTTTAATTGCTTTAAAGATACGCACGTTTGTTTAAAAGTTTCATCTAGAAATTGTCAGCTTCAAAGGATTGGAATGAAATTTAAGAGCAAAATTGATCCTTGAAATTTCAAGAGTGAAAAAGGTTATGTTTCAGTCATAGAATTTTATATCACAATACTATTGATTCCCCTGAATTGGCACAGAATTTACAGGATGACACATCACAATATTCTACATTTAACTTGACTCAGCTGTAGCACCGAAGAATTCAAAAATAAAATATTGTTGATCCCTTTGATATCTTCTTCTTCAAAATGGTACATGAGTCGTTTCAGCTTCGAGAGAGCTCTTGAAACCACAACAAAGTCGCTTATGGCCTCAGTGAGCTTCAGAGTCAGTTGCGGGTTCTGCGGTTTGATTCTTTGGCGATCGGGGGCCACTTGTTGCATTGGGTAAAAAGGGGCATCCCACTCAATACCAAAGCTCACTTAGCTCCCCCTATATCAATTTGATATAAAAATTTATGTGATTAATCATAGGGTAATCAGTCATTATGAAGAAGATGAAGATGAAGATTCAAGATGTTTTGTCAATTAAAGAAATTATCACCAGCATTTATGTTTTTTTCTCCAAATGTGAGAAAAGAATGATGAATGCAGTCAAGACAATTTATCAAATCGCCGGCTCAGAGTTATTATTGTCTTTACAACACATTTAAAGATTTTGGAGTTAAAATCGTTATCATATTCACAGTCGTCAACCGTCCTGTCTCACAAAGACATCGTAATCGATTTCTGTCTACGTTTGTCACAAATTCCACTTGCATTTTGTCTAACGTCCAGATTCCCTTTCCAGCTGAGAATTTAGGAGCTTAAAATTTCAATAAATTCTGGTCATAAAGAAAAACTGATGGAGAAGAAATCCAAACATCTTATGAAGAGAAGAAAAAGCGAATAAAACAAAAAGTATCATCTGTAAAGAAAACAATAAAAGAGAATAATGCTAGCAATTTAATTTGATGCAATTTTCTACACGTGCTCAACTCACCAAACAATTGCCTGATCACTCTTATCAGTTCTGCGGCATCAATAAAACCTGACCTATCAGAATCATGTTGAGTAAAAACCTTGTACCATGCCACAAGACACTGCTGAAGTTCCAAAAATTCTGGCCACTGCATAAATCCATCTTGAGAGCGCTATCAATTAAGTTAAGGCTTTTAAGGCTTTATAAACAAAAACTCTGAATGAAGGCAAATCTAAATGTAGCTTCAGCTTCAATTGGTATTTTTGTGTGGTAATCGACCTCAACATTAAATTGCATTACACTACTAGTTATCTCTCATGCTACATGAACATAAAACACAAAAGAAAACGACGTAATCGTATTGCTGCTATGAAACCTGAGAGTTGAGTAAAATGCAACAAATTTCTGTCTAAGAAAGGTTTACTACTACGTTAAAATACTTATTCTTTCTCTTTGGTGAAAGGAAATGAAGAATTGCAAATTAAGAGCAAAAAGTGTTTCTTTTAATTTCCGTCTTAAGCTGACAGGATAAATACATTGAGTTATCTACTTTAAAATTGAAGCAAAAAATTTAAGAGGATAGTATTAATAGTATTATGGAAATTTACAAAATTACCTACATGTTAAAGTAATCATAAATCTTGCAAGAATTTTCTTCCATTGACACAGTTTTAAAAAATAATAATTTGCACAGTGTGTGGTAAATAAATGAAAAGATAGAGCAACCGTAGCTGTAACAACTGTTTTGAGATGAATGGGAAAGAGTGAAACTTTCTCGTATTGTTTAGTTTGGAGAAGATGATGGGTGGAAAAGTGGGCTCTTTAATGATAGCAAATCATCTTAAATGTCTATAGATGGAAGGAAAGGTAGAAAGAAGAAACAAACAAAAAGAAATAATCCATCCCGATCACCATCAACAACATCAAAACACAAAAATTCAAACTTTTACTACCAGTACACATTTATATGCACAAGATGAATTTGTCAGCAACCTTATGCATGCTAAAAAAAACATAAAGAGAAATTTAAAATATATGTCTTCAGTAAGAAAATTACCATTTTCCCTAAACAGGATCAGATTTCAAACAAATTTTGAGTTCATAATACATCTTTCTGGTTTTGAAAAGAACACTCCTGTCTCTTATTAGATTGATTTATCGATTGATAATCAATTTCCTCTGATGACATAAATGGTGGTGTAACAAAAAGCATCCTTATAAGGACATAAAACTTTGATAAAAAATAAAAGAAACATTAATAAGAGTAACACTATAAGAAATAACACCAAATACACCTACAAATCATAACAATTTCAAAGGATACGTCAAGCATTGCAATCATAATACTGTGGGGAAAAAATAAAATAAATTATCCACAGGAAAATGATACTCCAGTTGAATAAAATTGTGAATTCTAGAATTGAGTAGCAATACTTGTATATCTTTCAGTATACATATTCCATATATATATACACACACACACACACACACACACACACACACACATATATATATATATATATATATATATATATATATATATATATACATATATATATATATATATAATATGTTTACAATTATATCAAATTTCATTAATTTTTAAAAATAATTGTTTACATATAAAATCAACACTGACAGAAAGGACTAAGAAACTTCTCAACTTTACCTGCACATTTCCCTACTCCAGTTCACTGAAATGTACATAAAACATCGTTGATAGAGTTGTTTATTTTCAGGTGACGAATAAGTTAAATAAAATATAAATATCAACAGAGTCATTTGCAACTGAGATGAAATCTCACGAAAAGATTCAACATGGAATAGTAAAATAAGTAAGGGTTTGTTAAAAGGGGGGGGAGTGAGTGAGAGAGGGGAAAGAGCGTGCTGAAGTGATTTTATTTGCTTTTGGATTTGGGTTTTTCCGTTAAGTATACATATGAGTGACTGTCAAAATAAAGTCATGCAATATTATTGAAAAGTTTGTAGTGTCCTTAGTTGCTAAGGAAACGGCCACCATCTTGGATTTTCATCCAATTTTCAAAATCTATCTCTTCTCTTAGTTATGAATAAAATCACTCAAAACCTGTGCAGATCGTTTTTTACATTCAATGTCTAAAGAGTGACAGGTTTTTTTATATTTTTGATACAAAAATTTTAATTAATTTTTTTAAGTAACATCATTTCGAGGCGAAAATGGCATTTTTATTACCAAAAATATTTTTCGCAAAAAACTTTACAGGATATCACAAAAAACCCTGATGTCATTCTATTAACATTGACGAGAGGAACCTGTGTGCTAAATATTATACAAATTGAGCGGTAAATTTATGGAGCAGATAGAACTTTAGTGGGAAAAACTACATTTCGAGAACAATGCACACATAGAAATCAAAAGAAAATAACACAAAAAAAGACACTTCAGACGGGTTGCCCTTCTTGTAGCAGCCCCCCCTTACTCTTTCAACAGTCTCTGGCATTGCTAATAATGTAAAGAGGCTTGTAAATCTAAGTTAAGAGGTGAACTATTGTGAAAACAGTCGTCACAATGACCAGTTTTTTGTCTTATTACCCTGTTTCTATACTTGTGCCCGTGTTTACAAAAGAATCGCCCACAACGTGTGACCTCAACCTCTTATGTCACTCAGCGCTAGGCCAAATCGGCGAGCGGCATGTCGATAGCAAGGTGAATACCATGTCACCAGATTTGGCGATAGCTGCCCTATTACACAGGTATTCAGTGCCATCATCTCAGTCAGTGTTAGGGTAATTTACGTCAAAATTTTGACTTTTTTTAAATCTAGTATCGTCTGCAAAATAGTGTAACAAAAAAATTATACGTCATATGCCATTACTGTTAGATAAATGATCATTCTACCCGAATATACAAACAACAGAAAATCGACATTTTGTGCCCAAACTTGCCAATGCAGGTCCGTCCCCCCCCCCCCCCCCTAGGAGTGGGGAGGATTCTGGGAATACCATTTTTGCCGAAAATGGGTCAAATAAGTTTATCATACTAGTGGATAGAGTAGTTCATTTCCGTCATAATGATATCTTAAAGGAAGCTCAGTATCGATTCTTTGAAAATTAAAAACATCAGAAAGACAGAACTAAAACTGAAAGTTTTGTTTTCCGAAGGTTTATAGTCATTTCCTTCAACAACTTGTATGTGAAGTTTAGAGTGATGTGATCACTAAGTTTTTCTAAATAGCTATGTAAAATAATGTGTAAACAAAAAAACATATTTAAGATGGCGACCGTTTCCATGGCGACCACGTAAACAACACCATATAAGTTCATGTTTGAATACACTGATTACATATGTGCATAATTTAACCCAAAAATATCAAAAGTAAAAAAAAATAGTTTCAGAACCCGTATATCCCCTTCAACACCGAGGAACAGAAAATTTTATTGAATATAACATGTCAGATTTGTCCACATCTCAAAGCGATGGCATTAAAAGACGCTCATAACTTAATGAGTTATTTTTGGCAGCAATGAAAAAAACAAATTAACAGATAAACGTATAATCTCCTTTTTAAATGAAACTCACATTTGTAGAAATTTCGAATACTCGGTGTGTTATTCAAAATGTTGACAAGTTCTTCAGCTTGGATCGCTTGACGGCCCTTTTAAAAGTAGGGATGAAGAAAATATTTGTACAAAACAAAATAGAAAAAGACATTAAGACTAAAGAATTGCGAGCAGTCAAACTTCAAAAAGATAATCAATGTGGAAAATAAAAGCAAATAAAAATGAGAGTACTTAAAGGAATTTTTGCAGAATACATAGCTGACCAAATAATCGTAATTATTTTCCTTTTACAGAGATGCCTACCTTGATACCCAAATCCAAAACCTGAAAATGAGTAATTTTAACTCAAAATGAGGAATCCACTCATCCAGTTTTATAAATGATGACGCAATCGTTTCTTTTCTGCACTGTGCTAAGTCTGACACCAACTATAAGAAAGACACAATCTCTCCCGTTCTCTCTTTGTCTGTCTGTCTGTTTGTCTGTCTCTCTCTATCTCTCTCTCTCTCTCCTGGTCGTGTGAAATTTGAGTTCAAAGGTCACGCAATTTTTGGAATACAATATGTTATGTTGGGGAATCGTGTAATCGCATATTGCTTCACTGGATGATTTCGCGAAATACGGGAAGGTGAGCATTTTTGCTATAAAGTTGATATGGATTCAATACATGAAGGTGGGCATTTCTGCTATAAAGCTAATATGGATTCAATACATTATTTTTCTATTTCAAAATGAATATAACATGACAAGAAATAGCTACAGGTACTTACAGCATTTTCAGGATTCTTTCTCATTTCAAAGTCATAAACTTGTTGGAGATCAGTTGGCTGTTGGAACTGATAAGCCTGTAATGTAATGAGAACAAAAATCAGAACAATTGTAAAAGAAATCTTCTAAGGAATCTTTTGTTATAATGGCAGTATCTCTAAATTCTATTTTCTAACTGGGAGGTGGGAAGAATCTTTGCCTTTTATCTGTATTTTTCAATTTACTTGTATTGTTGTTGGGTTTTTTTGTGGTTCTTGGTGAGGTCTTTTTTCTACATCGTTTTGTTTTTGGATGGAAAAGGGGGTACATGGGAGGCCACATAGATGTTACAGCCTTGAAATGTATTTACTAAGTCTTGATTTAAAGTCAAAGTACAAGAATAATCATATGGTGCAAACAATATTTTGTAAATAAGATGGGAGCCAAAGAAGATGAAGAATAAAATAATCAAATGTGAGAGAAAATATAATATTGTTTCTGAAAATGCTTGATCAACTTCAAAACCACAGAGAGCAATGTTAAGCTGAAAAATTAAACAAATAAGGATGCAATGTTTGGACAGCTTTGTAAATGCAATGTTTGGACAGCTTTGTAAATGCAATGTTTGGACAGTGTTGTAAATGCAATGTTTGGACAGCTTTGTAAATGCAATGTTTGGACAGCTTTGTAAATGCAATGTTTGGACAGCGTTGTAAATGCAATGTTTGGACAGCTTTGTAAATGCAATGTTTGGACAGCGTTGTAAATGCAATGTTTGGACAGCTTTGTAAATGCAATGTTTGGACAGCGTTGTAAATGCAATGTTTGGACAGCTTTGTAAATGCAATGTTTGGACAGCTTTGTAAATGCAATGTTTGGACAGCATTGTAAATGCAATGTTTGGACAGCTTCGTAAATGCAATGATGTTGAAGGCTCCCATGGAATACGTGTACGTACAAACCAGGATGACTTCACATTATGTTTGTATTGCCCTCTTGTAAAAAGATGATTTCAGGCTTTTTAATGTTTTATGTCAGGTTTTTATTGAGGATAGGCAGAGTAAAATACCATAACTCACAAAGAAAGTTTTAGCTATTTATCGAGAATGAATCAAAACAGAGTTATTTTGTTACTGATTTCAAACATTGATTGTCACCTGCACTCATTTTACTCTAGTACAGTAAGTCTGTAGAATGGACTTCTAACAGAAATAAAACTCAGCAATTGTACTGAAGACTTTAAAAATGGAATTAAACACATCAATTTAAAACCAAAATTGGATTAAAATTTTTTAGGTTGAATTAAAATATGCGCATTGACAGTAATACTCAAGAATTGAGTTGGTCAGTTATTAGAAAGAAGAAGAAAAAGAAGAAGAAGGAGGAGGAGGAGGAGGAGGAGGAGGAGGAGGAGGAGGAGGAGGAGAAGAAGAAGAAGAAGAAGAAGAAGGAGGAGGAGGAGGAGGAGGAAGAAGAAGAAGAAGAAGAAGAAGAAGAAGAAGAAGAAGAAGAAGAAGAGGAAGAAGAAGAAGAAGAAGAAGAAGAAGAAGAAAAAAAATGTCAGTACAAACCAAAACAATATTCATGGTGATATGGGAGTACTGTATTATCCCTATTAAGCACACTGACCCTAATAAGCGAACCCCTCTGTTTTCGGGAAGGGTGGAGCTTGAGTTGCAAAATAAAAGTACACAAATGTGTTGGTAAATGGAAGAAGAAACCACATTTAACAGCTCCAATGGTCATATCAAATCCCCTTATACAATACACCAAACGAATCGGGAAATATTCAACTCAATTGAAAACATGAACAGGGCTTAGAATAAGGCCTACTGATACATGTAGGTTATTACTAAAAGAGTGAAAGCAGGCAAGCAAATAAAAATGCTCTCCTGCCCCGGCCAGTCTCGCAACCCACCAACACCATTACCCCTCCAGCAACAATATATATCATGGAATCAAAGCAGTCTTTCAGCTTCAAACCTTGCACTTAGACACAGAATGTAAATAGCTTGTTACACGTTTTCCGATCTTTTATCTTAAAAGAGATTCACACGTGGCGGAGTGATTATTGAACTTTGTGGCATTAGTATCAAACGGTGCAAGTTTTTATGCATTTTGGTTTACTTGGGCGAGCATGGCATCATGTACTACACTCAATCTGACATGGTGCACACTTCTTCGCATCATGATATAATAGTACTAAAACAGCATAAGAAGGAGAGAATTTAAAAATAACACAGAATCAAGTAGAGTTCATCTTAACCCGCCCCTGATTATCGATCGATAAAGTCAGGAGGTGCTGAACACTTTAACGTCCCTGTGTGTGAGTGTGTGACCATAAAAGAAATAGAAACAAATAAATAAATAGTCAGAGAGATGAGCAATATACAGATAAAAACGGGAAACAATACTTTTTATGCAAGCATGTCAAACCAAACATAAAAAAGAATGCAATCGGTAATTGTTAGCAATGACATTTGAACCCATACACCGAAAGGTAGAATGGGAACTGATATAGAAAGAAAGAAAGAATAAGACATTAGTAAAAAGAAAGGTCAGAAAGGTATTCAATGCCCCCTGATAAGCATTCCCCTGGCTCCATTTTTCTAAGCGCATTATGCGTTTATTATGGATAATACGGTATTATAAATCTAAAGGTCAGAGTTTGTCCATACTCACTTGCCATGCATTGACATTGAAAACATTATTTGTATAATAGTTGCCATAACTGCCATAGAACTGGCTGGTTTGCTGATACTGTGAGTACTGCTGCTGGTAAGCCATTGGGCCGCCTCCTTGGTAATGACCTTGGGGCGGTGGATGTCCCTGGTACTGTTGGGGTGGTGGATGTCCCTGATACTGCTGTTGGGGTGGTGGATGTCCATGGTACTGTTGGGGTGGTGGATGTCCCTGGTACTGTGGTGGTGGGTGTCCATAATGAGATCCATGGCCAGCATTAGCACCTGGAAAAGAATGTACCCCAACTTGATATCCTGGATTTGCCATCGTGAATCTGCGGAATACAAGTTTTAAAAATGTGTTACAATACATCAAATCTCAGAGAAGACATACGATGAAGCAACGAACCATAAGAAAAGAAATATTACAAACAAAGAAATTAATGTAAGAGCATTACAGATGTAAAATTACAACAAATAAATCTATATAGAATAGAATGAACAAAAATATTTTCGTCCCAAGTTCCTTGAGATTTGTACATTCGTCATTTTCCTTTCATTCTATGAAGATGATTGGAGGTTGTTAAACATTCTGCTTATTTCTGTGCATGTAGTATTTGTAGTGTCTTTTCCTTTACTCATTAAGCACTTCAGGGAAATAAACTTTGTGTAAAAAAAAAAAAACACTGATGACATTAACAAACGTTGTGTATGTAAAATAGCTTCTAAAATGATAATGCCTGGCACTCAGCAGATTTACATTCATGGAGTTTTTGCCGGCTGTGTGTAAAAGATGGTTTTACACATAGGCCTATAGTGTTCACTAATTATTGAAATTTGCTCACTTGCCTTCCTCCCTCCGAAAACTAGAGTCAACGTAAAAGAAGAGTAAAAATAAAATGAGTAGAAGTCTACATAAATGTAAATTTTAAAAACTATAGATCTAGATCTAGACTAGATCTAGTATAATATGTATTAAATGATGAGAATTAAATCTCATCTAAAATAATGTTTCATTGACCCTTTTCCGATCTTGACCTCGATCATCGATCTGCTAGATTTTCTCTAGGTTGAAAAAATTGTGGGAATATCTAGAGCTAGATCTATACCTATATCAGTAAGATCTAGATCTGAATCTCATCTAGATCAGATCTACAACTAGGTAACAAGAATCTAGATCTAGACTTCTATTCACTTTGACTTTATATTCCAATCAGCTGTATCATTTGAAAATTCTCCTCAGAGATAACGAAGTATGCACTAAAATGCATTCAACTCACCTTACACCTTTATATCTCAATTATGTTATTTAAATATATAGGCCTATATCAAATTTTACTCGGTTCACTTTCGTAGTTGTTTATCTTCACTAAGGAAATTGTGAAAATATGATTTTCATACGCTGAAGAAGGCAGCGTCGTCCTGGTTCGGTTTTGCATTAAACAACGTATAAATAGTGCGACATTCGTTATTTTCCTACAATCGTAAATTCACGACTTGCTGTAATTAATCTACAAAATATTTGAATTTTCGACATTAGGGTAAGTTTATAGAGAACGCAAGTGGCGGGATGTCGCGCACGAGGCACATTGTGTGATGCCTGAGGTAGTACTTGGATCTAGATTCTAGATATTTCTCGTGTGTTGTCTGACGAAGGGTTATACCCGAAACGTCACGTGTTTGTTCTGTCTTTATTAGTGGAGTTGTCACTTATTGTCATATTTCGTCGTTGACTTCACTCCACTGTGGCTCCTTCGTATTATCTTACAGTGTCAGTAACAGGGTTATTTTGATAATGAGGCTTTAATCGTTGTTGTAAATTACATAATACCGGTATGAGAGATAGAGGGCGCTTTCAATAAAACTCTATGCATAGATACAAACAATAATACGTTGGGTAAGATCGAAATATCGTAAAGCAGGGATTTGATTCCATGTATCCCTCACGAACCTCCTGTGGGTGTCAGAGGTTTCCACGAACCCCATGTGGCTGTCAGGTGTCTCTACGAACCCCATGTGTGTGTCAGAGGTATTCATGAATCTCGTGTGGGTGTCAGAGGTTTCCACGAACCCCTTGTGGGTATCAGAGGCCTCTACGAACCCCTGAGGGTGTCAGAGGTCTTCACGAACCCCCTGTTGATGTCGGAGGTCTCCACGAACCTCGTGTGCGTGTCAGGTGTCTCTACGAACCCCATGTGGCTGTCAGAGGTCTCCAATAACCCCATGTGGGTGTCAGAGGTCTCAACGAACCCCGTGTGGGTGTCAGAAGTCTCCACGAACCCCATGTGGGTGTCAGAGGTCTTAACGAACCCCATGTGCGTGTCAGAGGTCTCAATGAACCCCATGTGGGTGTCAAAGGTCTCCACGAATCTCGTGTGGGTGTCAGAGGTCTCCACGAACCCCATGTGGGTGTCAGAGGTCTCCACGAACCCCATGTGCGTGTCAGAGGTCTCCACGAACCCCATGTGGGTGCCAGAGGTCTTAACGAACCCCATGTGCGTGTCAGAGGTCTCAACGAACCCCATGTGCGTGTCAGAGGTCTCCACGAACCCCGTGTGAGTGCCAGAGGTCTCCACGAAGCCCCAACGTTTCAAGACACGATCTGAGCCCAAATTATACTATAACAAGCATGTTACATCCGGGGTGACACAGTACGATTATTAGATCGAGTCAGTGTTCAATACTGAGGTGCCGCAGGTAGGCGTGAAGTGTACTACTACAACTTTTTAAATTGATATAAAATCTGTTCAAAATGGCGGCTAAGGTAAATGAAAATCCTTCTCAAAGACGGAGAAATAATGAAATTTTCACGAATTAAACTTCTGGTGTAAAAAAATCCGCAAATGAAGACGATCTCGGGGTCCTTTAAAACCTACACGTACCTGCAAAATATGATTACTCTTAGTGTCGGCCTCTCAACCAAAAGATAGTTGGTTCGAGACCCGCCAATGGATGACAAATTGTCTCGGTTTTTTTCGAGGAAAATCTACTTGCCTGGTCCAGACAAGTGGATCGACATTTAGTCCCATCGAAGACGTATGATCCAAAGGAGGTCCCACGTGCAGACCACAACACTGTGTTCACGTTATAGAGTGTAGTTAGCTCGGTTGGTAACACGCTTTCTTTTCATGGTGAGGCGATGGGTGTCGACGCAGAGGTCGCGAGTTCAATCCCCATGGTGGCCTGGATTTTTTTTATGTCTACTCCTTATATTTGTCTCGTCTTTGTTCCTATAGGGTTTTCATATAATCTTATGCGAATTACCTATGTGCACGTGAAAGATTCCTTGTCAAATCCTACCAAAAAATCCAAGCTCACGTTAGTTGTGGATTTGGCTAAACCAAATAAAATAAAATAAAACCAACTTCGTTGAGGATGGAGTTCGTATTGTACGGGTATTGTTACCATGTTTGGATATCATCTGGCCGCAGTGGGTTTAAGGGGAGATGTTATGTCAACAAAAATTACTCTAGCTCATTTTTCTTTCTTTCTTTATCATTATATCTACCTACTAGTGAATGGGTGTAGATTTCCCAAACGATCTTTCTCCTGGCTGCCCCGTCCTGACATCTTCTGTTTCCTTCCGTGGGGGGTTCAGATGCTTTGCTTAAGTGCCTCTTTAGTGTTCTTCCCACTTTCTACGAGGTCTGCCTTTTGGTCTTTTACCTTGGGTTTTAGTACTGTAGGTAGCTATTCTCTTACCATTCATCAAATTTTGGATTCTCTGGCTCATTTTTTCTTTCAGTTTTACGTCAGAAGTAATAATTATTCTTATGTAATTGTGACTTTGAACTTGTTTTAACTTCTCCCTGTCCAGTTTAAGTCTTTGTGTTTTAGTTTCCCTAACTGCTACATGATACTAGCAGTAGCAGTGTTTTTGTTTTCTTTGCATTCGCTTTCATTCCTAATTTATTTAGTTGATTGCTTGTACATGTATTCGAACCCGGGACCTCATGATCCGAGATCTGGCATCCTGACCACCAGGCAACCACTCTGTTGCTATGGGAACGTCAAACTAATCACTTGTCCCTTGCTACGCTTTCCCTAAAGCTCAGAGGCATTTGCTATTTGCTATTTGCTATTTGCTATTTTCTATTTATTATTTGCTATTTACTATTTGCTATGTGCTATTGACTATTTGCTATTTACTATTTGCTATTTGCTATTTGTGCATTGAAACGGTTGATAGCCTGTGCTGACTGTTTTCAAAGAAATAAGCTGATTTTAATATTCACCATTCCAGGTACATATATATGCTAAATACTGTTTCCTTTTATCCACATTAAAACGATACTGTTATTTGGAATAGTTAGGTCTACTAATGTCTGAAATATTTAAATCTACTAATATTTGGAATAAGACTGATATTCATTTACTTACAGGCTTACATTATGCAAACTTTTTCTACCTATCTTTTTGCTTTTTATGTTTGGTCAACACATGAAAGACAGGTTATTAAATTCCTTTCACTTCAAGACTGAGCTTATCCGGATTGCTAAAGCGCGAAGCTAATCAGATGATAATACATTGCTTCTTGGACAGGACGCATGTCTGTGGCAGGTTTTCATCCTCAGCTGATGCTGGTCCCTATTTTCATATGGTGGATCGAGTGAGGAAATGTGTGTTAAGTGCCATTCCCAAAAAACCCCACAATATCAGGCTCCGACCGTACATTGCCAGGATGTCAATTCAAAGCAAGGTTCTTATTGACAGCACACTGGCAATTGACACCACATTGACAATTGACAGCACATTGACAATTGACAGCACATTGACAATTGACAGTACATTGGCAATTGCCAGCACATTGACAATTGACAGCACACTGACAATTGACACCACATTGACAATTGACAGCACATTGACAATTGACAGCACACTGACAATTGACAGCACATTGACAATTGACAGCACATTGACAATTGACAGTACATTGGCAATTGCCAGCACATTGACAATTGACACCACACTGACAATTGACACCACATTGACAATTGACAACACATTGACAATTGACACCCCATTGACAATTGACACCACATTGACAATTGACAGCACACTGACAATTGACATCATATTGACAATTGACACCACATTGACAATTAACACCACACTGACAATTGACACACTGACATATAATACCACATTGACAATTGACATCACATTGACAATTAACACCACATTGACAATTGGCACACTGGCAATTAACACCTCATAGACAATTGACATCACATTGACAATTGACATCACATTGACAATTAACACCACATTGACAATTGACAGCACATTGACAATTGACACCGCACTGACTATTGACAGCACAATGACAATTGACATCACATTGACAATTAACACCACATTGACAATTGACAGCACATTGACAATTGACAGCACACTGACTATTGATATCACACTGACTATTGACATCACACTGACTATTGACATCACACTGACTATTGACATCACACAGACTATTGACATCATACTGACTATTGATATTACACTGACTATTGACATCACACTGACTATTGACATCACACTGACTATTGACATCACACTGACTATTGATATCACACTGACTATTGATATCACACTGACTATTGACATCACACTAACTATTGACATCACACTGACTATTGATATCACACTGACTATTGACATCACACTGACTATTGACATCACACTGACTATTGACATCACACTGACTATTGATATCACACTGACTATTGATATCACACTGACTATTGATACCACACTGACTATTGATATCACACTGACTATTGACATCACACTGACTATTGAAATCACACTGACTATTGACATCACACTGACTATTGATATCGCACTGACTATTGATATCACACTGACTATTGACATCACACTGATTATTGACATCACACTGACTATTGACATCACACTGACTATTGACATCACACTGACTATTGACATCACACTGACTATTGACATCACACTGACTATTGATATCACACTGACTATTGACATCACACTGACTATTGACATCACACTGACTATTGATATCACACTGACTATTGATATCACACTGACTATTGACATCACACTGACTATTGACATCACACTGACTATTGACATTAAACTGACTATTGATACCACACTGACTATTGACATCACACTGACTATTGACATCACACATCACTATTGATATCACACTGACTATTGACATTACACTGACTATTGATATCACACTGACTATTGACTATTGATATCACACTGACTATTGACATCACACTGACTATTGATATCACACTGACTATTGACATCACATTAACAATATTGACTTCACACTGACTATTGACATCACACTGACTATTGACATCACACTGACTATTGATTTGACACTGACTATTGATATCACACTGACTATTGATATCACACTGACTACTGACATCACATTGACTATTGACATCACATTGACTATTGACATCACACTGACTATTGACATCACATTAACAATATTGATTTCACACTGACTATTGACATCACACTGACTATTGACATCACATTGACAATATTGACATCACACTGACTATTGACATCACACTGACTATTGATATCACACTGACTATTGACACCACACTGACTATTAATATCAGACTGACTATTGATATCACACTGACTATTGATATCACACTGACTATTCACATCACATTGACAATATTGACATTACACTGAATATTGACATCATGCTGACTATTGACATCACACTGACTATTGACACCACACTGATACACTGATATCAATATCACACTGACTATTGACATCACACTGACTATTGATATCACACTGACTATTAACATCACACTGACTATTGACACCAAACTGACTATTGATATCACACTGACTATTGATATCACACTGACTATTAATATCACATTGACAATATTGACACCACACTGACTATTGATATCACACTGACTATTGAATCACATTGACAATATTGACATCACACTGACTATTGACATCATGCTGACTATTGACACCACACTGACTATTGACACCATGCTGACTATTGACATCACACTGACTATTGACTTCACATTGACAATATTGACTTCACATTGACTATTGATATCACACTGACTATTGATATCACACTGACTATTAACATCACACTGACTATTGACATCACACTGATTATTGACATCACACTGACTATTGATATCACACTGACTATTGACATCACACTGACTATTGACATCACACTGACTATTGATATCACACTGACTATTGACATCACACTGACTATTGACATCACACTGACTATTGATATCGCACTGACTATTGATATCACACTGACTATTGACATCACACTGATTATTGACATCACACTGACTATTGATATCACACTGACTATTGACATCACACTGACTATTGATATCACACTGACTATTGACATCACACTGACTATTGACATCACACTGACTATTGACACCACACTGACTATTGAAATCACACTGACTATTGACACCACACTGACTATTGACATCACACTGACTATTGACATCACACTGACTATTGATATCACACTGACTATTGATATCACACTGACTATTGACATCACACTGACTATTGATATCACACTGACTATTGATATCACACTGACTATTGATATCACACTGACTATTGATATCACACTGACTATTGATATCATACTGACTATTGATATCACACTGACTATTGATATCACAGTGACAATATTGACATCACACTGACTATGGACATCACATTGACAATATTGACATCACACTGACTATTGACATCACATTGACAATATTGACATCACACTGATTATTGACATCATGCTGACTATTGACATCACACTGACTATTGATATCACATTGACAATATTGACACCACACTGACTATTGATATCACACTGACTATTGATATCACACTGACTATGGACATCACACTGACTATTGATATCACACTGACTATTGATATCACACTGACTATTGACATCACACTGACTATTGATATCACACTGACTATTGATATCACATTGACAATATTGACACCACACTGACTATTGATATCACACTGACTATTGATATCACACTGACTATTTACATCACACTGACTATTGACATCACACTGACTATTGATATCACACTGACTATTGACATCACACTGACTATTGACATCACAATGACAATTGACACCACACTGACTATTGACATCACACTGACTATTGATATCACACTGACTATTGATATCACACTGACTATTGACATCACACTGACTATTGATATCACACTGACTATTGATATCACACTGACTATTAACATCACACTGACTATTGACATCACACTGACTATTGACACCACACTGACTATTGACACCACACTGACTATTGATATCACACTGACTATTGACATCACACTGACTATTGACATCACACTGACTATTGGATATCACACTGACTATTGATATCACACTGACTATTGACATCACACTGACTATTGACATCACACTGACTATTGATATCACACGACTATTGATATCACACTGACTATTGACACCACACTGACTATTGACACCACACTGACTATTGACACCACAATGACAATTGACACCACACTACAGATTGAAATTTTCTTTCAAGGCTCCTGTTACCCCCCCCCCGCCCGGGTCCAGTTAGGTGAATCAACATCTAGTCCCATTGGAGAGACGGACAGATAAAAATGAAATCTTGTATGCAGATCACAACACTCTGTACACATTAATCCCTTGTATGTTTACAGAGCAGTCTGGGCAAAATTTAAAATCCGCCCAACCCCCAAGGTCACCTTAGTTGTTGAACCCCAAGGTCACATTAGTTGTTGAACCCAAAGGTCACCTTAGTTGTGGACCCCAAGGTCACCTTAGTTGTGGACCCCAAGGTCACCTTAGTTGTGGACCCCCAAGGTCACCTTAGTTGTTGAACGCCAAGGTCACCTTAGTTGTGGACCCCAAGGTCACCTTAGTTGTTGAACCCCAAGGTCACCTTAGTTGTGGACCCCCAAGGTCACCTTAGTTGTTGAACCCCAAGGTCACCTTAGTTGTGGACCCCAAGGTCACCTTAGATGTTGAACCCCAAGGTCACCTTAGTTGTGGACCCCCAAGGTCACCTTAGTTGTTGAACCCCAAGGTCACCTTAGTTGTTGAACCCCAAGGTCACCTTAGTTGTGGACCTCCAAGGTCACCTAAGTTGTGGATGTTTGGAAAATCAAATCAAACCATGGGAAGGTGACTGGTAACGTTCAGAAGGTCACAGATCTGATTCTGTCTGGCCGTCAGAAGGTCACAGATCTGATTCTGTCTGGCGGTCAGAAGATTCTGTCTGGCGGTCAAAAGGTCACAGATCTGATTCTGTCTGGCGGTCAAAAGGTCACAGATCTGATTCTGTCTGGCGGTCAGAAGGTCACAGATCTGATTTTGTCTGGCGGTCAGAAGGTCACAGATCTGATTCTGTCTGGCGGTCAGAAGGTCACAGATCTGATTCTGTCTGGCGGTCAGAAGGTCACAGATCTGATTCTGTCTGGCGGTCAGAAGGTCACAGATCTGATTCTGTCTGGCGGTCAGAAGGTCACAGATCTGATTCTGTCTGGCGGTCAGAAGGTCACAGATCTGATTCTGTCAGAAGGTCACAGATCTGATTCTGTCTGACATTTACGTCTCCTTCTGGTTATTCCCTTTACAGTTGAAGTTGTTTTTTCAACATCCCTATAGGTTCTAAAATCTATGACAATAACAAGTCTATTTTTATGATTTTTAATTAATAGTCATGAGAAGTAAACACACATATAATATACACACACAAAAACTGGGGCTTTTTTCATCCTTTATTCTGATTTTTCATTTCAGCTGCAGTTTCAATTATTGAGTGAAAAACAATATCTAGTGAAATACATTAATAATATCAATAATTGTGGGCAATTAATCTCTCATTATTACCGCCCTATAAAATCAAAGTAAAATAACTGAGAAATTATGGATGATTTTTACATGGCACAAAATTACATGCAAAGTAAATGTAACAGTAACATAATCATCAGTCATTCACTTGTTCATTGTGTTTTTGTGTACCAGCACAATGTGCTAACATCATAATACATGAAGTTGACACATAGACAAAATCACACATTTAAATAGTTTTATATTTGCATGGAAGCATGACAAAGGCAGTACATAATGTAGAACTGTTTCTTCCTTGATCACTTCCGGTGTATGGGTTTAGATTTAAATGCCCAAAATTTTCTTTCTCCGCGCTATCATGTTCTGACATTTGCAACATATTTATTTCCATTTAGTTAGTATATTGTGATATACATGAAGCCCCCAAGGGAAAAACAGGGAATGTCCATTTTTATTGAGTTTTAAGATTATATGACTGGTAGATAGAACAGACGGATTAGTTTCCCTCAGTTGACACATACAATGGAAAAAGGGGACAATCCAGTCATTGGACTGTTTAAAAATAACCCACCCAACAAAAGAACAAGCAGCGCCCATCTCCCACAATAAAAAAATCAGGTAGGTCCAATAATAATTCATTGTTATCTCCCCTGCCACCAATCAGATTTATTGAAAGGGGTCATGTGACGCCTTTGTTTACATGCCTTCCATCATGGCTGACAATGATTTTCCATGTGTCACTGAAACTCCAAGAAAAAGAAAATAACAAGAAAGAGAAAAATGAGAAGAAATCTTGCTTATCTAATTATTCAACGGGTGATCCATGATCCATGTGCTTGTAAATGATTGCACCGATTGCACTCGTCTTTTGGGGTCCCCACCGATTGCACTCGAGTAGGGCCCCACCGATTGCACGTCTCGTCTTTCGTAGGGCCCCCACCGTTGCACTCGTCTTTCGTAGGGCCCCCACCGATTGCACTCGTCTTTCGTAGGGTCCCCACCGATGTGCACTCGTCTTTCGTAGGGTCCCCACCGATTGCACTCGTCTTTCGTAGGGTCCCCACCGATGTGCACTCGTCTTTCGTAGGTCCCCACCGAGTGCACTCGTCTTTCGTAGGGTCCCCACCATGTGCACTCGTCTTTCGTAGGGTCCCCACCACTCGTCTTTCGTAGGGTCCCCACCATGTGCACTCGTCTTTCGTAGGGTCCCCACCATGTGCACTCGTCTTTCGTAGGGCCCCCACCGATTGCACTCGTCTTTCGTAGGGTCCCCACCATGTGCACTCGTCTTTCGTAGGGTCCCCACCATGTGCACTCGTCTTTCGTAGGGTCCCCACCGGTGCATGTGCACTCGTCTTTCGTAGGGTCCCCACCATGTGCACTGCGTCTTTCGTAGGGTCCCCACCATGTGCACTCGTCTTTCGTAGGGTCCCCACCATGTGCACTCGTCTTTCGTAGGGTCCCCACCATGTGCACTCGTCTTTTACGTAGGGTCCCCACCATGTGCACTCGTCTTTCGTAGGGTCCCCACCATGTGCACTCGTCTTTCGTAGGGTCCCCACCGAGAGTGCACTCGTCTTTCGTAGGGTCCCCACCATGTGCACTCGTCTTTCGTAGGGTCCCCACCAAGTGCACTCGTCTTTCGTAGGGTCCCCACCGAGTGCACTCGTCTTTCGTAGGGTCCCCACCGAGTGCACTCGTCTTTCGTGGGGCCCCCACCGAGTGCACTCGTCTTTCGTAGGGTCCCCACCAAGTGCACTCGTCTTTCGTCCATCATGAAGTCCAGTGGAAAGTGAAATGAAAGTGATTGTGAACACAATGGCAGTTAATGCCTTCACTTTCTTTACGATCGTCAATTATTAATTCGATTGGTCTAGACAAGGCAGTCTAGCCCAACCCAATAAACGATTTAAAACTGATTCACTACGTATGGCAGAATATTCTGGCACGGGTGCTTTGGGATTCACTACGTATAGCCAAATATTCGGCATGGGTGCTTTGGGCTTCACTACGTATAGCCAAATATTCGGCATGGGTGCTTTGGGCTTCACTACGCATAGCCGAATATTCGGCACGGCTACTACGTCACAATTTTTTATTCATAGGAATTCTAATCCAGGTTTTACACTGATGTGTCTAAAAATATACACTCAGTGAAAGTGAAACTAGGCTATCCAAGGGTCACTTCGATGTTTTGAGCGTTATTTTGACTTAGAAAGCTTGTTATTTTACTCAGCTTAAAGTTGACAATTTTCTGTCATGGAGAATAAGGCAAGTACGTCTGGATCTCGCCCCCTCGCCGCTTTATGGCGCAACAAGCCACTCGCTTTCGGCGCAACAAGCCACTCGCTTTACGGTGCAACAAGCCACTCGCTTTAAACAAGCCACTCGCTTTACGGCAACAAGCCACTCTTTACGGTGCAACAAGCCACTCGCTTTACGGCGCAACAAGCCACTCGCTACGGTGCAACAAGCCACTCGCTTTACGGTGCAACAAGCCACTCGCTTTTCTGTGCAACAAGCCACTAAAAACTACGGCGCAACAAGCCACTCGCTTTACGGCGCAACAAACCACTCGCTTTACGGCGCAACAAGCCACTCGCTTTGCGGCGCAACAAGCCACTCGCCACTACGAACACAAGCCACTTACGGTGCAACAAGCCACTCGCTTTACGGTGCAACAAGCCACTCGCTTTACGGTGCAACAAACCACTTTCATTTACGGCGCAACAAGCCACTCGCTTTCTGTGCAACAAGCCACTCGCTTTACGGCGCAACAAGCCACTCGCTTTACGGCGCAACAAGCCACTCGCTTTACGGCGCAACAAGCCAACAAGCCACTCGCTTTACGGCGCAACAAGCCACTCAATTGTTTCTAGAATTAGATAAAGTTGAATCATTTATCAGTGATAACGATTCTTCTGACAGTTATTATGAAGAAACTAAAAGAAAACGTTAATGTCGTAGATCTAGATCAAGTTCTAGCTCTAGCTCCAGTGAAGGAGAGGTGTCACCTGATGCCATGCCCCCTTCGTAAATGCAGAGGGAATAGATCTAGACCTATACAAGAATGGGTTTGGGAGATGGAAAGAATAGATCTAGACCTATACAAGAATGGGTTTGGGAGATGGAAAGAATAGATCTAGACCTATACAAGAATGGGTTTGGGAGATGGAAAGAATAGATCTAGACCTATACAAGAATGGGTTTGGGAGATGGAAAGAATAGATCTAGACCTATACAAGAATGGGTTTGGGAGATGGAAAGAATAGATCTAGACCTATACAAGAATGGGTTTGGGAGATGGAAAGAATAGATCTAGACCTATACAAGAATGGGTTTGGGAGATGGAAAGAATAGATCTAGACCTATACAAGAATGGGTTTGGGAGATGGAAAGAATAGATCTAGACCTATACAACAATGGGTTTGGGAGATGAAAAGAATAGATCTAGACCTATACAAGAATGGGTTTGGGAGATGGAAAGAATAGATCTAGACCTATACAACAATGGGTTTGGGAGATGGAAAGAATAGATCTAGACCTATACAACAATGGGTTTGGGAGATGGAAAGAATAGATCTAGACCTATACAAGAATGGGTTTGGGAGATGGAAAGAATAGATCTAGACCTATACAAGAATGGGTTTGGGAGAGGAAAAGAATAGATCTAGAGAATGTAGTCACTCAGAATCAATTCACATTTACCAACGCTATTGCTTGTGGGGTAAGGACCGGACTTGATGAAAATTCAACACCTTTTGATGTCTTTTCATCACTACTTACGAATAGGTAGACGAGAAATCAGTCACCTCTATCAATGAATATGTACAGCACTCTATCAATGAATATGTACAGCACTCTATCAATGAATATGTACAGCACTCTATCAATGAATATGTACAGCACTCTATCAATGAATATGTACAGCACTCTATCAATGAATATGTACAACACTATATCACCATTCACACTCCAGCAAAGTAGAGATCTTTTGTGCATTCCTGGTACGACATCGGCATGGGAGAATTTTGTAAACTTCTCAGCGTGATTACTCAAATGGGATTGGATCCATATCCCAGCTTGAAGGATTATTATTCGCTCTGTAAACCGAATTATACGAACGGTACCATCAAATGTTTCCTCGGCAGAGATTGGAGGCAATATTCCATACGGCATTGCATGCCAGTGAATATGATAGTGTCGGGAAAAATAAAATTGAGCCATTCGTGGAAAAACTTGTGAGCCAGTTTCAGAAAGCATTTGATCCTTTCAAGGAAGTCAGCATTGACGAGACGGTGGTGGGATTTCAAGGGAGATTTTCAGGCAAACAGTTCAACCCATCGACAGAAGCAACTGCACAGACTGTTGTTGTCAATGAAGGCAGGGCGCAAGTCGAAAAACCACGGATGATCGAC
>JAXRKP010000999.1:10000-107500 GCA_037039925.1 Doris montereyensis | reverse complement strand
AATGGATCTCATGAGTTTGTGAAACCGTTTCTTGATTTCTTGATAAAAAAAAAAAAGATACATCATCCCTGCCAGCCCCCGCCCCACTGCAACTCCATCCCAAGCCCCCCACCCCTCCAAATCAAAACAAACAAACAAAAGCAATAGAAGCCCCCCCCCCCCACCAACAGAGAAATACATAAAGACAAACACACAAAACTCCAACTCCTTAACCCCTCAGCTTTACAACAAACAAACAAACAGACACACACACACACGCACACAAACGTTTACCTGCATTTGATGTTTCCTTTGACTCTTTTCTCTGCTTTTCCATGGCATACGTCAAGGGATCTCGGAATGTCCGTCTATATTTGTCTTGCTTTGAACTGACTGGGGTAGAAAGAAAGTCAGTCATACAATTTTCATACAGAAGAGTTTGTGATTAAAAGTTTACATTATCACAAAATTCTGACCACATAGCTGCCAACCTTGTCAAATGGAAAAACAGACTCTCACCGGTTCAAGGCCTATAGAGCTGGAGCTTATCCCGGTTTCTATAGCATGAAGCGGAACAAGTGACAATAATCACCACCTGGCCAGGACGCTAGTCTGACGCAGGTTTTTACTCCCAAGCTAGTGCTTGTACCCATTTGCACCTGGCTAGAGTGTGGAAATGCGTGTTACGTGTCTTTCCCAAGGAACATATCGTCGGATCTGACTTTGCTAGGATTTGAACTCAGGACCTCATGATCCCGTCCGGCAGCCTAACCGCTCGGCCACCGACGCCACAATGGACATGGTGTACTGCGTTGAAATATGTCTTTGGTTTTTTCCCCGCCGCTTCCGGTTGCCATGGAAACGATGGCCCTCTTGGATTTTACCCCCAAATTTCACCAAGTTCGATATTGATAGGCTTTTTCATTTTTCAACAAAATTCTTTCAAACTTGGCACACACCTTATTTGATGCAGTATCTAAATTTGATCACATGGGATTTTTGTTTTATTATTAAGTTTTGTTTTTATGAATTTTTGAAAATAGCATATGAGAACAACCAAAAATATACAAAAATATTGCACAAAAAATTCAATTTTTCAAAAACTATAATAGATATCAAAAAAGACATATGAACATTTTTTTGTTTCCCCCACTCATCATTCACACCAAATTTCATGAAGATACGTTGAGAAATAATAAAGTAGATAGGAAATAATGAACAAAAAGGACATTTTGAGAACATCGTATTTTTCTCTTATTTTCTGTTATTTGAATACATTTTTCTCCCATAAACCTAAGAAAAGAGTGGATAATACATTGAAACACAAAACCTTGAGAGGCTCTCGACTTCTTCTTATTGACACTGTTTCAACTTCACTAGCACCTTTTTACTCATTTTGATATGGTGCCTTTGATAATAGATGTGCACGAAATATCTCCCGTATTTTCCAGACGATCTAAGACAATTATTCATAATAGATCCTCAAATAAGATTTTTTTTGGATAGCGTTTATTGTGACGATCAAAATAAGTACCAACTTGCCATACTTTAGATATTGTTTCTGGCTTTTATCGTATAATAGCTGTGTTAAAAGATGGGCCTGTATCGTTTCTAAGAAATTTGAATAAACTCAAAGAATCGATACTGAGCTTTTTATATTTATGTCATTGTGACGGGAATGAACTGCTCTATCCACTAGTATGATAGACTAGATTTGTCCCATTTTTGACAAAAATGGCCTTCACAGCAACCCCCCCCCCCCCCCCCCCAAGGTAAATAAAAAAAATGTGCCAATTGCTGGCCTTATTGGCAAAGTGTGACAGTGACAGTAGTTTAACCAACTCAGAATGGCACATCCCGATTCCCCCCCCCCAATCTTTCTGAGTCTTTGCCGTTCACTCAGGATTTCTTAAAGAAAAAAGTGTTAACCCTCATTTACATACTTTTCAAGGTAAATTCAGCCTTAGGGACTCACAGCCCAAGAAACATATACTAGATATATTTTTTACATATCGGTTGGTAACTTTGTGATTATTTAAAAGCTATTGAGTTGAGAGCTACCATTACTCTTATGTGATTACAGTCGACTTCAGTTAATCGCAACACGACAGGTGTGGGAAAATTGTTGGGGTTATCCAAAATTGCTATAAACCAGATTTCCCGTGGGCCAGTAATTTAGAGTCATTTCGTTAACCATTGGATCTATGCACATGTGTGAGCCAAAATGATTCATCAAACTCGCCCATACGAATGATACCTCGCTACCTCTGTTATAATTTCTGTCATGGCTGACACACATCAAAGCCACTCATGCTTTGACCTCACTAGCAAGGGCCGCAACTCTCTTGATTGCTTTGACCTCACTAGCAAGGAGGCCGAAACTCTCTTGATTGCTTTGACCTCACTAGCAAGGAGGCCGAAACTCTCTTGATTGCTTTGACCTCACTAGCAAGGAGGCCGAAACTCTCTTGATTGCTTTGACCTCACTAGCAAGGAGGCCGAAACTCTCTTGATTGCTTTGACCTCACTAGCAAGGAGGCCGAAACTCTCTTGATTGCTTTGACCTCACTAGCAAGGAGGCCGAAACTCTCTTGATTGCTTTGACCTCACTAGCAAGGAGGCCGAAACTCTCTTGATTGCTTTGACCTCACTAGCAAGGAGGCCGAAACTCTCTTGATTGCTTTGACCTCACTAGCAAGGAGGCCGAAACTCTCTTGATTGCTTTGACCTCACTAGCAAGGAGGCCGAAACTCTCTTGATTGCTTTGACCTCACTAGCAAGGAGGCCGAAACTCTCTTGATTGCTTTGACCTCACTAGCAAGGAGGCCGAAACTCTCTTGATTGCTTTGACCTCACTAGCAAGGAGGCCGAAACTCTCTTGATTGCTTAATCAAAGATGATCTGATCCAATAGCCAGTCACTTACACGTTGGCCTTTTATTGAGTCAACAACTTGTCGAATTGATTTGTGATGAACGCATACACACACACACTTGCACATCATCAGGTGATGGGCAACAGCTCTCTTCCTCATCTGACTGACCGGCTGACTGAAATTTGGATAACACATGCTAGCACGCATCTCCACATCTTCTCTCTCTGTGGCGTCGTGTTTACACGCTGAATGGCAAATCATTTCTCTTTCCTCTTAACTCGACCTTCTTTTGACTTAACATGCCTTGAAGATATCTAGAGAAGAGCATTTAGGTTTATGACCAAGAATTATGAAAGATGATGCAGCACAACACACATAATGTCGAACCTTGGATGGCAAACACTAGAAAACCGTAAGAAAGAACCGAGATTGCTATAATACCAAACCTTGGATGGCAAACACTAGAAAACTGTAAGAAAGTACAGAGATTGCTATAATACCAAACCTTGGATGGTAAACACCATAAAACCGTAAGAAAGAACAGAGATTGTCATAATGCCAAACCTTGGATGGTAAACACCAGAAAACCGTAAGAAAGAACAGAGATTGCCATAATGCTAAACCTTGGATTGCAAACACTAGAAAACTGTACGAAAGAACCGAGATTGCCATAATGCTAAACCTTGGATTGCAAACACTAGAAAGCCGTAAGAAAGAATAGAGATTGCCATAATGCCGAACCTTGGATGGCAAACACCAGAAAACCATAAGAAAGAACAGAGATTGCCATAATGCCAAACCTTGGATGGCAAACACCAGAAAACCGTAAAAAAGAACAGAGATTGTCCTAATGCTGAACCTTGGATGGCAAACACTAGAAAACTGTAAGAAAGAACCGAGATTGTCATAATGCCAAACCTTGGATGGCAAACACTAGAAAACTGTAAGAAAGAACCGAGATTGCCATAATGCTGAACCTTGGATGGCAAACACCATAAAACTGTAAGAAAGAACAGAGATTGCCATAGCACCAAACCTTGGATGGCAAACACTAGAAAACTGTAAGAAAGAACAGAGATTGCCATAATGCCAAACCTTGGATGGCAAACACTAGAAAACTGTAAGAAAGAACAGAGATTGCCATGGCACCAAACCTTGGATGGCAAACACCAGAAAACCGTAAGAAAGAACAGAGATTGCCATAGCACCAAACCTTGGATGGCAAACACTAGAAAACCGTAAGAAAGAACAGAGATTGCCATAGCACCAAACCTTGGATGGCAAACACCAGAAAACCGTCTGAAAGAACAGAGATTGCCATAATGCCAAACCTTGGATGGCAAACACCAGAAAACTGTAAGAAAGAACAGAGATTGCCATAGCACCAAACCTTGGATTGCAAACACTAGAAAACTGTAAGAAAGAACCGAGATTGCCATAATGCCAAACCTTGGATGACAAACACTAGAAAACTGTAAGAAAGAACAGAGATTGCCATAGCACCAAACCTTGGATGGCAAACACCAGAAAACTGTAAGAAAGAACAGAGATTGCCATAGCACCAAACCTTGGATTGCAAACACTAGAAAACTGTAAGAAAGAACCGAGATTGCCATAATGCCAAACCTTGGATGACAAACACTAGAAAACTGTAAGAAAGAACAGAGATTGCCATAGCACCAAACCTTGGATGGCAAACACCAGAAAACTGTAAGAAAGAACAGAGATTGCCATAATGTCAAACTTTGGATGGCAAACACCAGAAAACCGTAAGAAAGAACAGAGATTGCCATAGCACCAAACCTTGGATGGCAAACACCAGAAAATCGTAAGAAAGAACAGAGATTGCCATAATGCCCAAACTTTGAAAATGGAAAACACCAAAAAATCATAAAAAAGAACAGAGATTGCCATAATGCCCAAACTTTGAAAATGGAAAACACCAAAAAATCATAAAAAAGAACAGAGATTGCCATAATGCCCAAACTTTGAAAATGGAAAACACCAAAAAATCATAAAAAAGAACAGAGATTGTCATAATGCCGAGCCTTGGATGGCAAACACTAGAAAACTGTAAGAAAGAACACAGATTGCCATAATGCCCAAACTTTGAAAATGGAAAACACGAGAAAACTGTAAGAAAGAACAGAGATTGCCAGTATGCTGAAACTTTGAAAATGGAAAACACCAAAAAACTGTAAGAAAGAACCGAGGTTTGTTACCTTCCTCAAAATCATATACGGACAGATTACAAAAGCTCTACACATACAGTTTAACATCCATCCACAGAGAATATTAAATTCAAGAAATGTAAAAACACCACCGTTCTCGACAGACATTTTTAGATACTCCTTTGGCCCACACACAATACGTGATTGGAATTCTTTATGTGAGGAATATGTGGAGTGTACCAGAGCCACTGTGACTTATGGACTCAAAGCAAAAAATACCCCGTACTAAGTTTTTAACACACTGGTTGGCAGCAATGTTGAGATGTGAAAGGTCCATTGTACAAATCAGGGATGGGCACAAGCTCTGAAGAAAAAAAAACTGAACTTTATCGCCCCCTTTAAAATTTCAAAAGGGTATTACGTAAGAGCATTGCATTTAAATACAAGTACAAGAAATATAAAGAAATGGGCCGCAATATAAAAAAAACCCCAACCCAATGTTATCGGACATGTCAACTTTTTAGAATCAAAATTCAAGAGAGATCTGTATCACTATCATCATAGTCCTGTAGTAGTACATTGCTGGACTGGCAAGACAGCGTTTTGGAGTTCGTCCTGTATGGTAACTACCTATATATCTATGGGTTTATTTTTCAAAAGTATATCAAGCCATTATAGTCTTGCAGACTATTCATCCTCTGACTAATTCTATAAAACATAAGTGAAAATTTCACAGGTGCTATGTGCATGTTGTGCAAGTAACATCCCATAGCAGATATTAAAAAAGGTAAGCCCCCTCCCTTCCCTAATAGGCTCTAGCCAAATAATCACTCAAACACACACACAAAATACCCAATAAAAGAAAACCCAAGAACAGACAAAAACAAGTGAATCATCTTTTCTTTTCGTTTATCTTCATTTCTTTACATTCAAATCCATCTCTTCTCACCAAACATTCTTCATCCTCTTTCATCGCAGTCACTAATTTCCATGATATTTTTCATGTTTTCTTGCTCACTTTCTTCCATGGCATTTTACTTTGCAGTCACTTTACTTCCCTCCAGAACATTTTACTACAACAACAATATTCCCTAATATTCTCTTCATGTATGCCGCCCCCTTCTCTCCATCTACTTCAACAATGGTTACCTATAATGTGACACTCTTGGAATCAAAACTCCTAATTCAAGCAAGACAATAGTATTTTTTTTTAATGGCAACATGTGTGAGTTATCTCCCTTTATCGGTGTGACTCGCAAAGGGCGTGGACGTCAGTTGGACTTGTTTATTTGTTTTATTGAAGTTTACCCCCTCTAACATATACATTGATCTCAGGTGAAAGTAAACAGCAAGATTAAAGATTAGGTAAAGAGGAAAAGGAAAGATGAAGAACCTACCAGTAGCACCTGCTATCCACCCACGTTGGAATTGAGTCTCGGATATTAAAAGAACTCAAATCAAAGTAGCTTCACTTCAATAGTTCAAGTCAAGCCCGAAACTTTCTACCAAGCATATGTGACTAGCCCTAAAGTAACAACATGCCACCGTGAAAAAACCCAATACTCATGTAGTGTTGTAGCCCACTTGTAGTTTTGTATGTAGCGGAACATTAACACAATATTACAAGTGCCTGAGTTGATCAGGATGCTGTATAGCAATCTTGCATTGTAGACCCTATGTAAGAGTGTGTATCTATATGTATGCGTGTGTGTGTGTGAGAGAGAGAGAGAGAGAGAGAGAGAGAGAGAGAGAGAGAGAGAGAGAGAGAGAGAGAGAGAGAGAGAGAGAGAGAGAGGAGAGAGAGAGAGCGAGAGATTGCGTGTCTTTCTTATAAACACGGAGCAGAAGTGTCCTGCCTGTATGGGCTTAAGCCAACCGATTTGAAAAAGGCAAAAACAATCGTAAAATAGCAAATGAGGCATAATTCTAGAAAACAACAACAAAAAAGCACATGATTTAACTTGAAATCTTGAATATTAAAAGTATGTAGATGTACTACTCCTACTACCGGTACCACAACTACTACTACTAGGCTTACCACACCCAGTATCACTAATTTTATCCTCTCTCTTTCTCTCCTTCCTTTTCCCCTGACTCTCTGATACCGTAATGACTCTCTCTCTCTCTCTCTGTGTTTGGGACACCCGTCCTAATTAGACTTAGACCCGACCCTATGTTTTCCCGGATGGCTGGTGCTTGTGTGTCTATAAAAATGAGACAAAAACACGGAGGAACTCCTCTGTGCCAGAAAACCCGGAAATCCCCATCCCTGTCCCATACGGGGTTACGACAATGGCCGATGGCTATACTACACGTATATAATATACTATTCAGCCAATGAAATTAGGAAAGGCCTGCAGGCAACAGGTAAGAGGTCGGTTCGGTGGAAACGGTGTCGGTTCAGGCCTTGCCTGCGAGAACGACCGGTGACGCGTCATTTTGCCCTGAAACATCGACTCCCTTGCGGCCATTTAACAAATCTCGTAAGGCTCATCTGAAAATCTTTAAAAATCTTGAAAGTCTCATCTGAAAATCTTTAAAAATCTCGGAAGTCACATCTGAAAATCTTTAAAAATCTCGAAAGTCTTATCTGAAAATCCCGGAGGTCCTTTCAACGTGTAAAAAAACCCAGAAATCCGGGAAAAACCGGAAAATCCCCATCACTGACAAATGAATGGCAATCATCTATGTGTGCGATAAACAAGTAACCAAATTGATTAAAGATCTCCCTACCTACGTATTTCTCCTTCCAACAAAAGTTTTTCTCATCTCTCTTGAAGTTGTTGTAGCATTTTAGAAGTTTGTCTGGATGCTCAGAGAAAAATCGTGGTGTTCTGTTTAAAAAAGAATATTTATTCATTGATTGATTGATAGAAATTTACCCAGTCAACGTCAAGCATATGCGGTGATCTGAGGGGAGGATTAAGAGGACACGGCAAAATGAAAGATAAGTAAAAGAGCGAAGGGAAAGAAGTAGGACCCACCAGTAGCATCCACCGACCACCCACGTGGGGTAAGAAAAGAAAAACCCCACAGATGCCAGATAGAATACAATCTGTGACCTCTGCATGGCCTTGTCAACAAGCTTTTTCCCCCTTTTTTATTCGATGATTGAAATTTACCTCATCCACCATATGCAGGAGGTCAACACTTAGTTCCATTGGAGATGGACGATAAAAAAGGAGGTCCCGTGTGCATATCACAACACTGTGCATGTTAAAGATCCCTCGGCTGTTTACTAAGCAGTCAGGGCTAAATTAAAACTCCTACCCAAACCCCGGAGATCACCTTAGTTGTGGATGTATGTCAAATCAAATCAAATCAAATCAAATCAAATCAAATCAAATCAAATCAAATCGGGTACGATAGTCTATCAGACGACAAACTTGAAGAGACCACAAACAATATCACACCCGAAACGTAGTGTAAAAAGAAATACCAGGTAGAAAAGGTTGACAATTTTTATTTGATTTGATTTACCCAAACCCACAACTAAGGTGAATTTGGGGTTTTGGTAGGATCTTAAATTTTGCCTTAACTGCCATGTAAGCAGCCAAGGGATCATTAACGTGCACAGAGTGTTGTGATCTGCACACCAGACCTCTTTTTTATTGTCCGTCTCCCATAAGACTAGGTGTCAATCTACCTACCGGGACCAAGTAGACCTTCATACACACAGGTTTCAAGGTAAATATGGACTGACGTACTTAGGACAAACAATACCAGGAAATATGTTTTTTACGTACTGGTTGGCAGCTATGAAATAAGTCTTCACACACAAATAGTGTTACACAGACATTTCATACGGTCATATTTTCAAGGAACAAACGCATAGAGTGCAGTGCAGTTGGAGATCTCATAAAATAGTGTTACACAGACATTTCATACGGTCATTTTTCAAGGAACAAACGCATAGAGTGCAGTGCAGTTGGAGATCTCATAAAATAGACATTTCATACGGTCATATTTTCAAGGAACAAACGCATAGAGTGCAGTGCAGTTGGAGATCTCATAAAATAGTGTTACACAGACATTTCATACGGTCATATTTTCAAGGAACAAACGCATAGAGTGCAGTGCAGTTGGAGATCTCATAAAATAGTGTTACACAGACATTTCATACGGTCATATTTTCAAGGAACAAACACATAGAATGCAGTGCAGTTGGAAATCTCATAGAAATAGTGTTACTCACATGTTCTCATTTCTCCGGTCAAAAGCTTTTTCACATATGACTTTTTCAACAAACGCATGATGTGATTTCCATCTCATCAAAGACAAAGACATTTGTATCTGAAATAATTTGGAAAAAAAAAAATCTCATAGAAATATGTTATACCCATGTTCTCAATAAAAACAAATTTCAATCTCTTTTCCAAACATTTCAATGATGAGCCATCAAAAACAGCTAATCTCTTTAAAGCATACACAATGATGAGCCTATACAATAAAACAGCTAATCTCTTTACAAGCATACACAACTATGAGCCTATACAATAAAACAGCTAATCTCTTTCCAAACATACACAATGATGAGCCTATACAATAAAACAGCTAATCTCTTTCCAAACATACACAATGATGAGCCTATACAATAAAACAGCTAATCTCTTTACAAGCATACACAATGATGAGCCTATACAATAAAACAGCTAATCTCTTTACAAGCATACACAACTATGAGCCTATACAGTAAAACAGCTTATCTCTTTACAAGCATACACAACTATGAGCCTATACAATAAAACAGCTAATCTCTTTACAAGCATACACAACTATGAGCCTATACAATAAAACAGCTTATCTCTTTACAAGCATACACAACTATGAGCCTATACAATAAAACAGCTTATCTCTTTACAAGCATACACAATGATGAGTCTATACAATAAAACAGCTTATCTCTTTACGAGCATACACAACTATGAGCCTATACAATAAAACAGCTCATCTCTTTACGAGCATACACAACTATGAGCCTATACAATAAAACAGCTCATCTCTTTACGAGCATACACAACTATGAGCCTATACAATAAAACAGCTCATCTCTTTACGAGCATACACAATTATGAGCCTATACAATAAAATAATAAAAACAGCTGATCTGTTTACAAGCGAATAGTTCAAAACCTTGACAATAAAGACATTGACAAAGAAACACAAAGGCTGGTGAAATTTTCAAATGACTGTTAAATGTTAACTAGTCTCTAATGTAAAACTGGAAAATGACAAAAGTTTTGGATGCATACCTGAGTTTAACATATCCCTGACTTTAATCGAGTAAGAAGACAGTTTCCTGAAAATAACAAAAGGACATAAATTAAATGGTACTATTTGTCTTACATTTGGTTAGATTTGTTGTCCTTTGATGTAAAATAGATGAACTGAATTTCTATGTTGATCCCAGGTCAATAGAATTTACCCCATCCCGCATAGGCGGTGATCTCAAGGTGAATTAAGAGGAAACAGCAACATAAAAGATTTATGAGAGAGTGAAAGGAAAGAGGTAAGATGCAGCAGCAGCGCCAGTGCAGAGAAGAGATGGTGATTGTATTGAAGCAAAAAGAGTAACAAGAATGCTAAATGTGGTAGTAGTCGCCTGACATCCCGCCACCTACGAACCAGATGCGACTAACATCCCACTTTTCTCAGGAAATGGAAATGTTTCCATACAAACTGGCCCCCTACCATCCCACCCAGACTGGCTAACATCTCACTTTTGGGCACAAACCGGACAAAAATGTTCTCCCTATCCGAGTCATCGCCACGCTAATTGTTTCACAATGATTACCAATAGCAGCCATCTCATTCATAAACTCAACTAGGATATCACTACAGCCACCTGTGCATAATTAAAGTGTTGTCAACTGCTTCCCCTAGTCAACACAAGACAACAAGACGCAGCTCAGCATCCGCCTTAACGTAAGTGGCCAATAACCAGCACACAAAGATCAGATTTTTCAGACTGCTTAAGATCCCTGTCTGGCGAATAACCAGCACGCAAAGATCAGATTTTTCAGACTGCTTAAGATCCCTGTCTGGCCAATATCCAAGCTTTTCAATTTTCTGAGGGTGGGATGTAAGGCGGACGCTACTGTAAGTAACATACCTCTCTGTTCTATCATCAAGTCCAAAAAGCAATTTTACAGCCAGACCAATGTACAACACAGCTGCTATTTCTGGCCTTTTGTACTTTTTCCTGTTCAAGGTCATTGAGTGAGTTGCTAAACTTGTTAAGTTAATGCACATGGCTAACAGTTTGTCTGAAAATTCACAAAACAATCTAAAAATAATAAAAAATTCAATTTGACAAGTAGTGGTAGTGGTGAAAAGTAAATGTCAAGTAGTGAAGATACTTCTAGGAATTTAATATCATATCGTATTGTATCGTATCGTATCATATCGTATCGTATCGTATCATATCAGAGGGCTATATAGGTCATTTGACCTTTAAATGCCCCTTACATTTTAAAATAATCGTGGAGTTTTAAAAACGGTTGAACATACAGTAATCAATAAGAACAATGCACATTCATTCATCATACAAATATTTTAAACTATAGAGCTTCATATCAATGACATTTTTAAAAGAATTAATACCGTTTGCATTTTTTGTTTTGAACAGTAAATTATTCCATAGTTGGACTGTTCGTATAATGAAAAAATTATGTTTCACTTTCTGTAATATAAATCTTAAATCCATCTCCGTGGAATAGTTTGGCCAATACAGCTGGATCGTATCTCAGTTTCTATAGCAGAAGGCGGAACAGGTGTCTAGAAGCAGAGATAAAGTTTTGATTTCCACAAATCTAATTTCAAACAGCATCTTGTTAAGTCTTATGAGAACAGGATATGGCTGCTCCTTAACAATTTTAACCAGGGATTCCAGAATTGTCCGCCATAACGTCCATTCCTTGTCGGGCGTGGTGGCTTGAATATCTCAGCGACTCGGAGAGCTATGCCAGCGGGAACTTAGGCTTCTGACAAGGTCACCCAAGCTAGACAGGTCAAAGGGTAACGGCCAGACTAATATGGTCACATAGGGTGGACAGGACTCATAAGCTCAGGACGGCAACCTGTCTAGGAGTGAATCTCCAAATTCAATCCCGGCCCTCTAGGGCTGACAAACCCTCCCATAAAACAAGTACGATACAGAAACGTGAAGAGGAATAGCACAGAACACAGTCTTGGAAAAGGTAGGCATTCCACTAGAACTAAGTATGAAGTCTTGGAAAAGGTAGACAGTCCAATAGAACTAAGTTTGAAGTCTTGGAAAAGGTAGGCAGTCCACTAGAACTAAGTTTGAAGTCTTGGAAAAGGTAGGCAGTCCACTAGAACTAAGTTTGAAGTCTTGGAAAAGGTAGGCAGTCTACTAGAACTAAGTTTGAAGTCTTGGAAAAGGTAGACAGTCTACTAGAACTAAGTTTGAAGTCTTGGAAAAGGTAGACAGTCTATCAGAACTAAGTTTGAAGTCTTGGAAAAGGTAGTCAGTCTACTAGGACTAAGTATGAAGCGTTAAAACAAAAGCCAAAAAGAGGCTTGCACGTGGCCCCAACAAGAAGCTCGGCAGCTGAGTCTTTCCTGGGACCAGGCAGAGATGATGGCGCAATACCAAGCAAATAAGAGAAACCATTGACAGTGGCCTATGCCCCACCCTGGGTACACGGGTTAAAGGTAAGTACGTTATTTCAGAATTGTGTATGTTTATATTTCCCTCTTCTATTTTCTACTGTTTGCTTTTGAAAGGCTTACCTGGAAGATCCAACTCCTTGAGAAATCTTTCAATCAACAAAGGTATGCTTGCTTCTGGAAGTGTTGTCAAATTGAGAAATGTTTTCATTCTATTGACTTCAAGTATGAGCTGATCAGCATCAAGGCCTAACTGAAAACACAAGAAGGAAACAGTGATAAGCATACATTTATTCACTCTTTGACACCCCAGTGACTGAGTAACAAGTCATCATGGCCCCTTAGGCCCACAGAACCAGAGCTTATCCAGGTCTCTGTAGCATAAATTGGAACACATGATGCACAATCAACGCTAGGAGAGGACCTTGGTCGGTCACAAACTTTTCCTACCAATTTGCAACTGGATAGAGGCAGGAATTGAATTTTGGGTTGTTTCGTTCCATCAAAAGCAGTGATTTCATGGTGAATTAAGAAGAAACAGGAGGATGAAAGACGTATGTATGTAAAAGAGTAAACGGAACGAAGTAGGACTTACCAGCACCAGCCACCCCCTGCATGAAATGAAGTGTTAAATATTTTTCCAAGTTTCAAATGTAGGGATAAACGAAATGAAGAACTTGTCTTGTAGTCTGAGCAGTTGAATGTTTCTGATGTTTCAGTTAGAACCATCTCCACATGGTTGTCAGACATCTTGATTTTCTTAGCAGTTACCCTTTGATATACAGCATAATATTCGTGGAACTTTATTGCAGAAACTTCTGTTTTCCCCCAGTTTTAAAAAATGTAGATGAAGAGTAACTTACAGCGTTTTTTCACGATTTTAAAAAGTGGAAATAAAGAGTAACTTACAGTGTTTTTTCACAATTTTAAAAAGTGTAAATATAGAGTAACTGCTTTTTTTCACAATTTTAAAAAGTGTAAATATAGAGTAACTGCTTTTTTTCACAATTTTAAAAGTGTAAATATAGAGTAACTGCTTTTTTCACAATTTTAAAAAGTGTAAATATAGAGTAACTGTTTTTTCCCCACAATTTTAAAGTGTAAATAAAGTGTAACTTACAGCGTTTTCCCCACTTTAAAAAAATGTAAATAAAGAGTATCTTACAGCGTTTTTTCCCCAGTTTTAAAAAGCGGAAATGAAGAGTAACTTACGGGTCCGAAGAGAGCATAGTCTTTGCCCGACATGATGACGTCGGAAGGAAGGAGATGAGTTACTGACAAGAACGGTATTTTACCTTCGTATATCCATCTGAATTGACACAAGACAAGTATATAAGAAGTAAGACATGAAATGCCAAAACCAGCCGTGCACATGTTCACACAAAGCATTTCTTACATCCACAGAATTAAAACAAAAGTTCAAGTTTGACTCAAACATGTTCATACATAGCATTTCTTACATCCACAGAATTAAAACAAAAGTTCAAGTTTGACTCAAACATGTTCATACATAGCATTTCTTACATCCACAGAATTAAAACAAAAGTTCAAGTTTGACTCAAACATGTTCATACATAGCATTTCTTACATCCACAGAATTAAAACAAAAGTTCAAGTTTGACTCAAACATGTTCATACATAGCATTTCTTACATCCACAGAATTAACAAAAGTTCAAGTTTGACTCAAACATGTTCATACATAGCATTTCTTACATCCACAGAATTAAAACAAAAGTTCAAGTTTGACTCAAACATGTTCATACATAGCATTTCTTACATCCACAGAATTAAAACAAAAGTTCAAGTTTGACTCAAACATGTTCATACATAGCATTTCTTACATCCACAGAATTAAAACAAAAGTTCAAGTTTGACTCAAACATGTGCATACATAGCATTTCTTACATCCACAGAATTAAAACAAAAGTTCAAGTTTGACTCAAACATGTGCATACATAGCATTTCTTACATCCACAGAATTAACAAAAGTTCAAGTTTGACTCAAACATGTTCATACATAGCATTTCTTACATCCACAGAATTAAAACAAAAGTTCAAGTTTGACTCAAACATGTTCATACATAGCATTTCTTACATCCACAGAATTAAAACAAAAGTTCAAGTTTGACTCAAACATGTTCATACATAGCATTTCTTACATCCACAGAATTAAAACAAAAGTTCAAGTTTGACTCAAACATGTGCATACATAGCATTTCTTACATCCACAGAATTAAAACAAAAGTTCAAGTTTGACTCAAACATGTTCATACATAGCATTTCTTACATCCACAGAATTAAAACAAAAGTTCAAGTTTGACTCAAACATGTTCATACATAGCATTTCTTACATCCACAGAATTAAAACAAAAGTTCAAGTTTGACTCAAACATGTTCATACATAGCATTTCTTACATCCACAGAATTAAAACAAAAGTTCAAGTTTGACTCAAACATGTTCATACATAGCATTTCTTACATCCACAGAATTAAAACAAAAGTTCAAGTTTGACTCAAACATGTTCATACATAGCATTTCTTACATCCACAGAATTAAAACAAAAGTTCAAGTTTGACTCAAACATGTTCATACATAGCATTTCTTACATCCACAGAATTAAAACAAAAGTTCAAGTTTGACTCAAACATGTTCATACATAGCATTTCTTACATCCACAGAATTAAAACAAAAGTTCAAGTTTGACTCAAACATGTTCATACATAGCATTTCTTACATCCACAGAATTAAAACAAAAGTTCAAGTTTGACTCAAACATGTTCATACATAGCATTTCTTACATCCACAGAATTAAAACAAAAGTTCAAGTTTGACTCAATCATGTTCATACATAGCATTTCTTACATCCACAGAATTAAAACAAAAGTTCAAGTTTGACTCAATCTCCAACAATGTAAAATAGAAACACTAACATGGTTCCAAGCCATGGTTCTTCAGCCGATACAAAAAAGTTAATAGTTCCTTGTAGACGCCTTAAAACAGTGGGTGAAAAGTCTTTCTCGTTTTGTGCCCAGAAAGTCTGGAATTCTCTCCCCAAACACTTAAGAGAAATAGAATCAACTGAGACATTTGACAAAAAAACTTAAAACCCACCTGTTTTCCACACAACCATAAAACCCACACAGATTTATATTTCTCAGTGCTGTCACAATTGTAATTCAAAGATGTCAACTGTCTTTTGCATTATCATCCTATGCTTTGAAATTTGTATATTATGCGTAACGTGTATATTGCATTGGCGTGTGTAAATTATATAGGCATATGTCTTGGTTTATAATGTGTATCCATGTTTAAGCGCTCTGAGCTTGAAATACATCGGGGTGGGGTGCTATACAAGAACTATTTATTAGTAGTATTATTATTAATAGCAAAAATTTTTTATCACAAACTTTGCTTTTGATGATATTAAGATATGTCATATGTATGTTAAAGAAGCTACCTGGTTTAATTTCCTGTACATGTGTATTGAATGAATGGGACGTGAGCAAAACTCCTAACAGAGCACCCCCCTCTTCTGTCTGCGATGTGATAAAAATAACAACAGCACCATCGCCAACCCTTTAAAAACTCAATCTAACAAAACCACCCCCCCCCCCCTTCCGGAGAAAGCCCACAAAAACAAAAACGAAGTCTGCAACATGTCAGTTACCTATACTATACATGACGCAAAGTCCATTGTCCTCTTAAAAGTGTCTTTTGTTTAGGTAATTGAGTCGCAGAAAATAATATTTTCAAAAATAACAAGAAAAGTAATTAATCATTTCCTATGGCAAAGTTAAAGAGAAAGCCAATCATTTCCATGGCAAAGTTAAAGAGAAAACCAATCATTTCCATGGCAAAGTTAAAGAGAAAGCCAATCATTTCCCATGGCAAAATTAAAGAGTAAACCAATCATTTCCCATGGCAAAGTTAAAGAGTAAGCCAATCATTTCCATGGCAAAGTTAAAGAGAAAGCCAATCATGTCCATGGCAAAGTTAAAGAGAAAGCCAATCATTTCCCATGGCAAAGTTAAAGAGTAAGCCAATCATTTCCATGGCAAAGTTAAAGAGTAAACCAATCATTTCCCATGGCAAAGTTAAAGAGTAAACCAATCATTTCCCATGGCAAAGTTAAAGAGTAAGCCAATCATTTCCATGGCAAAGTTAAAGAGTAAACCAATCATTTCCCATGGCAAAGTTAAAGAGTAAGCCAATCATTTCCATGGCAAAGTTAAAGAGTAAGCCAATCATTTCCCATGGCAAAGTTAAAGAGTAAGCCAATCATTTCCATGGCAAAGTTAAAGAGTAAGCCAATCATTTCCCATGGCAAAGTTAAAGAGTAAACCAATCATTTCCCTATTTCACTAGGAAGATCTTGTTTTATCATAACTTTCCCCGCCCACCATAAATGCAGTAATCTCAGAGATGAAGGCTAAGGGAAAGAGCAAAGAAAAGAAAGAACCAGGACCTACCAGCAATGCCCACCAACAATCCACGCATTGAAACTTACCCCATCCACCATTGCGTGATCTCAGGGTGAACTTAGACGAAACAGCAAGATGAAATATAAGTGAAAGAAGGAAATGAAAGAAGTAGGACCTACCAGCCGTGCCCGCCAACCACCCGTTGTAAGGAATAAGAAGTCACCTTATGATATCTGCTGGAATGATATACGGATTGATACAGTGAACGCCCAGGAAGGTGATTGCAATGGTCTTTTTCATGTCCATCCATTCCATTGATCTCTGGGCCTGGTAAAAAACGGGAACAAAATGAGTCACGCTCTTTGTTCAATCAAAAATATTGACCAATGTTAAGTGTAATAAAATCATGTTAAAAATCCTTTCACTGTTCCTAATATTTTAGATAAAGGGAAAATTATATTCATCTCACACCATCAAATCCAATAATAGATAAAGGTAGCTCAATCAGTTGAGCGTTGTACTACCACACAGAAGGCCCAGGTTCGATTCAGAGTCTGGGCAAATTTTTCTGATCCTCTCGTCGACTCAGCAGCAAAATGGGTAGCTACGTCTATTGAGACTCAGTGAAAGTAAAGGCAGTATGGAAAGCAATTGCAAACTACCACATTATGACGTACCGCCGTATACCTAGAAAGCAATGGCAAACTACCACATTATGACGTACCGCCGTATGCCTAGAAAGCAATGGCAAACTACCACATTATGACGTACCGCCGTATACCTAGAAAGCAATGGCAAACTACCACATTATGACGTACCGCCGTATGCCTAGCAAGCAATGGCAAACTACCACATTATGACGTACCGCCGTATGCCTAGCAAGCAATGGCAAACTACCACATTATGACGTACCGCCGTATGCCTAGCAAGCTATGGCAAACTACCACATTATGACGTATTGCCGGTATGCCTAGAAAAATCATGATTCTACTGCTATCACCCTTCGCTCATCTTTGAGTATAAGACTTACCAAGTCACAACACTACTGTTTCACTACAACACCTTTAATAACAACCTACCCTTTGATAGACAGCCTCAGTGCGAACACTCTCGTCAACAAAAATTATGTTATCCGTGTCACGAGCAGATCGCTTCACATTTGTCACTTCCTCTTCACAGTTTTCTCCTTCAGTCATGTCCTCATCAGAGTCGGGGTTTGATTTTTTCCGTTTTTTGGCCCTTGGCTGGATGAGTGAGAGAAAAACCAAGAATTAGATTATGGCATTATTATGTTTTGTTTGGTTCACAACAAATAAAGGGGAAAAAAAAGGAAACACCAAATGGACAAAACGCTTTCCTGTAGTGTTCTATGCCAAGAATTTATCCTGTAATGTTCTATGCAAAGAATTTATCCTGTAATGTTCTATGCAAAGAATTTATCCTCTATAATTCTATGCAAAGAATTTATCCTGTATAGTTCTATGCAAAGAATTTATCCTGTATAGTTCTATGCAAAGAATTTATCCTGTATAGTTCTATGCAAAGAATTTATAAGTTTTAGTATAGTAAAGAAGGACAATTAGACAAAATGATAAAAACTTATTTAAACGTAAACATAACAACTTTAAAATCAAACTGTAGCTTTTTCTGTCATAACATCAAATATCAGACGAGACAATTACCAGGATACAAAAGAACAAACACCCCCATCCTAAACCCCGACTCACATCCCTGCATTACACACAAAAATAAACCCACTGTCAGACACCTAAAAACGCGATGAACCAAGCCCCAAATACAAAGAGCATTAAAAAAACTAACAATAAACAAAACAGCATGGTAAATGAAAATGCCTCCCCTTTCCCCCCTCCCAAAACACAAAGCCAAAAAAAAAATAGATGCTGTTGGGAAGGTCATAGGTTACACCCTATTTCGTGCCCCCGTGGTTTCTTCCTTTTGTTCTTTTAGATTTGTGGTCTTTGTTTCGTTAGGGGGGGGGGGGGGGATTTAGAGGTCCAAAGGCATAGTCTCGACCTCTCAGTCAAATAGGCTGTCGGTTCAAATCCCCGACAGTTGAAATATGATCTTGAGTTTCTTTGAACAAAACCATCCCCCTAGTCTGCATAGGTGAATCGGCATCAAGTCCCCTCGGAGACGGACAACAAAAAGAAAGCCCCGAGTGCAGATCACAACACTGTGTGCACGTTAAATATCCTTTAGCTGTTTACACGGCAGTCCGGGCAAAATTCAAAATCCTACCAAAACCCCTAAGATCACCTTAGTTGTGGACGTGTGTGTACAGTATGGCTACATCTACTTCTTTCCTCTCTTTTTGTGTGTGTGGTCTGGCTACAGTGTTTGCAAACAAATCACGTGTAAAGTTGATCCTTCTCTCAAACAGATAACGTGTAAAGTTGATCCTTCTCTCAAACAAATCACGTGTAAAGTTGATCCTTCTCTCAAACAAATCACGTGTAAAGTTGATCCTTCTCTCAAACAGATAACGTGTAAAGTTGATCCTTCTCTCAAACAAATCACATGTAAAGTTGATCCTTCTCTCAAACAAATCACATGTAAAGTTGATCCTTCTCTCAAACAAATCACATGTAAAGTTGATCCTTCTCTCAAACAAATCACATGTAAAGTTGATCCTTCTCTCAAACAGATAACGTGTAAAGTTGATCCTTCTCTCAAACAAATCACATGTAAAGTTGATCCTTCTCTCAAACAAATCACATGTAAAGTTGATCCTTCTCTCAAACAAATCACATGTAAAGTTGATCCTTCTCTCAAACAAATCACATGTAAAGTTGATCCTTCTCTCAAACAGATAACATGTAAAGTTGATCCTTCTCTCAAACAAATCACATGTAAAGTTGATCCTTCTCTCAAACAAATCACATGTAAAGTTGATCCTTCTCTCAAACAAATCACATGTAAAGTTGATCCTTCTCTCAAACAAATCACATGTAAAGTTGATCCTTCTCTCAAACAGATAACGTGTAAAGTTGATCCTTCTCTCAAACAAATCACATGTAAAGTTGATCCTTCTCTCAAACAGATAACGTGTAAAGTTGATCCTTCTTTCAAACAGATAACGTGTAAGGTTGATCCTCCTCTCAAAAAGAAATTACCAATGACATCAGAGCATATATTTATTATGTCATATTATGTCATAATGGAACAAAGTGCGCTCTGCTTGACACTTAAAAACTTTTTTTCCAGTGGGGTGTTGGATCCCCATGAACCAGTATCTCGGGTATCACTAGAAAGTTATAATATGTTCAATTGTTGTCTAGTAAAGAAAATAAGTCTAATTTCTCCACATTGACTTTCTCCATCTGTGTTTAATCTCATTTATAACTTTTCTTATCTTTTATTTTGAACTGGTTTTTAAGTATAGGAGAAACATGCAGTGTGCCAGAGACAGTAGATAAAAGAAATTTGTTTTTTAAGTGTCAAGCAGAACGCACTTTGTTCCATTATGACATAATGAAAAAACTGTAAAAAGAATGACAAAGCAAATAAAAAAAAACAACAAAAGAAATAGAAAAATGGGTGTTTTCTATGTTTCACACTTCTGGCTTTCTTTGAAAGAAGAAAAATCTTTTGAATCCAAAGGTCCAGTCTTGGTCAAAGGTTGACACCCAATCTACAGATAACAAAAATCACACGAATGGAATGAATACGTCAATAAGTTGAAAACATTGTACTCACTTTCTCATCAGATTCGTCAAGGGCCTCTTGTTTCGGTTCACTGGATTGGCCAAGGAACCCCTGTGTAGTTCTCTATACGTTTTAAAAGAATAATAATTTCAAGTCATTATTTACATTCAATGATCGCTTTAAATGATGCAGCAACAAAACTTTTATGCTTGAGGCATTTGCTGTTCTTTTTTTAAAACTAATGTGAACGAAATATACTATGAAAAGACAATGAATTATGTCTTTGCATGACAAAAAAGCGCAAAAAAATACAAACAAAAACATGTGCACTTTTGAAAAGAACAAAAAGCTGTTGTATAATACAACAGCCAATTTGGAGTGCAGAGATATGATTTGCGATACCTTTGGCGACCACACCCCATGCTTGCAACAACATCTGGCACAATCTTCTCATTGCGACAAAACGCAACTCCTAGCATCGATAAGTATTTGGCCCAGATAGAGTAAGTAAATTCCTGTGAATGGCAAAATGGAAATATTGACCTAGATAGAGTAAGTAAATTCCTGTGAATGGCAAAATGGAAATATTGACCTAGATAGAGTAAGTAAATTCCTGTGAATGGCAAAATGAAAATATTGACCTAGATAGAGTAAGTAAATTCCTGTGAATGGCAAAATGGAAATATTGACCTAGATAGAGTAAGTAAATTCCTGTGAATGGCAAAATGGAAATATTGACCTAGATAGAGTAAGTAAATTCCTGTGAATGGCAAAATGGAAATATTGACCTAGATAGAGTAAGTAAATTCCTGTGAATGGCAAAATGGAAATATTGACCTAGATAGAGTAAGTAAATTCCTGTGAATGGCCAAATGGAAATATTGAAAACATACTTAACATATTCAGATTATAGATTATACTTCATAAAATATTTTCATCCAAGAGATTTTTTTTCCCTTAGTTACTGACTGAATGTTCATAGAGAGACAGACACAAAGAGAGAGAGAGAGAGAGAGAGAGAGAGAGAGAGAGAGAGAGACAGACAGACAGACACAGAGAGTAAGAAAGAAGAGAGAGAGAGAGAGAGAGAGAGAGAGAGAGAGAGAGAGAGAGAGAGAGAGAGAGAGAGAGAGACAGACAGACAGACAGACAGACACAGAGAGAGTGAGAAAGAAGAGAGAGAGAGAGAGAGAGAGAGAGAGAGAGAGAGAGAGAGAGAGAGAGAGAGAGAGAGGGGGGGGGGTTGATATAAATATTTTTAACCCAATTCATTGCTTGATTTTAGTTTATCAAAGATCATTGATTGCATTTTTAGGAGTTTAAGATAATTACAATGTGACTCAAGTAAATTAAATGAGACAAAAACTGTGATGGCATGTACATAACTGCCAACCTTTTCAAACTGAAAAAAGAATTTGACCACGTAAACTAATCCTACTTTGCATGATGTCCAGTAAAACGTACATTTTTTTTGGATAACTTAACTTGAACTTTAGGCTAAATAACAAAAATTCTGCTGATCGCTGACTGTTCTGGCAAAGTGTGATGATGATATTGTAAACTGAGAATGGCATCTCTTGAATTTCACTCCAATCTATCTGAGTTTCTGTCTTTTAAAACTTAGGGTTTCTTTTAAAAACACACGTAACTCTCATATATGCACTCATCAAGGTGAATACAGGCTTACGGACAAAAAACTAAATTAACGTACTAAATACTTAAAAAATTTAGCTGGTGTTTTTCTTATTAACAAAGCGTATACTCAAGCATGTCACTATTTCTTGCTATATCAAAACCTGCTGCTACCTTTCTATGATACAGTGGAACATTTCTAATCGGGAAGTCTCGGTGGATTGTACAATCGCTCCGACCTAGGGATTTTGATTTTCCCTCAACAGTTTGAGGTACCTAAGCCCTTCTGTGAGTGGTAAAATGCAGAATTAATTGAACAAGTAGTCACAGGACCAGTAGATCAAAGCCAAGACGGCATTCATCAAAGATGTCACTCACACTCACAGTAGATCTTCCTTGGACGGTAGATAAATAAGACACGTAATCGAAAAGGCACGGTGGGTCGTTTAATCTCCTCTCATGTTCACTCTTGTGATTGACGGATAAGGTGGGCAAAAGCCCAGCTTTCTAATCACCGCCCTGTGTCAACAAGGTACTAAATTGTTAGGTGGATTGAGCAAGGTCTGGCTTGACACATGTTTTCACACCTTCTTAATGAATGTCTGGCACGTCTAGCTTATGGTTGCCGCAAACTTGTAGCATCGTGTACATATTATGCAATCTATAACACGTGTAGCACTAATGCAGGTGTAATAATAAAGATATTTTGCTAACACGGAAACCAAATTGGGATAAAAATTGAGTGTTGAAATAAATAAATATGGGGGAAATGGTGATAATATTTAATGCAAGCCCGCGAAAATTGTCTCGATTAACCGGGGACCTTTCCTGTTTAGAGAGGTAAAATATATAGCCACAATTTCGTTCTCTAGGAATTCTTCCCGATTGGCCGGGTTCCCTGATCCCCGGATTCCCTGATCCCGGGTTTCCTGATCCCGGGTTTCCTGATCCCGGGTTCCCTGATTCCCCGGGTTCCCTGATCCCGGGTTTCCTGATCCCCGGGTTTCCTGATCCCGGGTTCCCTGATCCCCCGGGTTTCCTGATCCCCGGGTTCCCAATTAGCAAGGTTCCACTGTATAAGAAATGAAAATCTCAAACTAGAAAATACACAAATTACCATTACCTTCAGAATTTCACTTTCTCCCAAACTAATGATAGCATCAGCTTGAGCCATTATAATGAACTGATACGCTTCGTATATTGTCCACGGTCTCCCATGATCATCTGAGTATTTTGGAAAAACAAGGTGAGAAAATCAATCAGCTTGGATAACCAGAGGAAAGGTGTCACTCTTTCCTACACCGAGTCAGAATTTGTTTTGGCTCTTGCCATTCGTTATGATTAAATTAATAAATATACTTTCTAATCCAATTCCTTCATTGAGATTTTTATCCAATGACCTGAGACCACTTCTGGGTCAAGTCTAAAAATGTCCTTTACAAATTCGATCTGAACAAATAGTTCTCTCAATTTTTTTGTTACACATCTGTTTCTTTACATCTATATCAAGTAGAAAATGATCAAGCCATGCTTCTCAACTGTAGTAAATAGGTGCCGATAGCGAAATCTCTCTACCTGCCAGATAGCTAGGCACCAATTTCACTGACATGGGATAAGAAAACAATGGTCATCGTCTAACATAGGTCATGAACAGTGCCACATGGTGTGCGTTATGATACATGATGTTTTGTGTAGAGGCAAAACCAACAATGGTCTAAATTCATCATTCCTTAACATATGTTATGTACACAATTGAGATTAATCATAATGAGCTACTAACAGATCAAGATATACTTTCTTGTTGTTTTTAAATGTACCCTTAGGTATAATATCAATCGATCTATATCAATATTTAAACCATTAAATGATAACAAAAATGTTGATGAAAATGAAAACGATCATAATGACAATACACTTTTTCTTCTTCTTTATAAGTTCTTCTTCTCCTTCAATTTTAAAACATTTTTAGAGAGAGAGAGAGAGAGAGAGAGAGAGAGAGAGAGAGAGAGAGAGAGAGGGGGAGAGAGAGAGAGAGAGAGAGAGAGAGAGAGAGAGAGAGAGAGAGAGAGAGAGAGAGAGAGAGAGAGAGAGAGAGAAGGAGAATTTAGTTGAAAAGAGTGTGAGTGGTTAAATGCAATTACAAAATAATGCAGCTGTATCATAATCCTATTGTGAAGAACACTCACTTCTTATCTTTTCTCAGCACCAGTTCCTCCAGTCCTAATCAAATGCAAAAATGACCTCGGGCCTACTGTATGTTCAGGAAATGTGTCATTAGCTTCTTGTCTTATCATTTCCTGAAGGCAAAAATTCATGGCTTAGAAATGTCTTTTAAACAGAATAAAATCCTTGGATTTAGATGATCAGGAATAATGCAAGGTACTATGTAAAAATGCTTCATCAGGCTTTCAAAGCTGACAGAATTATACAGAGTTAATCAGGCTGTAAAAGCTGATAGAATTATACAGAGTTAATCAGGCTGTAAAAGCTGATAGAATTAAACAGAGTTAATCAGGCTTTACAAAATAATAGAATTATACAGAGTTAATCAGGCTTTAAAAAATAATAGAATTATACAGAGTTAATCAGGCTTTAAAAGATGATAGAATTATACAGAGTTAATTAGGCTTTAAAAAATGATAGAATTATACAGAGTTAATCAGGCTTTAAAAGATGATAGAATAATACAGAGTTAATCAGGCTTTTAAAAAAGATAGAATTATACAGAGTTAATCAGGCTTTAAAAGATCATAGAAGTATACAGAGTTAATCAGGCTTTAAAAAATGATAGAATTATACAGAGTTAATCAGGCTTTAAAAGCTGCTAGAATTAAACCACCAGGCTTTAAATGTTTAAAAGCTGCTAGAATTAAACAGTTAATCAGGCTTTAAAAGCTGATAGAATTAAACAGAGTTCATCAGGCTCTGAAAAGAAGAATACATTATTTCTCTCTTAACCACTACCATTGAACTCAACATGTCTAAACTTGCTGAAAAGATCATGAGCAGCAAACGATCAAGGGACATTGATCTCTGTGATCGAGCGCTCGGAACTATGATCATGATCACAGCTGCGAACATGATCAAAGTTTTGATGCATGAATGCTTCATGTTCATGATTACAACCAGACAAAAAAGCGGCGAGGCACAGAGAGAGAGAGAGAGTTGTGAATGGGACCGATCGGAGAAACACTACAACAAGCGTCAATGAGGATTGGCGGTTGGGGTAAATGGAGCAAAGTAACAACCAGACACAGTGCTATGTCTCCTTGCTTTTCCGTGTAGGTCCAAACTAGGCTTGTAGGTCCAAACTAGGCTTTTCCGTGTAGGTCCAAACTAGGCTTTTCCGTGTAGGTCCAAACTAGGCTTTTCCGTGTAGGTCCATACTAGGCTTTTCCGTGTAGGTCCAAACTAGGCTTTCCGTGTAGGTCCAAACTAGGCTTTTCCGTGTAGGCCCAAACTAGGCTTTTACGTGTAGGTCCAAACTAGGCTTTTCCGTGTAGGTCCAAACTAGGCTTTTCCGTGTAGGTCCAAACTAGGCTTTTCCGTGTAGGTCCAAACTAGGCTTTCCGTGTAGGTCCAAACTAGGACTAGGCTTTTCCGTGTAGGTCCAAACTAGGCTTTCGTGTAGGTCCAAACTAGGCTTTTCCGTGTAGGTCCAAACTAGGCTTTTCCGTGATTTAAGGAGCCATTATAAAGACAAACAGATTCTAGTAGACGTGGAAGAAAAGACGCTTGAATGCCGGTGATGTGTAGATAGAAGCGCTGACGGCATTTTACAATGAACCGGTACACTTCCAAACAGTGATGGTGACTGGCAATCTCAATGCAAGATCATTTCTTTTATCCTCATACTAAATCATACCCTTTATCAGGGCAGATGACATGCAGAGGGGATACTAGAAATGTGTGTGTGTAAAACCACTGTCATTGTATATCTGTGTTCATCCCAATTTCCCGTCATGCCTTTTAAACTGATTTCTATTAAGGGTCAATAATACAAACCCAGGCAGTTCCTGCTGAAATTTTAGTTTTTCTTATATCCAGGCACCGGCTTAGAGGTTCTAAGCAGAAATAAGTCCCTATTAAATGGTCCTTGTTGCTCAATATTACATAGCTGTTTTTAGACATGGTTGAAATGAAACTCTGGCAGAGCCCTGTCACATTTTTCTCCATCCGTCATCCCACCGACGAACAAGTCAGCCGTGACTTTCAAAAGAAACGTAGCCTTCCCCCTCTCACCCCATGCCCTCTCCGTCTCTGTAACACAATACAGTAGTACCATCCCGTCCCATCTTCCTGTTGTCACACATTCTAAAAACATTGGCTGATCACAGTCAGGAGGCATCGAGCAAGCATTTATTTGATATGGTATAGGTGGCAGCTCTTTTTACTTTCAATTTGGGATTAGACTGGATGTAATATAGTCAAAGATATCGACAGACACGTTTGCTCCATGTTACGAGCCATCGAGCAGATTTCTTAAAAATCAAAATAGCAATAGGTGGCTGTTAGTTTCACTTATAACTCAAGAAGCCCTCGCGTTGTTACCGGAAGTGATATTACACTGAGGGTTTTCCCAGCCATGAGCCATTTGCACGAAAATACAATTACTTGCAAGGGGGAAGCTAGAATTTTGACTTAGTTTTAAAAATTATTTCATGTTTACAGATGACAAAATACCTATAAAAATATATTTTCTGAAAGTTGATAAGGAATTCATATTAACTCTTTCCAGGCAGGTCCCGTATATTTGCATGCCGATGGTCACTCTAAGCATACCTACGCTAGTGGCGGATCCTGTATATTTGCATGCCGATGGTCACTCTAAGCATACCTACGCTAGTGGCGGGTCCCGTATATTTGCATGCCGATGGTCACTCTAAGCACACATACTCTAGTGGCGGGTCCCGTATATTTGCATGCCGCTGGTCACTCTAAGCACACATACTCTAGTGGCGGGTCCCGTATATTTGCATCACTCCCTGCCTTCCAGCAAGACTAAGCGTTAGTGGCAGGTCCCGTATAACTGCACTGCAGTTCCCTCAAAGACGGGTTTTGGGAATGCCTCTATTCTGACAAATTATGCTGAGCAACCCACGCCCATAAATAGAAAAGTCTATTATTCTAAAAGGGGTAAAAGTGATAGTTCATTTCAAGGCTAACACACACTCGATATATTTCTTATAAAGAAATACAACACACAGGAGCTCTATCTCAAATGTAGGTTGTGGACCCTCTACAAAGTGAACAATGCCAAAGACTCTTATCTTCATATGACTGACGCAACTTCTGGACAGATGTCAATTACTTTAGTAAGAAGCTCCACCCACAAACAAGAAATAGTGATTGATATAAATGAAAGATATCAGTGGCCAATCACATTGCACACCTAAGAACAGCCTGAATGGAGGGCGTGACCTTCAGTCAATAGAAAGAAACCATGTTCAGGGTTGACCAATCAGGAGGAGCCTTGTGTTGATGGTTATATTGTCAAACGTCACATACGTCAAAACATATCTCCACCTCTTTTTCACATAAGAATGAAGAGATTAGAGTGTTGAAAGTACAGGGGAAAATTGAAGCTTTCATCTGAGTTCAGTGACCAGCAGCAAAGGAACTTTGATCTCTCAAACAGGTCCATTTCACATGGTCATGACGACATGTGGTATCTGGACAAGAGGAAGGGCAGCTATTTGAAGTGTATAGACATTAGAAACTACAAGAGTCTATCTTCCTACTGTATAGAAAGGACTAAGGAGGGAGACTTACATCCAGAAGTTGGGGGAAGATGTGAAAAACCACTGGATTGCATTTGGGAGGAGGTGGATTACTTTTGTTAAATCTACAATCATGAAATCTACTAAAAAATGGTGTGAACTTGATCCAATGCCAGTAAATCTGTTTCTTAGCTGCCTTGATATCACCTTGCCCCATATTACCAATATTATCAACCAGTCACTAAAAATGGAATTGTTGTCCCTAGTTTTAAGGAGGCCATTGTTAGACCTTTATTAAAAAAGAACAACCTTGATCAAAATGATCTGAAAAATTGCAGACCAGTGTCCAACCTACCATTTCTTTCCAAAATATTAGAAAAAGCTGTTTTGAGCCAAATCGACCAACACTTAGATGAAAACTCTTTGAAAGGAACCTACCAGTCTGCTTATAGAAGAAAGCACAGCACAGAGACAGCACTTCTGAGAGTACAATCTGATTTACAGAATTCGACCGATAAAGGAGAACTATCCATTTAAGCCTTGTTAGACCTATCTGCTGCATTTGACACTATAGATCATGGCATTCTTCTTAAACGTTTAGAGTTATCTTTTGGCATCAAAGGCACTGCTCTGGAATGGTTCAGTTCGTACATCAGCAATAGAAAGCAAGCTGTATCAGTCCATGGAAAGCTATCAAATTATTCTGTTCTTCATTTTGGTGTGCCCCAAGGCTCGGTTCTGGGGCCAATCCTTTTTCTTTGTACGCACAACCAATACACAACATCATCAATCAACATCATTTTAATTACCACATTTACGCTGACGACACTCAGCTCTATAAGTCTGCTGAAATATCCGGACTGCCATCTGTCATAACTTTGCTTAATGATTGCGCCACCCAGATTTCTTCGTGGATGACATCCAATAAATAGAAATTAAATGAGAACAAAACAGAAGTTATAGCAATAGGAAGCAAAGCCAAAGTAGAAACCGCTAAATTAAGATATGTTAAAATCTGTGGCGAAGAAATTCCTGTTATCAAAAAAGTAAGAAATTTAGGAGTTATCATGGATTGTACCATGTCCATGGAAGACCATATCTCACATTTGAGAAAAGTTTGCTATCTGGAATTAAAAAGAATATGTCATATCAGGAAATACATCACTCCTGAGGCAACAAACAAATTAATTTGCTCATTTGTTCTTTCAAGAATTGATTACTGCAATTCTCTGCAGGCTGGACTTCCACTGACACAAATCAAGAAACTGCAGATAATACAAAACAATGCCGCCAGATTAGTTATGTAAGTTTCAAAAGAGAACACATTACGCCAATACTTAAACACCTACACTGGCTCCCAATAAAATCTCGCATTGACTACAAGATAGCTACAATCACATACCAATGCCTGTACGAGGCTGACTTTCCAGTCTACTTAAAAGAGTTAGTTCCTAAATACACACCGAACAGATCACTGCGCTCAGCGAGCAAGAAAATGATACAAACACCCAAAACCAAACTTAAGACTTTCGGAGAGATAGGGCCCTGCAAACACAAGCAGCCAAAATTTGGAACATTTTACCATGGGATGTCCAGTCTGCAGTCTTTGAAAATACTGAAATCTCGCTTGAAGACCCACTACTTCTCCAACACATTTAGATGAATTTTATTGAATTGCTTGCTTTTACTGAATTGATTGTGGTACTATTTTTTAAATTTAAAAAAAAATAATTATTTTTTAATTTTTTTATTGATGCATCTGTTTTATGTAAAATGTTTTAGCGATAGCATGCCATGTCTGTGTAATCATTTTCCTTGTAATGCGCCTTGAGCTCTTCTGAGGGAAGGCGCAATATAAATATTCTTCTTATCTTATCCTTGATTTTAGTAAGGCTTTTGACACTGTACCCCACCAACGCCTCCTCCAAAAACTAGAGAATTATGGAATAAGAAACACCAACGATATATCCGATAATGAAACAAACAACCAACAGCTCCTGAAATGGTTTGAAAGTTGGCTCCGTGGTAGGACACAAAGAGTAATCCTAGAAGGAAAATCAAGCGAACCTTGTCATGTCCTATCTGGAGTCCCCCAGGGCACAGTCCTTGGACCTCTCTTAAACTGTTTGCGGACGACAGCCTGCTATTTCGAGAAATAACAAACAAAGCCAGTGCAGAAAACCTTCAAAGAGATCTGTCAACCCTTGAAAAATGGACTGAAGAGTGGCATATGAAATTCCATCCATCAAAGTGCTATGTGATGAACATTACACCAAAACAGAAAGCCAGTCATATATGATTATACCCTCATGAACGAGCATCTGGAACACGTTCAAAGCATACCATATCTGGGAGTCCGCCTCAACAACAATGGGATGATCATATAAAGGAAATCACATCAAAAGCAAATAGATGCCTTGGGTTTATCCACCGAAACCTGCGTCAATGCCCCATGCAAATTAAATCTCAGGCATACACAGCACTTGTTAGGCCGGCGCTAGAATACGCTAGTGCTGCATGGGATCCACACCACCAATACCAAATTGACCAAATTGAAAAGGTACAGAGACGGGCAGCGCGAGTTGTAAAAAAACGCTGGTCAAGAGAACAAGGATGCGTGACTCAAGCATTACAGGAACTTAACTGGTCTTCTCTGGAAACCCGCCGAAAACACTCTCGCCTCACACATATTTACAAAGCAATAAACACAGACACATCAACCGTGAAAATCCCAACTTATTTTCTCAACGTAACAATGAATATACTCGCTCAACAAGAAATCATCACCAGCAAAAATTCATCAACCCACATACCCGGACCAACATTTACAAACACAGCTTTTTCCCTCGAACCATCTGCGAGTGGAATGCCCTGCCAAATAGAGTCATCAACAGCTTATCTGTTGACCAATTTAAACGTGTGCTTGGACGTGAAAATGTGTGAATATGAACTGTGAAGTGTAACACTATATTCGCATTCATGGGCAAAATGCCTTTTGCAAATTATCAATTCTGATTCTGATGAATATGGAGTAAGCACTCCAGCAAATAATTTACTTCTGAGGATGGATTAGCAACCTACAGATTTTTATATATGGAAAATAGGAGGGATAGAAGGGGGGGGGGGGGGGATCTAGGTTGTCTTAGTTTCTGAAGTTGATTAAATTTGTTTTAAATGTAGTGCTTACTCTATAATGTCATGATATTCTCCCGAACAAACACACCTAGAATGCACCACCCGTCTGAAGAAAATATGTGCTGGAGCACACACATCAGGTGAGAAAGATAATAAAAATCAGGCTGCTACTACTATTGCTATGCTATAGCCATGCAAAGTTTGGAGGAAATCTTTCAAGAAAACTAAAATAAATTTAACATCAATGAGATTATTCAGATTTTAGCATGATTGGACTGTAGCCTTGGTTGGTAGTGGTAGTTTCTTTGTCATTCTGCAACATCCACATATCCGCCTACTATGACATGCAATTCAGAAGCAAAGGAGTTCCAATGTTTTCCAGATCTAGTAGTAGGCCTATGCTTAATACATAGTAATAGTACTAATAGTAATAAGGGCACATCACATCCATGTGTCAATGGACGCTTTGTCAATTGACACATCGAATTGATGTGTCAATGGATGCTTTGTCAATTGACACAGCCTTAAAAATTTGGCGAGGTAGATCTTCTAGTTCTACTCCTTAAATCTGGCCAATCATTTCTGGGTCATAACAGGACGTCACATCTTATGGAGTGCCGACAGGCAAATATAATGGAAGCTATTAGTATCAGTCTTCTAGATCTAAATTAGGTCTAGAGCAAGCTTCTATAGAATCTAATACTACTGCTCCTCTACCTCTAGATCTAGCTTGCTTTTAAAGTCCAGATCCTACTTTACTTACCGTCGACTGGGTGTTGCAAACTGTGCAATAGTATAACCCATCAGTTTCTTCATATTCAGAGTTGTCACATATAGGACAGGTAAACGTCATTTTGAATATCAAATCTAAACCAATACAATAATTATAGATCTAATATTGTGTCAAAACGATCAGTTTAAATCTACCTCGTGTAAAAACGAGAGGCAGGTCATCTTTTGTTTATAATTTAGTCAGGCAATGAGAGTTACCGCCCTAATTTATCGACGTAAATTTGTAATTTATACATTTCGCACCTTCAGTGTAAATTTTTGCCTTCATTGATACTTCCTTTCATTCATTCTCTATCATTTCTTCTTTCTAGACCCAGTGAGATATAGATCTAGATCTAGTCTTACATTTATCCTATTTTTTTTCATTATTGTTTCCCATACTCACACGTCTCTCTCTCCTTTCTTTCCTCTCTCTCTCTCTCTCTCTCTCTCTCTCTCTCTCTCTCTCTCTCTCTCTCTCTCTCTCTCTCTCTCTCTCTCTCTCTCTCTCTATCTATATATATATATATATATATATATATATATATATATTTCTCTCTATCTTCTTTTCACCTTTTATTACTTACTTATTTTCATATTTTTATTTCATTCTAGATCTAGATCTGAACCTTCCACTCTCGCTCTTTCTTCACACCTCCTCTGCTATGTTTCTTAACATCACTGTATTTTTCTTTCTTTCTTTTTCCTTCATGTTTTTCTTTTGACATCACATTGTGTGATGCCTGAGGTAGTACTTAGATCTAGATTCTAGATATTTCTCGTTTGTTGTATGAAATTATACCCGAAACGTCACATGTTTGTTCTGTCTTTATTAGTGGAGTTGTCAATTATTGTCATATTTCGCCTTTGACTTCACTCCACTGTGGCTCCTTAGTATTACGCCCCTAATGAAATGAATCTGTGCTCTGCAAACTGCAAACACAGTGTTGCCGTGATGTTCAGTTCCCCCGTGTGATTATCTTATCGAAATGTATTTTGTGCACATCACTAAATACATGTAATAGTACATGTAATAAAAAACGGCAATAAATGTCAACTCCACTACTAAAGACATTTATTGTCGTTTTTCACTTTGACTTCACTCCATTGTGGCTCCTTTGTATTACGTAGTACGGGTAGTACCGGTATGGATTTCACTAATCTCACAGTAAATGTCAAGGCGAATTTGCAATACACATTTCTACACTGTATTGGGAAACGTATTTTGTTGCATTAATTTTATCCATGCACCATATATAGTTCTTTCAGCTTCCATTTTTGAGGTGTTGAAATTGAAATGCTTTCCTCATCTCGTTTCTAATTGTATGTCCAAATATGTTTCCCCGTTCAACCCCCCCCCCCAATAGTGACCAATAACGTACATTATGTAAATTCTTGGACTTCTTCAAGTGGTCCGCTGGTGATCACAATGTTTGTACGATTGTTGTTCATTGTTAGTGTTAGTTCAGTGTTAATTTTCACTGTTTTTGCGGTTCGGTAATTCTGAGGCTAACCTTCCCTGAACAATTCTTTTAAAGTTAAATGTCGGTTTTGTTTTGCATCTCTTCTTCTTGACTTTTTACTTACTGTGAATCTGATAGGAACGCAAAATCCTTGTTCTCTAATTGCGTTGACAGGGTCCACTGTTCACATAATAAACACACATATATTTATTTATATATAGTGATGACACATATTGATATCTTTTATAAGAAAGATAAGGAGAGAGAGAAAAGAAAGAGAGGGAGAGAGAGAAAATAAAGAGAGAGAGAGAGAGAGAGAGAGAGAGAGAGAGAGAGAGTTTAAAAAAATTAGATTTGATTTACCCATATCCACAACTAAGATTTTTTGGTAGGATTTTAAATTTTGCCCAGACTGCCCTGTAAACAGCCAAGGGATCTTTAACATATATAGAGTGTTGTGATCTGCACACGGGACTTCCTTTTTATAACCCGTCTGCGATGGGACTATGTATCGATCCACATCCCTGGACCAGGGGGGGGGGGGAATGTTGCTTGTAAAAAAAACTCGAGAAAATTTTTCAACCGTTGGCGGGGCTCAAACCCACTACATTTTGGTTGAGAGGCCGACACCTTGCCTCTGGCCTACCGAGTCCCCAAAGAGAGAGAGAGAGAGAGAGAGAGAGAGAGAGAGAGAGAGAGAGAGAGAGAGAGAGAGAGAGAGAGAGAGAGAGAGGAGGTGTATATAAATATACATACATGTATATATATAGAGAAAGCGAGTTATCAAAAGTGGAGACTATGCCCAGACTGGAATAGAGACAGACTTGTTCAGATGTGTAGCAATTGCCCCATGAAGTTAAGGGTCTAGGGTTTGAAACATGGTGTGGGCAATGGGGAAAAAACACCTGGATTTACTTAGATCTACCCCGATCCCAGGTAAGGTGCACTGTGTGGATCTTACACCTAGATCCATCAGAGACAAAAGATTAAAATGAAAGGAATTTCTGAGTAAAAATGTTGAAGAACCGATTGTGGAGTCAAGGGTTGTTAAGGTTTGGGTTCAAGCCCTTTTTAAACTCAAACAAAGTTAAAAACTAGAAATACACGTACATGTAATAAAGTACACTAAGTAACCTTGTCACACCTATTCCAAACACAAAAAACAGGTGAGAAGGCCTTCTCATTCAATGGGCCCAGAATCTGGAACTCTCTTCCAACCGCCATCAACATTTTTTCCTTTAAGAAAATGTTGAAAACACATTTCTTTCAGAGACATATTTGTGAACATTAAAATTTAAAGGAAAGAAAGAAAAGTTTGGAAAACCAAGTATGCTAAAAATAATTTTTTACATTTGGGCTTTGTGTTTGTTTATTGTTTTGTGTTTGTTTATTATTTTGTGTTTGTTTATTGTTTGTTTATTGTTTTGTGTTTGTTTATTGTTTTGTGTTTGTTTATTGTTTTGTGTTTGTTTATTGTTTTGTGTTTGTTTATTGTTTTGTGTTTGTTTATTGTTTTGTGTTTGTTTATTGTTTTGTGTTTGTTTATTGTTTTGTGTTTGTTTGTTTATTGTTTTTGTTTGTTTGTTTATTGTTTTTTGTTTGTTTGTTTATTGTTTTGTGTTTGTTTATTGTTTTTTGTTTGTTTGTTTATTGTTTTTTGTTTGTTTGTTTATTGTTTTTTGTTTTGTTTAATGAAGACAAACACAGTAATCCAAAAATAAGTCCATTTTTATTTTCATAATAAATATCTTTACAATGATTAAATCCACACTTCAAACATCTCTGTGCCGCAACTCTGTGACAGAAAGCAAAGTGACAAGAAATTGTTGTTTCACTAACATGATACACACATGGGAGTTAATACGTGTCAGTAATTTATTGACATTGATATATTTTGTAAGTTATTACACATGTATTCTTCTTCTTCTTATTTAATTATATTTCTAAACAAGGGATGAAAGGGAAAGAGAAAATATGAAATATGACTCCATTAGAGACAGTTTGAAGTCACAGACAATCTGTGTTAAATGAAAATGATCTACAGTGTCTATATCATAATCAACCTATAGTACATCAGTAAAAGCATCATATGATTAACTAGAGACTCCTTAATTTCAAATTCTATAATATGTGGTGGTTTTATTCATACAACATAGTCATGTCATCACATAAAAAAAACCCCATAAATGAACTTAGTCACACAATAACCGTTAGGTAGATTGGCCACATTGAAAAAAGACGTACAAAATTAAGTTTCTTCGATTAGAATGACCCCCAAACAAAGTTCAAGAAGGAAGGAATCGGCATTTCTATTTTTAAAATCCCCTGCCCCCCCCCCCCCCATTCATACAACTCCTTGTAATCAAAACATTGATACATCTTAAACTACCAATTTCCTTAGACACGAAACCAACTGAAATGTGGAAGGGACGTCTACTCTTATGTCCTAGGTGGTATACTTACAAACAGAATCAAACTAGCTACTATTTTACAAGACTGTTTCCCTTTATGGTTATACAAATATTGTAATTGTAGAAACATGTGTAAGAATCAAATACATGTACATATGAATGGACACCTTATCTGTACGCCAATACAACGGTAGAGTGTAGAATACAGATGTCATTTCAAATTTCTTTTCTCTCTTTGTTTATTCTGTCCTTTCGATATTAATAACCTGAAGCAGTAAAATTTAACAGCGATTTTTTCTTCACCCAACTGCTGAGACGCATCATAGTATTGAATATTGAACAACAATTGAGACCATTTCCATGATAAGCAAACTATCCTTAACTTTTACGTAGGTTTTCCAGTTGTTTGGCCGATTCAGCTGACTGGCCTGCAATGTTTATTTTGTTTTGTTCCTCAACATATCTTCACTGTACCTGTATAATGTAATCTAAATTATAATTTTTATTTATTTTAGTTTTATCGTGGCCATGATTTCCTTACTTTCTCAGGATTAAAAACCTTAAAGTGAAATTTCTCAAAAAGGACAGAACAATATGCAAACCATTGGTTGGTACAGGTAGGCATAGTTGGTCAATGTTTAAACTACGATTTAATTATGCAGAGTGACTTTTCAAACAATCTGAGGCAGGAAATTTTATGAGATTTTAGGAGAGAAATAGTATGATATTTTCTGAGCTTTTAGGAGAGAAATAGTATGATATTTTCTGAGCTTTTAGGAGGGATATAGTATGATATTTTCTGAGCTTTTAGGAGAGAAATAGTATGATATTTTCTGAGCTTTTAGGAGAGAAATAGTATGATATTTTCTGAGATTTTAGGAGAAAATAGTATGATATTTTCTGAGATTTTAGGAGGGATATTCATGAAAGTACAGTGGAACCTCCTTAATTGGGAAACCCGGCCAATCAGGAAGAATTCCCAAGGAACGGAATTGTTTCTATATTCTACCTCTCTAAACGGAAAGATTCCCGGCTAATCGGGACAATTTTTGCTGGCTTGCATTGATTGTCACCACCATTTCTCCAATATTTGGTTTCCGTGTTAGCAAAACATCAATTATTACACCTGGGTTAGTACTACACACATTATACATTGCACAATGTGTACAAGATGTCAAAAGTGCCAGTTCACGACGACCATAAGCCAACCACACCAGACATCCATTAAGAAGGCGTGAAAGCAGGCGTCGAGCCAGACCTTGCTCATCCACCTAACAATACAGTATCGGCTTTGACACGGGGCGGCACTTAGAAAATTGTGCATTGTCAAAGTCTTTTATTGCCCACCTCCTCCGCCAATCTCAAGGGTGGATACAAGAGGAGATTAAACGACCCACCGTGCCTTTTCGATTACGTGTTTTATCTATCTACCGTCCAAGGAAGACCTACTGTGAGTGTGAGTGACATCTTTGATGAATGCCACCTTGGTTTTGATCAACTGGTCCTGTGACTACTTGTTCAATTAATTCTGCATGTTACCACTCACAGAAGGGTTTTAGATACCTCAAACTGCTGAGGAAAATCAAAATCCCTAGGTCCCTGGCCAATCGGACGATTTTACAATCCACAGAGTTGCCAGTTAGAGAGGTTCCACTGCAGTAGAAAATTCTCTGAGATTTAAGGACAGAAATTCATTAAAGTTAAAGTAGTAGAAAATTCTCTGAGATTTAAGGACAGAAATTCATTAAAGTTAAAGTAGTAGAAAATTCTCTGAGATTTAAGGACAGAAATTGATTAAAGTTAAAGTAGTAGAAAATTCTCTGAGATTTAAGGACAGAAATTCATTAAAGTTAAAGTAGTAGAAAATTCTCTGTGATTTAAGGACAGAAATTCATTAAAGTTAAAGTAGTAGAAAATTCTCTGAGATTTAAGGACAGAAATTCATTAAAGTTAAAGTAGTAGAAAATTCTCTGTGATTTAAGGACAGAAATTGATTAAAGTTAAAGTAGTAGAAAATTCTCTGAGATTTAAGGACAGAAATTCATTAAAGTTAAAGTAGTAGAAAATTCTCTGTGATTTAAGGACAGAAATTCATTAAAGTTAAAGTAGCAGAAAATTCTCTGTGATTTAAGGACAGAAATTCATTAAAGTTAAAGTAGTAGAAAATTCTCTGAGATTTCAGAAGATAAATTTATTGCCTGAGAATTAAGAAGTTTTTAGAGTGCTCCAAGCCCTGTCTGAAAGGGTTGGGTCGACCTGTCAATCACAGGCCAGTCACATCCACCAACCAATGAAATGGGTTTCATTTTAACATAACAAAAATCGAACAGACTGAATGAATAAAATACACGGACAACACAATATTGCCACACAACTGGTGGGTATAACTATACTGGCTTCACTTGAAGAATAAGGGAGAGTGGCAAGATTATACAGAATATTTTCTCTCCCGTAAATACAAGGTCTAACAACGGATAATCAGAACACCCTTTTATTGCCTTGGGAGTGTCTCAGGGTTTCAAGTTCAATCAGTATTTTCATTGAATTAAAGGAAAAAAGAATATTGCATAACGTAAATATAAAATGAAAGACTGGGTAGACAAGTTTTACCATCAATGTTTTCTACCGTATTCTTTACAATGTCTCGTCTTCTCTACTACAAAGGTGAAGTGTTTCCTTTGTTAAATCATCACTCTCTTAGTATAGAGAGACTTGACATCTCCTAATCAGCACATTTTGCTCTCAAACATCCTGAGAAAATTATTTTGACCATTCAATCCCCTTCATTGTTTCATGCACAGCGACCTCTCCTGCTGGCATCCGACTATGAGCTCCAAAAAATCAGACATTGCTGGAAATCGTGAATGGAAAAATTTCTACACAAATGAGGAAGACTGTCGAGATTGCTACGTCTGATGACAAAGCGAGCTGATGGCCTGAAGTAAATAAGTATTCGCTGTTGATAAGATCAATAGAAGCAATTCTTTGCCTTAAAACAAGCCAAGTGTTTAGTGAGCAAGTGTTGTCACTCCAGGCAGTTTTTATTGGCTTGAATTTGGAAACTCTGCAATGCTAAACATTCTGGTAAACGTTAAAATTTGCTTCATGAGAGATTCTTCAAAATTATGAGGAAACTGACCGATATGATAAATGTGTAAATTCTATTCTGTTTCAATGCACATATTAATTATTCTACAATCTCAATATCATAATTGTTGGCAAGCCATTGTCCAAAGTGCACATATTAACTAACACAATTGGATCAAACAAAAATGGCAAAATAAGTATAGGAATAGTAATAAAATGGAGACAATGTTTAAAAAAGGCATGACACTTTTGACACAAGCATAAAATCTCTGGTTGTAGAAGAAAACTGGAAACAAAATTCTTTCCATAATCGGTGAGCTGTAAACAAGCATCGGAAATAAGAAGATATCCTAGATGAGTTGATTACACTGGGACAGAAATAAGAAGATATCCTAGATGAGTTGATTACACTGGGAATGAAATAAGAAGATATCCTAGATGAGTTGATTACACTGGGACAGAAATAAGAAGATATCCTACATGAGTTGATTACACTGGGACAGAAATAAGAAAATATCCTACATGAGTTGATTACACTGGGACAGAAATAAGAAGATATCCTACATGAGTTGATTACACTGGGACAGAAATAAGAAGATATCCTACATGAGTTGATTACACTGGGACAGAAATAAGAAGATATCCTACATGAGTTGATTACACTAAGACAGAAATAAAAAGATATCCTACATGAGTTGATTACACTAAGACAGAAATAAGAAGATATCCTAGATGAGTTGATTACACTAAGACAGAAATAAGAAGATATCCTACATGAGTTGATTACACTAAGACAGAAATAAGAAGATATCCTACATGAGTTGATTACACTGGGACAGAAATAAGAAGATATCCTACATGAGTTGATTACACTAAAACAGAAATAAGAAGATATCCTACATGAGTTGATTACACTGGGACAGAAATAAGAAGATATCCTACATGAGTTGATTACACTGGGACAGAAATAAGAAGATATCCTAGATGAGTTGATTACACTAAGACAGAAATAAGAAGATATCCTACATGAGTTGATTACACTGGGACAGAAATAAGAAGATATCCTACATGAGTTGATTACACTGGGACAGAAATAAGAAGATATCCTACATGAGTTGATTACACTAAGACAGAAATAAAAAGATATCCTACATGAGTTGATTACACTAAGACAGAAATAAGAAGATATCCTAGATGAGTTGATTACACTAAGACTGAAATAAGAAGATATCCTACATGAGTTAATTACACTAAGACAGAAATAAGAAGATATCCTACATGAGTTGATTACACTGGGACAGAAATAAGAAGATATCCTACATGAGTTGATTACACTAAGACAGAAATAAGAAGATATCCTACATGAGTTGATTACACTGGGACAGAAATAAGAAGATATCCTACATGAGTTGATTACACTGGGACAGAAATAAGAAGATATCCTACATGAGTTGATTACACTGGGACAGAAATAAGAAGATATCCTACATGAGTTGATTACACTGGGACAGAAATAAGAAGATATCCTACATGAGTTGATTACACTGGGAATGAAATAAAATCCAGAAAGAGCGACAAAGAGAACCAAATGGGAGACAACAAAACCAATGCTTTTCAGTAAACATTCAAAACGTTACCACAGACAAAATAGAAGAGAAATAAAGAAAAAAACATTCAAAACGTTACCACAGACAAAATAGAAGAGAAATAAAGAAAAAAACATTCAAAACGTTACCACAGACAAAATAGAAGAGAAATAAAGAAAAAAACATTCAAAACGTTACCACAGACAAAATAGAAGAGAAATAAAGAAAAAAACATTCAAAACGTTACCACAGACAAAATAGAAGAGAAATAAAGACAAAAACATTCAAAACGTTACCACAGACAAAATAGAAGAGAAATAAAGACAAAACATTCAAAACGTTACCACAGACAAAACAGAAGAAAAAAACATTCAAAACGTTACCACAGACAAAACAGAAGAAAAAAAACATTCAAAACGTTACCACAGACAAAACAGAAGAAAAAATTCAATCAAAACGTTACCACAGACAAAACAGAAGAAAAAAACATTCAAATTGTTTACAATAAACAACAAAAAACAGACAAAAGGGCACTTTTACAGATGTAAAGAATAAATAAAAAATTATGCAGCAGGTAATAAATTTTCATCAAGGAGCAAATTCGGTTGAATTTCTTTTTAAATGCACACAGACATAAAGACAATGATCATTATGAGGTAACAAGGAAGTGGGGGGAGGGAGGGAGGGAGGGAGGGAGAGAGAGAGAGAGAGAGAGAGAGAGAGAGAGAGAGAGAGAGAGAGAGAGAGAGAGAGAGAGAGAGAGAGGACTTGGTCATGGTCTTGGTCCATGGGGACACAAAGGGTAGAAAGCCCCAAAAAACAAATGTCATATAACACAATTTTTAATATTTCATATTGCAGAAAATTATGTTAAAAATGGTTATTTCACTCGTTCATGTGGACAAAATACTTTCACTTTTAATCACCTTTTAAAATCAAGAAATATTCGTTTTAAATAGTTCATAACATTTATCAGGGGTTGGTTATTTTTGTTACTTTTTCTGTTTTATATAAGTCGAAAATGGTGTCAGTAGTCCAGTGGTGTGGGTTAGACTTGAGATAATGATGTCCCATGTTCAAATCCTAAAAATGCTATGTCCAACATTGTGTTTTTTTGGAAACAACGCACAACACACATCCTCTTTCAAGCCAAGTTCAAATGGGTACTGGTATTAGTTGGAGATTAAAACCTGAGACAGACTAGAGTCCTCTATAGGAGATGATATGATTAGTATCACCTGTCCCACTTCACATCCTAGAAAGTGGGAAAGGCTCTGGCTGTATGGACTGTAATGGCTTTCAAAGGAACCTTAGTAAAGCTTGCCCCTTAGTAAAAAGGGGGGGGGTATCCTGAGAAGGCAGTTTTACCACAAATGGGACAAAACTCTTTTATTGCACTACTGGATGGAACAGTTCATTCCCTTGACATTCTTACCATAACAAAGGCTCAGTATCGATTCTTTCAATTTATATGATTTTTTTATAGAAATGATACTGACTTAACCTTCAACACATCTATTGACCATAAAAGCCAGAAATTTTGTCTAAAGTATAACAAGTTCGTACTCATTTTAATAACCACAAAGTACTCTATCTGAAAAATCTACGTTTGATGAATTATTCTCAATATTAGCTAAGATCGGCCCGAATATTACGGAAAACATTCCAGCACCTGTTATAAGAAAATGCCATCCCAACATGAGTATAAGGGATCTGGAGCAGTTGAAATGGGATCGACATGAAGTATTTGATAGCCTCTCACCATTGTATGATGGTTCACAGTATTCTTATTATTATTTTATAGGTTTATATGTGAAAAACCAGTCTCCAACCTCCCGTTTAGATATCTGCACTGCTGGCCTTGTTATAGAGGTTCTGTATGACATGGATAATGTTGGCGTTAATGGTCGGCGCAGAGTTCAGCTTGCCACACTCTATCAAAAGCTTTCTTAAAGTCTATGAAAGCGTGGTAGAGCTCTTGTTGGTGTTGAAGGTATCGTTCGCCGACGGAATTCTGAGGTTAAATATCTGCTCAGTTGTTTTAAATCCTGCCTGCTTCTCACTTATGATTGCCTCGGCCTGCGGCTTCAATCTGTTCAGCATGATCCTGAGCATAATTTTGCTAGGATTGCAAATGAGACTGATTGTGCGGTACTTGTTGCACTGCTGTAGATTTCTTTTCTTGGGAAGGGTGATTATTAAAGACTGGGTCCATTGAGTCGGCCATCTTCCTGACTCCCAGATCTTCTTGCAGATGACACTTAAAAGCGTCTATCATGGCCTCACCCCTGCTTGGACAAGTTCTCCTGGGATGTTGTCAATGCCTGCAGCTTTTCCTTTCTTCAGAGATTTCACTGCTTCTTCCACTTCTTCTCGAAGGATGGGGAAATTCTCTGTGTCTGTTGTCGGATGTGTGTTGAGCTTTTCTGTGTCGTCTACTGCGCTGAGAGTAGAAGTCTGAGCAATACTCTGTCCACCTGTGTATGGTCTCTTTGCCCTCGTTCAGGCAATTCCCGTTTTTGTCAAGAACGGCATTGGGCCGTCCATATTTGCTGCTCGTAAAGGTGTTTGACTATTTGATACGCTTTCCAGTTGCTTTCTCTCTCCGAAAAAATGTCTTCCTCTAAAACATTATAATGTTCCTCTAAAAAATTATAACAGACGCACTCAACGGCCACCAAGGAATAGTGAACTTTGGTGTAAGACCAATCACAAACCTGCGCTTCGCAGATGATATTGACGGACTCGCAGGCACAGAGCAAGAACTAAATAATCTGGTCAGAAGACTACATACATCTTCCGCAGCATACGGCATGGAAATCAGTGCAAGCAAGACAAAACTGATGGCCAACAGCGACATGGAATCCATACTGACTGACATCATCACCAACGAAGAGAAGCTTGAAACTGTGCACAAGTTTAAAATATCTGGGAGCAATACTGTTGGACAAAGGATCAAAACCTGAAGTATTAACAAGGAGTGCAATGACAACATCCGCATTAGCCAAGATGGGAACCGTCTGGAAAGACAACAAATTCTCCCTTAGCTCAAAGATAAAACGTATGCACTCCTTAGTCACTCAGTGTTTCTTTACACCTGTGAAACATGGACACTAACTGCAGATATAGAGAAGAGAATACAGGCAACAAAAACGAGGTGCTTTAGAAGACTGCTCGGTATCTCTCACAAAGACCATGTCAACAATGAAGAAGTCAGAGACAGAATAAGACAAACCATTGGTCCTTACGAAGACCTCCTCACCAATGTCAAAAGGCGCAAAATGAAATGGTTTGGACATTTGGTGAGAGAAGGAGGGCTTCTAAAACTGTGCTTCAAGGAACTGTCAGAGGAGGTAGGAGAAGGGGCAGTCAAAAGAAGAGATGGGAGGACAATATCACTGAATGGATGGGCCTGAAGCTAAGTGAGCTGATGAGACGGGCGGAGGACAGGAAGGAGTGGAGAAGACTGCTTATTTGGTCATCGGTAGCACCCCAACGGCCTCCGCCATGGGACAGATAGAGAGAGATGCAAAAAAACATTAAAATAACGGAAAAATTTGTTAAAAATATGATTTTCTCAAACTGTTACTTCTTTAACAGTGATATGTGATTACTTTTTTTATTTATTGTCCGATTGCCCCCAAATTTTGTATATAACATCCATAACGCAATTTTTTTTTCACCCAAGAGCCTTTTTGATATCTCTTCAAATTTTTGCAAAACAGTGATTAAATTTGCCAAAACTTGGAAAGGTTGCTATGCATTTTTTTTTAAATTCATAAAATGAAAAACGTTTCATTTGTCAAAAAAAACTACTGGGTGTGGCTAGATATTGAATCCAATAACGTGTGTGCAAAGTTATAGCCAAATTTGTTTATAACTGAAAAAATCTATTTGAAATGAAATTGTTATTTTCGCAATGAAAATCAAGGTGGCGATGTTCCCATGGCTACCATATGATAAAATACAAAATCTAATATCTTTTTCAGCTAATTTAGACATGCCGAGTACAATGGTAGTGGTTGAAACTGTCTTTGATAAAATAAAATAAAAACAAACATGCTCAGGATTCCCCCCCAAAAAAAAGGGAAACATTGGTTATAAGGGGAAACCTTGGTTAAATGCAAGGATTATCTGGTTTTGTTTTGGCTGATTATGAACGATTTGATAACATTGTTACACAGGTATTTCTACATATGTACACCTTACTGTTAGTACCCATAACTACTTATCTCAATAAATTATAGTCAACATTAATCTCTATGTATGGGTGAGAGAAACAATGAAAACAATTTATTATTTTGCAAACTGATTCTATATCTGTTTGAAAATACAGCGATGGACAAAATGACAAAATCAAAGGAATTGAGTCAGAGTTATCCTGACAAGAACAGTCTACGAAGAATCAATGACAATCATTTAGGAACTCAACTAACTTATCCTAATATCAACACAGCTTCATTACTAATCTCATTTCAGGCAAAGTCAGAAAGATGTGTGTATATATGTAGGTGTGTGTATGTGTGTTTGAAAATGCGCTGATTATGGCTTGAGAAAGAATGATATGAATGATGGTGGCAATGTAAGATATAAATTCATAAAATTACTGGGGGAAAAAAAGGATTTTGCTAAATTTGGATTAATTTCGCTAGTTCTTTGTCAACACAATATCATAATTGCTAATAAATTTAGCCCCGTGGAACAGTATCTATTAAAAATAAAAATAATGCATATTTGAAATCCTCTTTTCCCCCCTAAAAAAACACAACAAATTTGAAGCTGCTCATGAAATAACTGATGAAAAAGGATACGAAAATAGTAAACTGAATCTTTGATAAGTATAACTCCATTAAAACTACAGTTTTGATTATAACTGACACATGTCGACATCAAACCAAACAAAATGAACCTGAATTTACACGTCCATGAACTTGTATGAAAACTTGATTAACATTTAGGAAATGCCCCTCAAAATCACAACACAAATATCTCAAACTAAGATTTTAAGAATCACATCTAAAATATATTCAATGATAAAACCATTAAAACACTTTTTGTCGTTGTCAAGCAAATTGTAGTTTAGCTGCTTGACAACTGTTTGAAACAATTGAACCCCTGGCTTTAAAAGTACATCAATAACATTCTAAACATGAATAAGCAAGTGCAATGTAAAGTCATTCAGCTTAAATCTTGAAAACAATTAAAGGAAAACTGTATCAACTCAAGTCACATCAACTCAAGTCACAATAAATTCATGATTAAATTCAAACATAATGTCACATTCAAAATAAATAATCCTATGTTGAGCTTCATGGTATTAATGTCACTTTTAAATAAAAAGAAATTACAAATTGTGAACAAAGTACAAGTTTTCCATGATGAGAAAAAAAAAAAGAAAAAGGCATTTGGCGGAAAGGAGAAGTCACAGCGTTAGTGCCGCCAAGCTTTGTTGTTTTTCTAAACCGTTTGAACATTTGAAATGTACCAATGAATTGCACCTAAATTAATACTGTCATATAGATTACATTCATAGTTCCTGGCCATGGAAAAAGAAAAAAAGAAAGAAAACACAACTAACCCCAACCAAACAAGAGAAGAAAGAAAACACAACTAACCCCAACCAAACAAGAGAAGAAAGAAAACACAACTAACCCCAACCAAACAAGAAAGAAAGAAAACACAACTAACCCCAACCAAACAAGAGAAGAAAGAAAACACAACTAACCCCAACCAAACAAGAGAAGAAAGAAAGGTTAAGTCTGCAAACGCATAAAATATACAATATACAAAATAGGCAGATCTTATCAACTTCCAACGAAATAAAAAACAGAAAAGTAAAAGTTGATATCACTCGAGCTATCCTTGGAATTTGCATGCATTTCATGATTGGCAACACAACTCATGCTATTGAGGGTTTGTGGGATGTGGGTGTGTGAACGTCTGTCTTCAGTTCAAACCGTCCTTGAAATTGGAGAGATGAGCTTTCCACCGTATTTAGAATGAATGGGAAAACGAAAAAGGAAGAAATCCTAAGGTTTTAGGTAAACATATTTTACTAATAAGAGGATGACAAACTTGATTTTAACACGTATTTGTTTGTTTGTTTAATTGAAATTTACCCCATCCATGACTGTGGTGATCTCAGGGTGAATTAAGAGGAAACAGCAAGATAAAAGAGAAGTTGAAGAGTAAAAGGAAAAAAGCAGGACCTACCAGTAACACCTGCCAACCGCCCATTTAATCGTTTGACAACTCCCATAAGAATGATACCAACACTAAAAGAGATATTTGGAGCAAGAAGTGTTTGATACACAGATTTGGAACAGGATTATAAATCTCCCAAAAAAAAGAAACAATGTATGTGCGTATGTCTGTGTGTGTGTATGTGTTGAGAAAAGAATGAACAGCCATAATAATGGGACATCAAAGGATAGACAAATGTGTTTTTATAAAATTTGCGATTTTCAAGCCTTGATTCAATGACTCACATAGTGAACATGCAGTGACTCACCCATAATAAAATATTTCTTTTCTCTGCGCCGGACTTCATGTTAAATATTTATTAAGATCTACATATAATTATTAAAGTTATTATACATAATGTACATGACATCATACCTGAGAATTAAATACGTAATTCATCCTTCATTAGGATGATTATCTCTAATTCAAATAACAACATGACCCTAGGAAGCTCTTCTGTGATAAATCACTATCATAGGGGAATTCTCCATGTGCGGCTATATCCTCAGGATGAACTAAGAGGAAACAAGATGAAAGATAAGAAAATAGCGGAAGAAAAAGAAGTAGGACCTACCAGCAGCACCCACTCAATGGTGAAAGATTACACAATTTTCATTTCAAAATATTTTCAGCCACAGGTTGGTCAGGAGTTACAAAGGTCCATGTATTTGAACGTCAATAGAGTCAGGAGTTACAAAGGTCCATGTATTTGAACGTCAATAGAGTCAGGAGTTACAAAGGTCCATCTATTTGAACGTCAATAGAGTCAGGAGTTACAAAGGTCCATGTATTTGAAGGTCAATAGAGTCAGGAGTTACAAAGGTCCATGTATTTGAACGTCAATAGAGTCAGGAGTTACAAAGGTCCATGTATTTGAACGTCAATAGAGTCAGGAGTTACAAAGGTCCATGTATTTGAACGTGAATAGAGTCAGGAGTTACAAAGGTCCATCTATTTGAAGGTCAATAGAGTCAGGAGTTACAAAGGTCCATCTATTTGAATGTCAATAGAGTCAGGAGTTACAAAGGTCCATCTATTTGAATGTCAATAGAGTCAGGAGTTACAAAGGTCCATCTATTTGAATGTCAATAGAGTCAGGAGTTACAAAGGTCCATCTATTTGAACGTCAATAGAGTCAGGAGTTACAAAGGTCCATCAATAGAGTCAGGAGTTACAAAGGTCCATCTATTTGAACGTCAATAGAGTCAGGAGTTACAAAGGTCCATCAGTAGAGTCAGGAGTTACAAAGGTCCATCAATAGAGTCAGGAGTTACAAAGGTCCATCAGTAGAGTCAGGAGTTACAAAGGTCCATCAATAGAGTCAGGAGTTACAAAGGTCCATCATAGAGTCAGGAGTTACAAAGGTCCATCAGTAGAGTCAGGAGTTACAAAGGTCCATCAGTAGAGTCAGGAGTTACAAAGGTCCATCAATAGAGTCAGGAGTTACAAAGGTCCATCAATAGAGGACCCTTTTCAACAGTTCCGCATAATTTTGTAAACACTCGGAGGTATCGTTGAATTCACAGTTTGCCACCATCATCACATTGGAAATTCTATATGAGAACATTAGTTTCAGTTCTTCCAGGGACTTGACTGAGGATTTCAGGTTCAGAATGGCACAACTCTCCACTAAAAAAGAAAAAGAGAATAAAGAAGAGAACATTGAGCTTTATGAGAAATCAAATGTTACACCTGCCCATAAAATGTCACATGGTAAGCAGACACGGATACTACCTCAGAAAGAAAAAAAAGAAGAAAAAATGCAAATCCTACCCCTATTCCCCCACCAACAGTAACAACAACAACAACAGTTTCATATCCTACCTTAAAAAACTACAACAAAAAATGAACAGAACCTCAATGGGCTATGCAAATCTAGAGCTTGTTCTCTCCAACCAGATGTGTGCATTTTATAAACGTTTCTCTTCTTCTTCTTTTTAAATGTTCAATGAACCAAGTAGCAGATGTGTGCATTTTATAAACGTTTCTCTTCTTCTTCTTCTTTAAATGTTCAATGAACCAAGTAGCACATGTGGCTGCATTTTCTCAACGACTCAGGTGCAAATGGGCACATGCACTATCATGGGAGTAAATATCTGCGCCAGACTAGCATCCTGTCCAGGAGGTGATTATTATCCTGTGTTTCGCTTTAAATTCGCCATAGAAACTAGGATAAGCTCCAGCTCTGTGAGCTATAATGAAGGAACTTTAAACAAAATTTGAACCAAGGATAAAAGTACAAAGGAACAAAGGACATCTAGGCTGGTTTTCCTGGGTAAAATCATTTTGAATTTAAAAGTTAAGAGCATGTCCTTATCGGTCAAGTGATTATTTAAAATTTAAGGAGATGGGAAGGGGGGGGGGGGGGGGTCCTCAGAAGGCAGTTCATTCCCTTGACATTCTTACCATAACAAAGGCTCAGTATCGATTCTTTCATTTTATACAATGTTTTTAGAAGTGATACCTGCCTAACCTTCAACACATCGGTTGAACCACAAAAGCCAGAAATATTGTCTAAAGTATAACAAGTTGGTACTCATTTTATCTGAAAAATCTACTTTTGATGAATTATTCTCAATATTCTGGGCAGTGGACAGGAAAGTAACTGTACGGGAGTAGATGATCCCACCCTCCACGAGTCTCCTGCTGCCTTGCGGGCAGGTCTTGGCTGATCAAAGGTTAAGGCAGTTAACCCTGATAGAAAATGACAACCTGCTGCCTTGCAGGCTGGTCTCGAATGACCAAAGGCTAAGGGAGTTAACCCTGACAGAAAATAACAAGGCCTGGTAGGAGGCCTCAACGGTAAGGGAGTTAACCCCACCATCTACCTAGGGTACAGTGAGCTTATCCTGCTTATCCGAAAAACAAACTGATTCAGAGAAATAAATGTAATATACCTGGCTTGACCTTTCAATGACGAACATGGAAACGAATACGGACTATGATTTTTGGAACATGGAATGTTAGGGCAATAAATGGAAAGGAGTTAGAATTAGCTGAAGAAATGGATAAATTCAAAGTAGACATTTTGGCCATTATAGAAACAAAGAAAAAGGACAAGGAATACAAAATGTAGGACCAAATCATATTTTAATCTTCTCAGGAGTAGATGTCAAAGATATAACTAGACCAGGAGTAACTCCCAAGTGCATAAAGGGCATGAAAAGCTACTAGAAAGTTGGAAATTTATAAGCCCACAGCTATTAGAGGTAAATTTTAAACCAAAAAGCAGAGAAATTAAATTATTAATAGCTTATGAACCAAACGGAGACGTCAACTAAAGAAGAAAAAGATATCTTCGAAAACGATTTATAAATAGTTGCAGAGAATCTTAAACACAAACAGGAACAAATGCTTTTAGGAGATTTAAATGTTAGAGTAGGCAACAATGTAGAAACATCAGGAGGAATAATAGGTAAAGAAGGAGAGACAACAACTTCTCCAAATGGAGAGAGACCAATAGATTTTTGTCTAAAAAATAACATGAAAATAGCAAACACCTTTTTTCCTCATAAAGATATCCACAAATATACAAGAGTAAATGAAGACAGGTGTGAAAAGTCAATGATAGACTACATAATAGTTAGCAGCTCCCTGTTTTACAGTACAATAGGATGCAAGAGTAAACAGAGGAGCAGAAATATTTAGTGATCATCCCCAAGTGATAATCAAAATGAGATTACTGACTGAAGAAAGCAAACAGAAAAGGAAAGAGAAGAAAGCTACTAAACTCAAAATAGAGGAACTAAAAAAACCAATAGTAAAACAGATATATCAATCTAGGATAAAAAGATTTATCAGTGAAAGGCAGATGGATCTGAATGATAGCACAATAGAAGAAAAGTGGCAAATGTATAAAGAAACACTCCTCAGTTGTACAGAAGAGGTCTGTGGTAGGAAACAAATTAAAGAGATAGGAAAAGAACAGCATGGTGGAATGAGAATGTCAAAACTAAGATCAAAGAAAAGAAATACTTGCAAACAAAGAGACCAGAGGAAAGGATAGATTACGTGAATAAAGAACTATCGCTCGAAGAGGAAGTGAGGAAAGCAAAACAGGAACAATGGGAAAAGTTTGGACAAAGACTTCAAAAAGCTATCAAAGAAATCAAAAGATGATCTGGGGGGCAATGAAGAGCATAAGAAATACCAAAGCATGCCCAATATGACAAATTAAGAATGCCCAAGGAGAAATAATGAAAGAAGACAGCGAAATCATGGAAACATGGAGAAAAGTATTTTCAACAATTACATAATCCCTACAGAACTTATAAAACTAGGAGTAATCAGTAAGAGTAACAAGTAATCCTGAAGAGACACCTGAAGATGTAGATATATCAATGGAAGAAATCCAAACAGCTATAAGAAAAGTGAAATTAGGAAAAGCCCTAGGAGCAGATCAAGTTTATCCAGAAATGATTAAAAACCAAGGGAGAGAGACAGACAAAACTACTACAATATGCAAAGCATGGAAGTCAAAAATGCATGGAAAAAGGGAATGATAGTACCAATACATAAGAAAGGATCAACTATGCAATGCTCAAACTATAGAGGATATCACTACTTAGCGTACCAGAAAAAGTGTATGCCAGGATACTGGAAATGAGACTAAGGAAAAAAGTAGAGGATCAGATTGAAGAACATCAGAGTGGATTTAGGCCAGGAAGAAGTGTACAAGACCACATATTTACAATTAGACAAATAATAAAAAAATTCCTTGAGAGAAACATTGACTTGCACCTGTGTTTTATAGACTTAGAAAAGGCATTTGACATTGTGAGGAGGGACAAGCTATGCCATTCCTTAAAAGAACACAATGTTAGCAAACTTTAATAGAAGCCATTAAAAGTTTTTACAAAAAACCAACATGTGCAGTGAGGGTAGCTGGAAACATATTGGAAGAATTTGATGTAGAAATAGGAGTAAGACAGGGTTGTGACCTTAGTCCTCTTTTGTTTATCACATTTATGGATTCAGTTGCAAAGGCATCCTCAAAAATGAAGAAAATGAATGTAGGTATGTGGAAGCTCAAACCAGTAAATGTATCAATGTTTTCACTTGCTGATGATTTAATTCTGTTTGGAAAATCAGAAAGTGACCTTCAGTCAAACATCAACATTATGAATAATGAATTAAATAAAAGAGGAATGAGAGTAAATGCAAAGAAAACTAAAACAATGCTAGTAACTAGGGAAGCTAAAACACAAAATCTTAAATTGGGCAGGGAGAATTTAGAACAAGTTCAAAGCTACAATTACCTAGGAGTAATGATTAACTCAGAGGGAAAACTAAGAGAAGAAATCAGCCAGAGAATCCAAAAGGCAAGTGCAATATATAACCATCTAGAAAAGGCATTTGTAGGTAAACAAGAATTGTCACCAAAAACCAAAATGGCAGTATGCAACACAGTTTATTATCCTACTCTCCTCTATGGCAGCGGAACTTGGACCTTAGACAGTAGAAATACAGTAGAGTACAGGCAGCTGAAATGAAATACCTAAGAGGAGTAGTAGTAGGAAAACTAAAAGAGACAAAATCAGAAACACAACAATAAGAGATCAAACCAAAGCAGATGGCATAAAATCTAAGATAGAAATAAATCAATTGAGATGGTTTGGGCATGTAAACAGAATGCATGACAATAGAATAGCTAACTCAGTATACAGTGCTAAAGCCGAAGGTAAAAGACCAAAAGGCAGACCTAGGAGAAAGTGGGAAGAAGATATAAAAGAGGCATTGAAGAATAGAAATTTTACTTTTTTGGAAGGAAATAGAGAATACCAGGACAGGGCACCCTGGAGAAAGATCATCTCGGGCATCTGAACCCATACACTGAAAGGTAGAATGGTAACTGATAAAGAAAGAAAGAATTCTCAATATTAGCTAAGATCGGCCGTATATTACGGGAAACTTCCACGCGCATCTGTTATAAGAAAAATGTCATCCCGACATGAATATAAGGGATCTGGAGCAGTTGAAATGGGATCGACATGAAGTATTTGATGGTCTCTCACCATTGTATGATAGTTCAAAGTATTCTATTATTATTTTATAAGTTTATATGCAAAAAACCCATTAAAACAATGGAAAAAATTGTTAAAAAAGCGATTTCTCAAAATGTTACATTTTGACAGTGATATGTGATCACATTTTTATTTATTGTCCAATTTGCCCCCAAATTTGGTATATAACATCTATAACGCACATTTTTTTTTTCAGCCAGTAGCTTTCTTCGATATCTCTTCAAACTTTTGCAAAACAAATTTTTGTGTGATTAAACTTGCCAAAAATTGGAAAGGTTGCTATATGCATTTAAAAAAATTTATAAAATGAAAACCGTTTCATTTATCCAAAAAAGTTACTGGGTGCGGCTAGATATTGAACCGAATAACGTGTGTGCAAAGTTATAGCCAAATTTGTTTATAACTGAAAGAACCTATTTGAAATGAAGTTGTTATTTTCACAATGAAGATCCAAGATGGCGGCGTTCCCATGGTAACCATGTGATAATTAAATTAAAAAAAACTTTTTCAGATATGTAGAGTATAATGGTAGTGGTTAAAATTGTCTATATTAAATAATTAAAAAAACCATGGTCAGGACACCCCCCCCTTAACTTTAAAGTTGGAATGCAAGCATGAAAATGTACCTACAGGTTGCTAGGAAGGCAAGAAAACTTACCAAACACAGCTGTGCCGTCAGAAACTCTTGATCGAGCAAAATTTCCAACTGCATCGATAAATTCTGATTCTGCAAAACCAATAGAAATTTGTGCATGTGTTTTCAATCAGGAATTGAAATCTTAAGAGATAAAAATATGACTAAGAAACGAAGGTGTACATAATAATAAACACTAATCCTTAAGTAAGAAATGCATATTTTCCTTGTACTAGTATGAGACACTGTAAGCCATGGTCACAGATTTAACTCCTGATCTTATGCCATTGTGAATGGATGAATAAGAAAAAAGTAAGATTCATAAAACAAGAAATAACACTGTACGGTAGTGATGATTGAAATTTACGCCATTCGCCAAATCTTAAAGTGAATGGAGAGGAAATAGCAAGACAGACAGTTGTAAAGAAATGAAAGAGAAGAAAACCCATCAGCACCACCACTCAATATTGGTAAAGGTGGACATACAAATGACATCTTTCCACATCAACCATCCATGCCAATATTGGTAAAGGTGGACATACAAATGACATATTATCCACATCAACCATCCATGGCAATATTGGTAAAGGTGAACATACAAATGACATATTATCCACATCAACCATCCATGGCAATATTGGTAAAGGTGGACATACAAATGACATATTATCCACATCAACCATCCATGGCAATATTGGTAAAGGTGGACATACAAATGACATATTATCCACATCAACCATCCATGCCAATATTGGTAAAGGTGGACATACAAATGACATGTTTTCCACATCAACCATCCATGGCAATATTGGTAAAGGTGGACATACAAATGACATATTATCCACATCAACCATCCATGGCAATATTGGTAAAGGTGGACATACAAATGACATATTATCCACATCAACCATCCATGCCAATATTGGTAAAGGTGGACATACAAATGACATATTATCCACATCAACCATCCATGCCAATATTGGTAAAGGTGGACATACAAATGACATATTATCCACAATATAAAAAAATCGCCTTTGAAAAGATGTCAATGTTGCAAGCTTTAGCAAACTGAAGTCGAGTCCATTCACGTTCAAAACCACATTCAATAGGATTGTAAGAAAGTCAGTAGGCCTATCTTTAACTAGATCTCCATTCTCATGAACAAGTATAACAGACCTACAGCCAATCACAAATTAATGAGTGCTATAGCATAACACAACCTTGTCTTTTCACACCAGTTGCGTCAATTGATGGCCTACCTGGCATTTCACCATTCAAGTCATTGAGCACAAATGTGGACACCACAAACTGAGATTCCAAGATGGGTCCAGCCACTGACACAAGGAAATGGAGCTTGTCTGCCACACCTGGTTCTGTGATGTTGACCTGCAAATTCACATACATATATGGCTTACAGGATGAATGGTATGTTATTATTTTTAAAAACCAACAACTCTAGATCATTATATAGCTGCCAACCCCTGGAGCTCTGTGAGAGGAAGATTTAGTAAGAAAATCAGGAAGATTGAACAAAATTGAGGGAGATATGAGGTTTTTGTCACTAGCGAAGTAAATAGACAATAAAGATTTTGTTGAAGTTGAAATCTGAATTTCAAACTCCTCATTGGATTCCCCAATGAACTTTACCCAAGATCCGCTTCTAATTCATAAAAAAAAATTTCTACGATAACACAGGGGGTTTTTGTGATGGTCGGAGGTGGACAACCTTAATAGAAGTAGAAGAGGAGCCCCTGATGGACAAAATGTGTAACCTAAACACGTCACCCGACAAAACAACAATGACCTTGAGGGTCTGATCTGGTGTGTAAGCTCCTGGTCCATCCTCATCGTCAATGTCTAGGGATTTGGCTAAGTTTGAGGCACGCTGTGAATCTACTCCCGTGAAGGCAAAATCAGTGTCCTGAAATACAATTATATCAAAACAAATTATATTCAGATAAAATAAGGAACATTCTTTCTTTCTTTCTTTATCAGTTCCCATTCTACCTTTCGGTTTAGGAGTTCAGATGCCCGAGATGGTCTTTCTCCAGGATGCCCTGTCCTGACATTTACTGTTTCCTTCCAAAAACGTTAAATTTCTATTCTTCAATGCCTCTTTTATATCTTCTTCCCACTTTCCCCGAGGTCTGCCTTTTGGTCTTTTACCTTCGGCTTTAGCACTGTATACTGATTTAGCTATTCTATTGTCATTCCTTATTTTGTTTACATGCCCAAACCATCTCAATTGATTTATTTCTATCTTAGTTTTTATGCCATCTGCTTTGGTTTGATCTCTCATTGTTGTGTTTCTGATTTTTGCTCATTTAGTTTTCCCTACAACTCTTCTTAGATATTTCATTTCAGCTGCCTGTACTGTACTGTTTTCTCTACTGTCTAAGGTCCAGGTTTCACTGCCATAGAGGAGAGTAGGACAATAAACTGTGTTGTATTTGTTGTATACTGCCATTTTGGTTTTTGTTAACAATTCTTGTTTACCTACAAATGTCTTTCCTAGATGGTTATATATTGCACTTGCATTTTGGATTCTCTGGCTGATTTCTTCTCTTAGTTTTCCCTCTGAGTTAATCATTACTCCTAGGTAATTGTAGCTGTGAACTTGTTCTAAATTCTCCCAGCCCAATTTAAGATTTTGTGTTTTAGCTTCCCTAGTTACTAGCATTGTTTTGGTTTTCTTTGCATTTACTCTCATTCCTCTTTTATTTAGTTCATTGTTCATAATGTTGATGTTTGACTGAAGGTCACTTTCTGATTTTCCAAACAGAACTAAATCATCGGCAAATGAAAGCATTGATACATTTACTGGTTTGAGCTTCCACATACCTACATTCTTTTCTATTAAATCTTGCTCTACATTGTGTTCTTTTAAGGAATGCCATAGTCCGTTCCTCCTCACAGTGTGAAATGCCTTTTCTAGATCTATAAAATACAGGTGCAAGTCAATGTTTCTCTCAAGGAATTTTTCTATTATTTGTCTAATTGTAAATATGTGGTCTTGTACACTTCTTCCTGGTCTAAATCCACTCTGATGCTCTTCAATTTGATCCTCTACTCTTTTCCTCAGTCTCATTTCCAGTATCCTGGCATACACTTTTCCTGGTACGCTAAGTAGTGATATCCCTCTATAGTTTGAGCATTCCATAGTTGATCCTTTGGTATGTATTGGTACTACCGTTCCCTTTTTCCAGTTGTCTGGCACCTGTTTGGACTTCCATGTTTGTTGGCATATTGCATGTAGTAGTTTGTCTGCCTCTCTCCCTTGGTTTATAATCATTTCTCGATAGATTTGATCTGTTCCTGGGTTTTTTCCTAATTTCACTTTTCTTATAGCTCTTTGGATTTCTTCCATTGATATATCTACATCTTCACCTGTCTCCTCTTAATTACTTGTTACTTCTGCTAATTGATCTTTACTCCTTTTTTCATATGCTCTGGAGCGATTGTGTAATTGTTGAAAATGCTTTCTCCACGCTTCCATGATTTTGCTGTCTTCTTTCATTATTTCTCCTTTGGCATTCTTAATTTGTCGTATTGGGCATGCTTTGGTCTTCCTCATGCTCTTCACTGCCCCCAGAACAGCTTTTGATTTCCTTGATAGCTTTCTTGAAGTCTTTGTCCAAACTTTTCCCATTGTTCCTGTTTTGCTTTTCGCTTCCTCTTTGGCGATAGTTCTTTTACTCAGGTAATCTATCCTATCCTCTGGTCTCTTTGTTTGCAAGTATTTCTTCCAGGCATCATTCTTTTCTTTGATCCTAATCTCAACATTCTCATTCCACCATGCTGTTCTTTTCCCATCTCCTTTAATTTGTTTCCTACCACAGACCTCTTCAGTACAACTGAGGAGTGTTTCTTTATACAATTGCCACTTTTTTTCTATTGTGCTATCATTCAGATCCATCTGCCTTTGACTGATAAATCTTTTTATCCTAGATTGGTATATCTGTTTTACTATTGGTTTATTTAGTTCCTCTATTTTGAGTTTAGTAGCTTTCTTCTCTTTCGTTTTCTTCAGTCAGTAATTTCATTTTGGCAATCATTAGGTGATGATCACTAAATATTTTTGCTCCTATTTACTCTTGCATCCAATGTACTCTAAAAAGGGAGTTGCTAACTATTATGTAGTCTATGATTGACTTTTCACACCTGTCTTCATTTAATCTTGTATATTTGTGGATATCTTTATGAGGAAAAAAGGTGTGTGCCATTTTCCTGTTATTCTTTAGGCAAAAATCTATTAGTCTCTCTCCATTTGTAGAAGTTGTTGTCTTTCCTTTAGCCATTACTCCTCCTGATGTTTCTATATCGTTGCCTACTCTAGCGGTTAAATCTCATAAAACCATTAGTTCCTGTTTGTGTTTAAGATTCTCCGCAGCTATTTGTATATCGTTTTCGAAGGTATCTTTTTCTTCTTTAGTGGCGTCTTCGTTTGATCCATAAGCTATTAATAATTTAATTTCTCTTCCTTTTGATTTAATATTTCTCTCTAATAGCCGTGGGCTTATAAATTTCCAGCTTTCTAGTAGCTTTTCATGCCTTTTATGCACTAGGAGGCCTACTCCTGCTCTAGCTCTATCTTTGACATCTACTCCTGAGAAGATTAAAATATTATTTGGTCCTACATTCCTTGTCCTTTTTTCTTTGTTTCTATAATGGCCAAAATGTCTACTTTGAATTTTTCCATTTCTTCAGCTAATTCTAACTCTTTTCCATTTATTGCCCTAGCATTCCATGTTCCAAAAATCACAGTCCGTGTTCGTTTCCATGTTCGTCATTGAAAGGTCAAGCCGGTTATATTATATCCCTTCAACGGTTAGGTTTCGGATAAGCAGGGGATTAGCCCACTGTACCCTAGGTAGATGGTGGGGCTGCCACCTTGAGGCCCCCTACCAGGCCTTGTTATTTTCTGTCAGGGTTAACTCCCTTAGCCTTTGGTCATTCAAGACCAGCCTGCAAGGCAGCAGGTTGTCATTTTCTGTCAGGGTTAACTCCCTTAGCCTTCAGTTAGTCAAGACTGACTTACAAGGCAGCAGGGTGTTTTCTTTCAGGGTTAACTCCCTTAGCCTTTGGTCAGCCAAGACCGACCTGCAATGCAGCAGGAGACTCGTGGACGGCGGGATCATCTACTCCCCAAACATGTGCTTACCTGTCCACTGCCCGGAAATAAGGAACATAAGAATGATCAAATCTATCCCATCAAAGTTAAAACAGTTACTAAATCAATAATTTGTTTACCACCAATATCAATCATGTACAACAACTCCAATTTCAGGGTTTTGAGTCGTTAAAATATTGCATAACAGAGCATTGGGATAGTAGTAAAGTTCCTTTAAGGCCCATAGAGCCGGAGCTTATCCCGGTTTCTATAACGTGAAGTGGAATAGGTGACAGTAATAACCTCCTGGCCAGGACGCTAGTCTGACGCAGGTTTTACTCCCAAGCTAGTGCTTGTACTCATTTCCACCTGGGTAGAGTGGGGAAAATGCGTGCTAAGCGTATTTTCCAAGGAACACAACGTCAGATCCGGCTTTGCTAAGATTCAAACTTGGGGCCTCCTGATCCCCAGCCTGATAGCATAACCGCTGGGCCACCGATGCCACGCCTTGGGATAGTACATGTAAGTTAATGTTCAATAGTGGAAGTTATGAAAGTCTTTTTTCCACTGTTGACAGGACCAAGATATGACCTTCCCACCTAGAGAGCAAGCAAGCAATTAGTTTTGACATGGAAAAGATTTTACTCACAACAATTGCATTGGCACGTGTGTTAAAATAGAGCAATTAGTTTTGACAGGGAAAAGATTTTACACACAACAATTGCATTGGCACGTGTGTTAAAATAGAGCAATTAGTTTTGACAGGAAAAGATTTTACACACAACAATTGCATTGGCACGTGTGTTAAAATAGAGCAATTAGTTTTGACAGGGAAAAGATTTTACACACAACAATTGCATTGGCACGTGTGTTAAAATAGAGCAATTAGTTTTGACATGGAAAAGATTTTACACACAACAACTGTATTGACACGTGTGTTAAAATAGAGCAATTAGTTTTGACATGGAAAAGATTTTACACACAACAACTGTATTGGCACGTGTGTTAAAATAGAGCAATTAGTTTTGACATGGAAAAGATTTTACACACAACAACTGTATTGGCACGTGTGTTAAAACAGAGCAATTAGTTTTGACATGGAAAAGATTTTACACACAACAACTGTATTGGCACGTGTGTTAAAATAGAGCAAGTAGTTTTGACATGGAAAAGATTTTACACACAACAACTGTATTGGCACGTGTGTTAAAATAGAGCAATTAGTTTTGACATGGAAAAGATTTTACACACAACAATTGCATTGGCACGTGTGTTAAAATAGAGCAAGTAGTTTTGACAGGGAAAAGATTTTACACACAACAACTGTATTGGCACGTGTGTTAAAATAGAATTCCAATGTGCGGCAAGGGAAACAATAGCGGATTGACTTTTATTGAGTTGCTCTTTCTCTATTTTAAAATAATTATACACATGTACAGAGACTTGCTGCCTAGCTGAAAATTTCACCGTAAATAAAAAAAAGTAAAGCTTGGAGATAACCATCTTTAAAAAACTCACACAGGTTAGGGTCAACAAACACAGACAAAAAAAACTCACACAGGTTAGGGTCAACAAACACAGACAAAAAAAAAAACTCACACAGGTTAGGGTCAACAAACACAGACAAAAAAACTCACACAGGTTAGGGTCAACAAACACAGACAAAAAAAACTCACACAGGTTAGGGTCAACAAACACAGACAAAAAAAACTCACACAGGTTAGGGTCAACAAACACAGACAAAAAAACTCACACAAGTTAGGGTCAACAAACACAGACAAAAAAACCCCCAATTTTCACACATTCTTAAGATGATTCTTAAAATGTGTTTTTTCTTAAACATATTCAGTACACGACATTTTCTCATTACGAATGCTGCAAATTCATTGGTGTCTTTGTAAAGCTCAGAAGAAAAAAAAAAAGAAAAAGAAAAGATTTAAAAAGATTGAAAATGAATTATTTTCATTTGACGTTAAAATATCAGTCAACCTCTTATTCCCTATTCACTTCATTATCAATAGCTCCTCACAAAATCTGTTTTCAAAGCTACAGTACTCACGCTCTCCTCTAGGCTCAGCAGTTCCTTTGAGATGAAGGAGTCCAGCATCTCAGACAGGGCACTGCTCAGCTCATCACAAGGCTGCAAGGAATTCAAGTCAAAACATGTCATTTGATAGTCACAACAAGGAATTCAAGTCAAAACACATCATTTGATAGTCACAACAAGGGATTCAAGTCAAAACACGTCATTTGATAGTCACAACAAGGAATTCAAGTCAAAACACGTCATTTGATAGTCACAACAAGGAATTCAAGTCAAAACACGTCATTTGATAGTCACAACAAGGGATTCAAGTCAAAACACGTCATTTGATAGTCACAACAAGGAATTCAAGTCAAAACACGTCATTTGATAGTCACAACAAGGAATTCAAGTCAAAACACGTCATTTGATAGTCACAACAAGGGATTCAAGTCAAAACACGTCATTTGATAGTCACAACAAGGGATTCAAGTTAAAACACGTCATTTGATAGTCACAACAAGGAATTCAAGTCAAAACACGTCATTTGATAGTCACAACAAGGAATTCAAGTCAAAACACATCATTTGATAGTCACAACAAGGAATTCAAGTCAAAACACGTCATTTGATAGTCACAACAAGGGATTCAAGTCAAAACACATCATTTGATAGTCACAGCAAGGGATTGAAGTTAAAAGAAGTAAATCTAATCAATTATGCTCAAGAAATCAAAAGGTTTGTAAAATGGTGTGATGACAATTATTTACAACTTAATGTTAACAAAACAAAAGAAATGATATATGATTTTAGGAAGACAAATAACACCCATAATGATATTATTGTTATAAAAGATGAAACACTTGAGAGAGTTAATGAATATAAATAATTTTTGACGAGAAGCTAGAATGGCAAAAACAATCAAATAAAGCTTTAAAGAACTAAAACAAAAGAATGTATTTTATGAGGAAGCTTTATTTCAAATTGATAACGCTCTAATAAGACTTTTCCATCAAGCTTGCATAAAAAGTATTATTATTTTTAGCATAACTGCAAGGAAGGAAATACAAAAGATAGAGAAAAGAAGAAATTTAATAGGACACTGAAACACATAGGGAAACTCATAAATGATGTAGAGCCGGAGAACTTTGAAGATCTGTGTGAGATTCAATGCAAGAACAAACTCAGGAGCATACTTAAAGACAACACCCACCCTCTTTTCTCCATACCCAAAACAAGTAGTAGAAGCGGTCGACTTATACATTTAAAATCCCGCACTAAGAGATATTTTAGATCTTTTCTTCCAAGCGCCATACGAAAGTTTGACAATACCTTACTTTGAAAGCACAATAGCGTTTTCCTCACAAGAAATATAAATTGATGGATGGTGAATGAATGATTTATGATAAGTTAATGAATGTGTATGAAGCTAAACTGATTTGTCTATAATTCTTTTTATTTAAAAATTATTTTTTTTAGTTATTATTTAAAATTATTTTTTTTATGTATGTTGTTTCACCGCACTATCTATTTACCCATCTTTGAATCTTTGTCTACTTCTCCTAAATCTAAACATTTAATGATTAACTTAAGTTAAATTTGTTTTGAATTTAAATGCATTGATATATTCTTTTATTTTTCAAACGGAAATTGTGATAACACAAGTATAATTTCCTTTTTTAAAGGATCAATAAAGATGATTGAATTGATTGAATTGAATTGATGAATATACTGCTGCCAAAAAGACAGGAATCCATCCCAAGTAGCTTCAGGCTTGTTTCATTAAGCATGATTTGATTTGATTTACCCACATCGAAAACTAAGGCGATCTCAGGGTTTTTGGTAGGATTTTAAATTTTGAATGGACTGCCGTGTTAACAGCCAAGGGATCTAACATACACAGGGTTGTGATCCACACACAGAACTCCTTTCTTTTATGACTAGGTGTCCATTCTCACATAGAACTCCTTTCTTATATGACTAGGTGTCCATTCTCACATTGAACTCCTTTCTTATATGACTAGGTGTCCATTCTCACATAGAACTCCTTTCTTATATGACTAGACTAGTGTCCATTCTCACATAGAACTCCTTTCTTATATGACTAGGTGTCCATTCTCACACAGAACTCCTTTCTTTTATGACTAGGTGTCCATTCTCACACAGAACTCCTTTCTTTTATGACTAGGTGTCCATTCTCACATTGAACTCCTTTCTTATATGACTAGGTGTCCATTCTCACATTGAACTCCTTTCTTATATGACTAGGTGTCCATTCTCACATAGAACTCCTTTCTTATATGACTAGGTGTCCATTCTCACATAGAACTCCTTTCTTATATGACTAGGTGTCCATTCTCACATAGAACTCCTTTCTTATATGACTAGGTGTCCATTCTCACATTGAACTCCTTTCTTTTATGACTAGGTGTCCATTCTCACATTGAACTCCTTTCTTATATGACTAGGTGTCCATTCTCACATTGAACTCCTTTCTTATATGACTAGGTGTCCATTCTCACATTGAACTCCTTTCTTATATGACTAGGTGTCCATTCTCACATTGAACTCCTTTCTTTTATGACTAGGTGTCCATTCTCACATAGAACTCCTTTCTTATATGACTAGGTGTCCATTCTCACATTGAACTCCTTTCTTATATGACTAGGTGTCCATTCTCACATAGAACTCCTTTCTTATATGACTAGGTGTCCATTCTCACATTGAACTCCTTTCTTTTATGACTAGGTGTCCATTCTCACATTGAACTCTTTTCTTTTATGACTAGGTGTCCATTCTCACACAGAACTCCTTTCTTATATGACTAGGTGTCCATTCTCACATTGAACTCCTTTCTTTTATGACTAGGTGTCCATTCTCACACAGAACTCTTTTCTTTTATGACTAGGTGTCCATTCTCACACAGAACTCTTTTCTTTTATGACTAGGTATTCTCACACAGAACTCTTTTCTTTTATGACTAGGTGTCCATTCTCACATAGAACTCTTTTCTTTTATGACTAGGTGTCCATTCTCACACAGAACTCTTTTCTTTTATGACTAGGTGTCCATTCTCACACAGAACTCCTTTCTTATATGACTAGGTGTCCATTCTCACATAGAACCTCCTTTTTTATATGACTAGATGTCTATCCTCCTACCTGGACGGGGGGAGCAGATTTTGCTTGAAATAAATTGTGTTCAACTGTTGACGGGGCTCGAGCCCACTACCTTTTGCTGAGAGGCCGACACCTTGCTTCTAGAGTACCCAGACCCCCTTTATCAAGCATAGAAAATCACATTGAAACGCAACAAATAAAAAAAATGATAAAGAAAAGTTTCCACTACTCACAGGACAAAAATATATTCTGACTGCAATAAGAGGCAGATCTCCTTTGCAGTTTCAAGGACTTTGTCTCTTGAAAACGATACTTCCGGCTGGGGGTGGAAGAAAGGATGTGACACATGGATAGAGTGCTTTCACACATCACTGCACAGGCTGTCAAATAGAAAGGAAGAAGAGTGACATGACATTAACATGACTATGGAAAAACAAAAATTCATGAAAGAAAATTCAATTCTATCCTCTCCAGCGATTAACTCTTGAATATGAAAAATACCAGATATACAGCTTTTCCGTTTGCGAATTTTGAATATGAAAAATACTAGATCTACGGCTTTTCTGTTTTCGAATTTCTGTCCTGAAGCCTTTTTTTTTGGCTATGAAAAACACATATCTAAAAATAGCTCTAACTCATAGACTACCATTGTCGCATGAGTGCGATCACACTACACTTACGCCATAGGTATAACGTTACCGGGCCATAACTATAGCGGTAAAGAGAATCTTCTAGGTTTATTATTATTCTTCCGTTTCATACCAGAACGAGCTCTCTAGTGTGAATGGTTGATTTGTTATGATTTTATTACTGCTGGCAGTGCAAGCCTTCAACTAAACCCGTTTTCTTTGCCAACGTATAAAACAACTACTACCACTAGTCTAGTACTACAAGTAGATCTACAAGTCAGAAACAGTACAGACTGCACTGTTTTTGATCAGTTTACCGGCTCATTGATTTCCAATCTTTGTTTTCATCTGTTTATTGATGGAAGTAGTGTATTGTGTGAATGGTGTCTCCACTCCAAAAACACTTTTAGGTTCTCAATTTCACTCTTTCCACTAATCCCCACTCAGACAAATTAACCACACATAGCCGATTTTATTGGTGCCAATACAAAGTTTGATCTCTTATGAACACCGTGTTTAAAAAATGAAGAGAAAATAAAAACAAATAAAAAAATTACAAATTATTAAAACCACCCTACTGTTTTGGGTACCCAGGCCATAATTTTGTGTCAGACCTTGGGTAGTCTATCAGTTAAAGAATGAGTTGTCAATAAAAAAGAGAGTAAAGGAGGATCGAAACAGGGCAAAAGAAAGGGGTTTGTTTGCTTCTTTGCAATTACTCCTGTTCACCATAAGCGAGGATCTCAGGGTGAATCAAGAGGTAAAATAGCAAGGAGTGAAAGGAAAGAAGTTGGACCTACCAGCAAACCCCATCAAAGGAAGGGGAAGGGGGCATAAGAGAGGGAGAAAGACCGAGACAGCAAGACAGTGAGAGAGACAGATAGAGATGAAGAGAAAGAGTGAGACGGACAGATTAAGAGAGAGGAAGATTTGCTGTTCTATGTACAGTATCAATGAGAAGCAGTTGTCTTAGGGGGTAAAACAAACAAGAGTTATCCCATCCATCACATGTCATGACCTAACCAGCCACATAAAAGATGCAGACAAAAAGGAAAGAAAAAAAAGTACCAATAGCAGCCCTTGCTAATCACTTCATGTAAATTAAAATCAAAGAAATCCCTGAATGACAGAAAGAGTGAAAGATGTAGTTTAAAAAAAAAAAAAAGAGTGCTGCTCATTACAAAAACCCCAACCCAACCAAGGCAAGAGTTGTGTGGTTTGACATAAAACTTCTTGGAGTAAAAAAACAACAAAATCCTTAAAAACACAAGACAAAAAAAAAAAAACTTACCAAGCACACTGTCAACAATAAAATGATTTGTGACCAGATTGGAATAATAACTGAGTTCAAATACGTTTGGTAAGGAGAGATTTGGTCTGAACAGGAAATCGTTAAGTTCAGCTTTCCTGTTCGAAAAGGGTAAAAGAGAAAAACACACAAGTGTAATGTCATAGTTAAACAAGGATTCATATGAACCAACAGAATGCTTTCCTTGTGTTTTCCATATATGTATCACTCAGTGAAATAAGAATTTAAAATATCATTGAAAAGCCCATTAGGTCACAGTGACACAAACACGACCCACAACTTTTCCTCCCCAGTCCTTTAATAATATTAGTCAACCCTTATGTAGCCACCCATTTTATGCTGTCAACCCCTATGTAGCCACCCATTTTATGCTGTTAACCCCTATGTAGCCACCCATTTTATGCTGTTAACCCTTATGTAGCCACCCATTTTATGCTGTTAACCCTTATGTAGCCACCCATTTTATGCTGTTAACCCTTATGTAGCCACCCATTTTATGCTGTTAACCCTTATGTAGCCACCATTTTATGCTGTTAACCCTTATGTAGCCACCCATTTTACACTGTCAGCCCCTATGTAGCCACCCATTTTATACTGTTAACCCCTATGTAGCCACCCATTTTACACTGTTAACCCCTATGTAGCCACCCATTTTACACTGGATCGCATGTCTCTGCCATTGCCACCCATTTTGGCTGAAATCCTTAGAAGTGACTCATATCAGTAAAAAAATTCTCATTTCTAAACTACAATAGATATTCCAATGACACTTTCATGACATACAACCATACATTGTGCTACAAGAAAAAAAATATTCAAAATATGAAAATGAGGTCATGTGACCATGGCAGCCATCTTGGATTTTGACGATTTATGTTTTTTGGTCATATCTCAGTGAAAGTGACAGTTTATGGTGACAAAATACATCATGGTTTAATCATGATGTGTGGAGGGGTATTGTAGTGTGAGAAAGACAGAGAAAATGTAAGAATTGGACAAAAATGTGAAAAAAATATAATTATTCATGTTGCATGACAAACACAAAAAATGCAAAATGTTTTAAATATTTCTGAGCTTTTTGGCCTTATTAGTACATGTTTTTTCATGAAATTTCACATGCAGATAGCCATTTACTGTACAAATAAACTTTCAAAAGCTTTTTCTCCAAAATATGTATACATTTTGCAAAACCCTTTTCCCCCATAAACATTGTATATGTGTTTTATCTGTCAAATTAAAACTAAAACTAAAAATCCAAATTTCGTTTTGAAGTTTTATACTCATTACCTTGAACAATTTGTATGTAAAGTTTGGAGCGATTTGGTCATTACATTTCTCTAAATAACTAATAAAAACAAAAAATAATGAGATTCAACATGGAGACGGTTTCCATGGCAACCAAGTAAACACCACAGAAGTTCATGTTTACATATGTTCATAAATGAACCAAAAGAGTGAAAACAGTTGCATGACACGCACATCCCCTTAATTTCTATGAAGAAAAGGCTCTATTTTCATTCTGTATTGTGTTATGTTTCATTTCAGTCCATGGATTTTCCTAGACCTGAGAGAAATCCAATAATGATAATATCCGAGTTACAGATGAAACAGAACGGACGTCATGTCGGTAATATCGACGTCATGGTTGAATGAACTAACTATTTAAAAATTTACTTGAAAGAAATAAAAAGATTACCTAAAATAAATGGACGACTCACCATTGTTTAGAGATGAGCTCTTTGCCAAGTAACATTTGGGCGTACAGTACAACATCCTCTGGTTTACCACAAAAGCCCACGTCAATGTGCATTGCTTGCAGCTCTCTGACGATCCACGTGACGGATTTGCCCAGATCTTTCACACACACTCCCTGAATATGAGCATCACAGTGTGAAATGTTAGCTAAAAGTGATTTATTGATGTTTGCCAAATTTTCACTACCCGTTATAAGCCATTTGGAAAACAACACAAGGAGATATTTCCCACTGGTGATTTGCCTTTCGTTTATTTTTCATTGTTTTGTTACAGAGTGTTTACCTGTCGATCAGACCGTTTAACAACTTCAAAAACATGTATCAAAGTTGAAGATATAAAGTTAATGCTAGTAAAACCTAAAATAACTCGCAAAATCAGTGAACAATCATTTGAATTCCCAGCTCCTCATTTCTGGAATTCTCTACCCCCACAAATTAGGTGTGCTTATTCACTATCGGCTTTTAAATCAGGACTAAAATTCCATCTTTTTACATTGTAATGCATTTAAATATAACTATGTTTTATCATACTTTGTATTATGCTGCCATTGTAAAGCGCGTAGAGCCTGTTGTCTATGAGGTCAAGCATTTGTTATTATTATTGTTGTCTATGAGTGCCATTTATTACTGTTATTATTATTGTTGTCTATGATCAAGCGCTATATAAGTGCCATTTATTACTGTTATTATTATTGTTGTCTGTCAAGCGCTATTAAGTGCCATTTATTACTGTTATTATTATTGTTGTCTATGAGGTCAAATATAACGCTATATAAGTGCCATTTATTACTGTTATCATTATTGTTGTCTATGAGGTCAAAGCGCTATAGAAGTGCCATTTATTACTGTTATTATGTTGTCTATGAGGTCAAGTTATAAGCGCTAAGTGCCATTTATTACTGTTATTATTATTGTTGTCTATTATTGTTGTCTATGAGGTCAAAGCACTATAGGTCAAGTACCATTTATTACTGTTATTTATTGTTGTCTATGAGGTGTTGTCTTTATTACTGATTATTATTGTTGTCAAGGTCAAGCGCTATATAAGTACCATTTATTACTGTTAATATTATTGTTGTCTATGAGGTCAAGCACTATATAAGTACCATTTATTACTGTTATTTTTATTGTTGTCTATGAGGTCAAGCATATAAGTGCCATTTATTACTGTTATTATTATTGATGTCTCAAAGCACTTAGGAAGCAACATATAATAAAAAATTAGAAAAAGAAAAAGAACAAAGAAGCATATCTAAACTTTTATACTTTTACTCCATCAGCAACGGAAAATTGATTTGTTAAAATATCAAGTTCGAATTGTAACATTCATGCTGATCTCAAGAGTCAACATAACATGTACAGATTAAAACAATTTTATCTACTGCTTTCAAAGACTTGTTTGCACTTTTGTATATTAAATATCATTTCCTAAAGTTATTGGATAAAATACAATTTAAAAAAACCGAATTCTTATTGTTTTTAGTGAACTCTAGGAAGAGGGGAAGGGGAAATGCAAAGTGATAGATTTGAAAAAGGAGTGGGCACACAAATTGTTTTATAACTCAAGAATCTCTTTTTTTCGTATGGTTAGTTAAGCAAGAAAAGCCCTTTCAAGGCCATCACATCCTATAGAACCTATAGAACTAGAGCATATCCCAGTTTCTATAGCATGAAGCAGAACAGGTGATAATAATCACCTTCTTGATAGGACAGGAAATGTGTGTTACGTATCTTTCCCCAGGAACACAACCTCAGACCTAGCTTTGCTAGGATTCGAACACGGAACATCATGATCCCAAATACAACAACCTAGCTCCTCTGCCACGGAGAAAAGGTAAGTAGCCGTCAGCTTTTGATTGCACTCACCTGTCTGTGCTTGGTGAGGAGAAGAAATGCCAGAACATGAGTCGACATGGGTGAAGTAGAATGGCCGCTTGCTGAAAACACACAGAGATAAAGAAAAAGGAATCAAATCTCAGACATCCCTGAAATAACAGATAATTTTCCTGCAGCCTCATCGATACATTCCTGAAAAAAAAATCTGATTTTCCTCAGGGGCGAGAGAAGGATTCTTGCTCTGAAGGCTAATGGTTTTAAAAAATACAAATAAAGGATTCCAGTCATTGGTTATTTGAAATCAAGCTTGCTGTCAAAACATCTGTTAATGACTACCCAACAGCTCTTTCTTTAGATTTTAATTCACAAAACTAACCAAGTGTTATTGATGATAAGTTAACGCAATGAGGTAGGTCCCACAAATTGGTGTCACAGGCCTGTACAGAACCCACACTTCTACAATGGAAGTTTAACGCAACTCACAAACTGACGTCTACCTGCAAGAACCCACACTTGTTTTACCATTCTAGGAAATAAGTTAACGCAATGAGGTAGGTCTCACAAACTGACGTCACAGGCCTGCATAGAACCCACACACTTGTTTTACCATTCTACAATGGAAGGAAGTTAACGCAATGAGGTAGTCTCACAAACTAGTGTCACAGGCCTGCATAGAACCCACACACTTGTTTTACCATTCTACAATGGAAGGAAGTTAACGCAATGAGGTAGGTCTCACAAACTGGTGTCACAGGCCTGCATAGAACCCACACACTTGTTTTACCATTCTACAATGGAAGGAAGTTAACGCAATGAGGTAGGTCTCACAAACTGGTGTCACAGGCCTGCATAGAACCCACACACTTGTTTTACCATTCTACAATGGAAATAAGTTAACGCAATGAGGTAGGTCTCACAAACTGGTGTCACAGGCCTGCATAGAACCCACACACTTGTTTCATCATTCTACAATGGAAGTAAGTTAATGTCCGTCATTTAATCACAGCAGGCTTTAAAACCATAAATGCTATGATCTATTAGACCAAGTACAGAATATTCGTATATTAAGAGTGGACGCGAGCAGAGTAAACAATACTATCAACGTTATTTCACCGTCCTGAGTATTTTCAGTGATTAGACTGTGAACAAAAATGTTCCACCATTTATCTTAACCCTGATGAAAGATAAAAACTAGGAATTTGTTTTCCTTTGTTTTTAATCAACATTAATGGGTAGACTAATTAGTTGTTTTAAATCAACTGTTGGACAGCATTAATGGGTAGACTAATTAGTTGTTTTTAATCAACTGTTGGACAGCATTAATGGGTAGACTAATTAGTTGTTTTGAATCAACTGTTGGACAGCATTAATGAGTAGACTAATTAGTTGTTTTTAATCAACTGTTGGACAGCATCAATGAGTAGACTAATTAGTTGTTTTTAATCAACTGTTGGACAGCATTAATGAGTAGACTAATTAGTTGTTTTTAATCCACTGTTGGACAGCATTAATGAGTAGACTAATTAGTTGTTTTTAATCAACTGTTGGGCAGCATCAATGAGTAGACTAATTAGTTGTTTTTAATCAACTGTTGGACAGCATTAATGAGTAGACTAATTAGTTGTTTTTAATCAACTGTTGGACAGTATTAATGAGTAGACTAATTAGTTGTTTTTAATCAACTGTTGGACAGCATTAATGAGTAGACTAATTAGTTGTTTTTAATCAACTGTTGGGCAGCATTAATGAGTAGACTAATTAGTTGTTTTTAATCAACTGTTGGACAGCATCAATGAGTAGACTAATTAGTTGTTTTTAATCAACTGTTGGACAGCATTAATGAGTAGACTAATTAGTTGTTTTTAATCAACTGTTGGACAGCATTAATGAGTAGACTAATTAGTTGTTTTCAATCAACTGTTGGACAGCATTAATGGGTAGACTAATTAGTTGTTTTAATCCACTGTTGGACAGCATTAATGGGTAGACTAATTAGTTGTTTTTTAATCACCTGTTGGACAGCATTAATGGGTAGACTAATTAGTTGTTTTTAATCAACTGTTGGGCAGCATTAATGAGTAGACTAATTAGTTGTTTTTAATCAACTGTTGGACAGCATTAATGAGTAGACTAATTAGTTGTTTTTAATCAACTGTTGGACAGCATCAATGAGTAGACTAATTAGTTGTTTTTAATCAACTGTTGGACAGCATCAATGAGTAGACTAATTAGTTGTTTTTAATCAACTGTTGGACAGCATCAATGAGTAGACTAATTAGTTGTTTTTAATCAACTGTTGGACAGCATCAATGAGTAGACTAATTAGTTGTTTTTAATCAACTGTTGGACAGCATCAATGAGTAATTAGACTAATTGAGTAGTTGTTTTTAATCAACTGTTGGACAGCATCAATGAGTAGACTAATTAGTTGTTTTTAATCAACTGTTGGACAGCATTAATGAGTAGACTAATTAGTTGTTTTTAATCAACTGTTGGACAGCATCAATGAGTAGACTAATTAGTTGTTTTTAATCAACTGTTGGACAGCATCAATGAGTAGACTAATTAGTTGTTTTTAATCAACTGTTGGACAGCATTAATGAGTAGACTAATTAGTTGTTTTTAATCAACTGTTGGACAGCATTAATGGGTAGACTAATTAGTTGTTTTTAATCAACTGTTGGACAGCATTAATGGGTAGACTAATTAATTGTTTTTAATCAACTGTTGGACAGCATCAATGAATAGACTAATTAGTTGTTTTTAATCAACTGTTGGACAGCATCAATGAGTAGACTAATTAATTGTTTTTAATCCACTGTTGGACAGCATCAATGAGTAGACTAATTAGTTGTTTTTAATGAACTGTTGGACAGCATCAATGAGTAGACTAATTAGTTGTTTTTAATCAACTGTTGGACAGCATCAATGAGTAGACTAATTAGTTGTTTTTAATCAACTGTTGGACAGCATCAATGAGTAGACTAATTAGTTGTTTTTAATCAACTGTTGGACAGCATCAATGAGTAGACTAATTAGTTGTTTTTAATCAACTGTTGGACAGTATTAATGAGTAGACTAATTAGTTGTTTTTTAATCATCTGTTGGACAGCATCAATGAGTAGACTAATTAGAATACTAAATGTCAGGACAACCAGTCTCATATAAATAAATCTGACTTCTACTTACTGTAGACTGTATGATCTGCTAGGGCTTTCACCAACATGCGTGTGTTTGTCCCATTTTGACTGTTGGACAGGACTGACTGAGACAAATTTGGGTATGACAGGCCTCGATCTGAGACAGAACACGATCGACTGAGGTGCATCAGGGAGGTTGGGTATGGATTGTTGTTCGTAAAGTCCAAAAATTCCTGCCAAGGAGGAAATACTTCTTTTATAAGAGAATAATAATACTACACTATGGTGTATGTCGAACGACAAAATGGTCACTTAAATGGAAAACCGATAAAGCCAATAAAATTGAATAAAATAACTGTAGAAAATGTTTGACATGGAGAAGATTAAATTTTTAAATATTTGACGATAAATAAGATGCTGCATGTCAAATTAACATGGTCATCTTTATCAGCAATAACATAAAGAGCATATTATGAATCATACTAATCATGCTTTTATACCAAATGATGAAAAAGATTCTGATAGGCATCATTCAAAAACATTGTAGTTTTAATCAACATTCTTGACTGAGCCGTACCCAACAAGAAATGTTCTAAATTTTCCATGAAACTTTACAGTAAAGCGGGGAAAAACCTAAACCACACAGGTATCATTGATTTTCTTTCAAATGGAGACCTCACTAACTTTTAATGTGATTTTTAACAAGTGAGATAAAAGTAATGGTAAACATAAGACTTAAAAGCAAGGGGAAAACACCCAATTGTGGCAATGCATTTCACCCAAAGACAGAACATACCGCATACCCGCAACGAAAAAGACAGAACATACCCAAAAAGACAGAACATCAACAAAGACAGAACATACCCGCAAAAAAGACAGAACATACCCGCAAGAAAAGACAGAAAAAGACAGAACATACCCGCAACGAAAAAGACAGAACATACCCGCAACAGAAAAAGACAGAACATACCCGCAAGGAAAAGGAGGTGCAAAGTCAAGTCTGATGTGGCCGTAGTTACCAAAGATGATTTTCAATATGGCCCTTATTGTACCACTGAAGGATTCGTTGATCTTGGCTAAACCCTAAAGACAAAGAAATGTAGAGTTAAAAACAAAGTAAATAGTTCTGAAAGACATTTTTAAAAAATTTCATTTACCTACAACTTTTCTTATCACTGCCCATGACATATGCCTGCTAATGACAATAACAAAAAAACAAACAAAAAATCACATTTATCTACAGCTTTTCTTATCACTGCCCATGACATATGCCTGCTAATGACAATAACAAAAAATAAACAAAAAATCACCATGGCGGCAGTATAGCGTCTAGTCGTGTTGATGAAAAACATTTCTCACCTTAGTTTTGTATTTGTTAGTTTCAATGTTTTCATCTAGTCGTGTTGATGAAAAACATTTCTCACCTTAGTTTTGTATTTGTTAGTTTCAATGTTTTTTTATCTTCTTCCAAGGCAGGAACTCTAGCACAAGCTTTCTCTTTCAATAGGGTTGTAAATCACACTCAAGTTGAACGCTGTTAGTGTTCATGTAGCATCAATAATTTTTGATTTGCTTCACATCCCCAGCTCTCTCAGCGGGAGAAGAATCACGAATCCACACAAAAGGCTGTAAAAATGTCTTACCATTTGTTCTCTATTAAAGTTGCCTTCAATAATCTTCTCATAACTGAAAGAGGCAGGGATAATGTAGGCATCCGCTATGTCTCCTTTAAGAGAAAGAAATGAAAACCAATGAAAACCAATGAAAACCAATGCATTTAATGAGTTAGCTTAAGGAGAACGACGTTTGTGAAATAATCAAAATTACATCCATTTGAGAAATTATATTGGAAGAGGTGCCACTACTAGAGAAAATTTGATATTTACAAATTCCAAAGATTAATTTAACATAGAGCAAATGAAACATGTTACATAGTATAAAAATTCCATTATTTTTATCATCGTTTTTATAAGGAAAAGCTTTTTTATTTAAGTTGGTTATTTCTTAAATCCATTTTCAAGTGGAATACTTTTCAAATCAATATCCTTCTCAAATGCAAATAAATTTTCTTTCTTGCAACCTATTTGTATTTCCTTCATTGTGTAATGTGATTATTTGTAAATATCAAAAACGCAGGTAGACAAAAGAGAACACTGCAAAAAACCCAGGTACTTTACCTGCATTGTAGGCATCTACTAAAACAGACAAAAGACCTCCTTTGGGAATGATGGCCCTTCCTGTCCGACTGCGACCTCCTTCGATGAAAAATTCCATGCCTTCTCCTTGTTTCAACAAACCACTCATGTACTGAAATCACAGGAAGAATTTTGCTCTTTTGAAAGTGTGGTAAATTTTCCTAACATCTTCTAAATACTAATTTACACGCGCATTAAAAAATAGTTTCATATAAAAACTCACACCATTGCGCATTCACAAATTGTCTAAACAACCATACTTAACAACCTGTTACGTTGACATATCTGTATTTTTGATATATGTATATATCTATCTCTATTTTTGATATATGTATACATCTATCTGTGATTTTGATATATGTATACATCTATCTGTATTTTTAATATATGTATACATCTATCTCTATTTTTGATATATGTATACATCTATCTCTATTTTTGATATATGTATATATCTATCTGTAATTTTGATATATGTATACATCTATCTGTGATTTTGATATATGTATACATCTATCTGTGATTTTGATATATGTATACATCTATCTGTATTTTTGATATATGTATACATTTATCTGTGATTTTGATATATGTATACATCTATCTGTGATTTTTTGATATATGTATATATCTATCTGTGATTTTGATATATGTATACATCTATCTGTATTTTTGATATATGTATATATTTATCTGTGATTTTGATATATGTATACATTTATCTGTGATTTTGATACATGTATACATTTATCTGTATTTTTGATATATGTATACATCTATCTGTGATTTTGATATATGTATACATTTATCTGTATTTTTGATATATGTATACATCTGTCTGTGATTTTGATGTATGTATACATCTATCTGTGATTTGATATAAGTATACATTTATCTGTGATTTTGATATATGTATACATCTATTTGTATTTTTGATATAAGTATACATTTATCTGCATTTTTGATATATGTATACATTTATCTGAGATTTTGATATATGTATACATCTATCTGTGATTTTGATATATGTATACATTTATCTGTATTTTTGATATATGTATACATCTATCTGTGATTTTGATATATGTATACATCTATCTGTATTTTTGATATAAGTATACATTTATCTGTGATTTTGATATATGTATACATCTATCTGTGATTTTGATATATGTATACATTTATCTGTATTTTTGATATATGTATATCTATCTATTTTGATATATGTATTATTTGTGATTTTGATACATGTATACATTTATCTGTATTTTTGATATATGTATACATCTATCAGTATTTTTGATACATGTATACATTTATCTGTATTTTTGATACATGTATACATTTATCTGTGATTTTGATACATGTATACATTTATCTGTATTTTGATATATGTATACATCTATCTGTATTTTTGATATATGTATGCATCTATTTGTATTTTTGATACATGTATACATTTATCTGTATTTTTGATATATGTATACATCTATCATGTATTTTTGATATATGTATACATCTATGTATTTTTTTATGTATACATCTGATATATTTTGATATATGTATCTCTGTATTTTTGATATATGTATACATCTATCTGTATTTTGATATATGTATACATCTATCTGTATTTTGATATATGTATACATCTATCTGTGATTTTGATATATGTATACATCTATCTGTGATTTTTGATATATGTATACATCTATCTGTATTTTATATGTATATATCTATCTGTATTTTGATATCTATCTGTGATTTTGATATATGTATACATCTATCTGTGATTTTGATATATGTATATATCTATCTCTATCTGTGATTTTGATATATGTATACATCTATCTGTGATTTTGATATATGTATATATCTATCTGTGATTTTGATATATGTATATATCTATCTGTGATTTTGATATATGTATATATCTATCTGTATTTTGATATATGTATATATCTATCTGTGATTTTGATATATGTATATATCTATCTGTGATTTTGATATATGTATACATCTATCTGTGATTTGGATACGGAGCAGGGAAGAGTGGACCGTCTCACCTCATGCAAAATAGCACGATAGACAATGTCCTTCTGGCCTGCCTTTTGGTCAAGTCGACGACGTATGAAGAATCCACCCAATCCTTTCATGAGCAAACTGGGTTAGAGTAAAGTAGAGCATGACCCCATTGTGAATCATTGAAATACAGAAATTAGGCTGTATAATATCAGGAAACATTTTATAGGAAAAATATCATTTACATTTTTAGAGTAGCAATGATTTAAAAAAAAGGTATTCCAGGTTCACAGCGTGAAACAGAACAGGTGCCGATAATCACCCCTGGACAGGACATTAGCCAGACGCAGTTTTTACTTCAAAGCTAGTACCTGTACGCATTTGTACCTGGGTGAATGGAGAAAATACGAATAAGGAGACTTTCCCGAGGAATCTAACGTTTGACCTAGCTATGCTAGGATTTGAACCAGGATTCCATGATCCCAAATCAACAGTCTAACCACTTGGCCACCAATGCCATAACTCTATGAGCAGGAAAAAAGAAATAGATGATTTTAAATCAAAATTGAAAACTGAACTCTTTAAGAAATCCTTCTTAATATAAGACCTTACAATAAGTTGAAGATTTTTTTGATATTAATATAAACCTGCTGTTAAGATTTTATACATGATTTCTTATATTGCACTTTTAATTGTCTATGATAATTTTTTATTTACGATTTTTGATATAGTATTTCTAATTGTCGATGAATGAGCATGGATGTGTAAAACTTTTTATTACCTTTATTATGAATCATGTTAAACGCAACTGAGTATTTCAAATGGATATTGGCACTACATAAACATCGTATTATTATTATTATTACATTCAATTAAAAATAATCAACTTGGACCTAACATCCTAACATCAAATACAACACCCCAAAACTTGAGACTATGGAAAAAACATTCCCAATGACTTGTTATCACCATATAATGTCTAATTCATAACATTTCCTAGGGATTCTACATTCACATTCATAAAGCTACAGAACTAGCATATGTACACATAGTATTTGCCGTTGATTAAGAAAGGAATGACTTCCATCTTGTTATTCATCTCTAGGCCATGGGCTTATGTGTCACAGACACAGCGAAAGTAAATGGGAAATTAGCTTTTGCTTCAGTTCTTCTGACCTACGTTGCTAGATGATATTGCAAGAGCTGTTAACTTTTTGTGTTAACATCAAGTGGTGGCACCCTTGTTCAACTATAGGCCATCTGTTCAAATCTTTTTTGGTTAACATCAAGTAACATCAAGTGGTGGCACCCTTGTTCTATATGTTCAACTTTCAACTCTTTTGTGTTAACATCAAGTGGTGGCACCCTTGTTCTATATGTTCAACTTTCAACTCTTTTGTGTTAACATCAAGTGGTGGCACCCTTGTTCTTGTTCAACTTTCAATATCAAGTTCAACTTTCAACTCTTTTGTGTTAACATCAAGTGGTGGCACCGTTGTTCTATATGTTCAACTTTCGACTCTTTTGTGTTAACATCAAGTGGTGGCACCTTGTTCTATATGTTCAACTTTCGACTGGTTGCCTGGTTTGTTTACAGTTTTCTGCCTTCTGTCAGCTGATCTTGGTTTTTTCTGCCTTCCTGTCAGCTGATCTTGGTTAGTTTTCTGCCTTCCTGTCAGCTGATCTTGGTTAGTTTTCTGCCTTCTTGTCAGCTGATCTTGGTTAGTTTTCTGCCTTCTTGTCAGCTGATCTTGGTTAGTTTTCTGCCTTCCTGTCAGCTGATCATATATCGGTCTTCACCCTGGCACTAGTACACTCACAAACTCACGTGAAGCTGTCCTCAGCTCTCTTCTGGTCTTGCATTCTAAATTTAGTACAATAAGATCATTTATGTGACCAATGAGAGCTAGCAAAACAAGCGGTGTGTGACTTGTCCATTTCTGTTGCATAGCTACCTGCCTTTTCAAATTGAAAAACAGACTCAGACTGCAGACTAATTCTAACTTGCATGGCTGTCAGTAATACTCCAGAAAACATTGATGATCTTCCTTGAATTAACTCCTATACGGTAAATAACAAAAAGTCTGCTGATCGCTGGCCTGTTTGGCGAAATGCGACGGCAGTTTTGTGAACTCAGATTTAAGTCTCCGAATATTTTCTGTCATTTACTGAAGGCTTCTTTGACAAAAAAATACAGCTCACTCTGAAATATGCATTTTCACCGTAAATACAAATTTACAGACTCAAAGTAAAACAACCGTACTAAATGTTTTTTCGTTTAAATTTTGAGGATTATGCACATGTTGGTTATTGTTGGTTTAAACGCTAAAGGATTGAGGTAAATCTTTTTCTAAGAATGTTTTCATTTCAGCCTTAATTATTACTGCTGTCAGTGAGTGTCAGGACAATATTTTAATAACTGGCAAATCCATTCTGTCCTTGAACTTTATTCGATCTATCAACTAGGTAAAAGTCAAGTTCCTTCAAGGCCATTACGGCCCATAGAGGCCAGATCTTATCCCAGTTTCTATAGTGTGGAGTAGAACAGGTGATAATAATCAACGCTAGTCTGACGCAGGTTTTTACTACAAAGCTAGTGCTTGTACTCATTTGCACCTGGCTCGTGTGGGGGAAAATGCATGTTAAGTGTCCTTACCAAGGAACACAAAATCCTTTCTAGGATTTGACCCCTGGACCTCATGATCCAAAGTCTGGCAGCCTAACCACTTGGCCACTGACGCCCCACTATCAACTAGGTGTCATCAATTAAATACCAATAATAAGAATGATTTGTTTAAAAAAAGTTTTTAAATTCATTCCTACATTTAGAGTAGGGATGGGGACAGATAAACTTGAAAAAAAAGACCCAATCTGTCGACATCAAAAGAACAAGAGCAGGTTGTGTGAACTCACTTGAAAAAGGGAATGTCAAGATTATCGCCGGCCGCAACAAGCGGAGATCTGATGTCATAATGCCAGAGTGTGAGAGTGGTCAAGATATAATCAAGGTGGCTTCTGTGCAGTGGCAAGTAAATCATCGGCACTCCTTTCTGTTCAGGTAGGTGGGCAGAAAGAAGGACAATAGTTAAAAGAAAATAAGAATTTTAAAAAAAACTCAGCAAAAAACAAAGCATACAAGTTTTAAAACAAAAACTAGTAAAAAACACTATCGAAGGAACAAAAAAATGTTAATGAAATAACTGAAAATAAAAAAGAACTAACAAAGCTTAATTTGAAATCAAATAAGAGAAGCAATGTGCACAAAATTAATAGGAGCTTAAACTAAAAAAGAAAATCATTTGATTAAATACAAACATCATGGGTCTCGTAGCTCTCACATTTCTCAGAGAGAATAAAAAAAGACTTGAGAAAGAAAAAAAAAAAAAAGGGGTTTACAGCTCAAAATACCGGCCATCTGAAAAGAAAACAAAAACATGATACACCACAGATTCCATATAAGAACGTTTTCATATGCCATACACATAGGAAAAAAAAGAAGAAGTTAAAATGCATACCTGGGCAGTCTGCTTCAAAAGTAACATTTGAGCTTGTGAAACTTGGACACTGTTGATGAAGAAGCTGAGAAACTTTGTCAGGAACCATCCGGAAAATCTGAAATATCAACAAAACAATATTAACAAAGTGGACAATACAACTGGAAAAAAAACAACACAGCAAACAAGACCCAGAAAAGAGGCACATAGACAGTTGAGATAAAAAGGAACGCGGACTTTCCTTCACTGGACGATATATAACAACAACATATCATAGGCAAAATTGAAATCAACCACTACCCCCCACCCCCACAAAAACAAAGGACTAAATAATTCCAGAAACCAAAGACTCCCCAAACGCAAAAGAAACCCAATTAATAAAAACAGTTGCCACTTACTTAACAAAAACAGCTGAGGCGGATGCCTTCATCTTCTTCACTATCAATTCACCCTGTTTATTGATCTTGAGCATAATCTGAGATTCATCTGTGCCTGGGAAAGAAATATTTAAAGAAGTGTCAGAATGCATACCGTACATAATATTGACTGACATGATCGAATCAAAAAAACTTACAGGCTGAGAAAATATTTCATCCGTTGGCGGGGGCTCGAACCCACTACCTTTTGGTTAAGAGGCCGACACCTTGCTGCCTCTGGACTACTGAGTCCCCCCCAAAATATTGGGAAAGCTTTGCTTGTTTCATTGAAAGTTACATGTTCACCAGATACAATGATCTCAGGGTGATTAAAGACAAGCAAGTTAGAAACAATTATTTTTCTCAAATGCGTAAAAGTAAACAAATTTAAAACACATTTGAAAGGAATAAGTGTTCATACATAATTTTCCTCAATCCTTAGACATTTTTATCATTGATTATTATCTACTGATTTATGCATATATATGTTTTCAACAAAACGGTAGCGAATAGCTAATGTTCATCCATGTACTTTCCATCATTGGAAAAGAACAAAAGTCACTATGGTGTTAAAAGCTTCTACGTTGTCTGTTCCCACCTACATTCAATGTAAAAGTGATTCCCAGAAATGTCTCAAGTCTAGCCATGCAAATTTGCCTTTGTGAAGTAAGCATATTCAGTTGATCTATGAAGGCAAAATACAAGTCTATTACTTGATCTTTTAAAAGTTATAGTATTCTTTGTGTAAGAAACAGACAGCTTGGAACATATGCAGAAAGCCTTTACAAGCGATAATGTAGGAGTTTTTACTAGACTAGAAAAATGAACGTGTCGGAAAATATATAAATAAATAAAGCAATAACAATAATAGTATTTCTTTTTCAAAACGTCCTAATAATAATAATAGTGACAACAATGATAACAATAGTCTTGACAGCTGTTGTCAAAGGAGACAACGTTAATAAAGAAATTACGGTAATGAATACGTGCCTACTCACCATCTGCATCTGTGCTTTCAACAATCTGTCTTGCCGTCTCTTCAATGGCAAGGCGTACCCTGTAGGAACATACGACAACAATGACCTCTGTTGAATACATGACCTTTGTTTACTTGGATGGCATCATTGCAAAATGAACCGCCGGATGTAATCTGCAAGGACCTATCATTTATTGCTGGCACTATTTTCTATGTGCTAACTGGCTTTAAAAAAGGTATACGATAAGATTTAAGATAAGACAACCTTTATTGATCCTTCAATAAAATTACATTGTGTTTGTTGACATAATGCTCACAAAAAATAATAACAACAGAAAAATGAATCACCATGATATAATACAATTCATAATTTCTCTCCTTCACTTACAGGCCTCTCACTCTGATAATGTCAAAGCGTCAAAATATATGGACACAATAAAATGTAATGTTAATTTTTGACTTGGATATTAAAATTTTGTTCCTCTTTCCCCTACACACCATTCTTGGTGAATTGCAAAAAGCAGTAGACACATCTTCCCTGAAAAAACTTGATGGTCTGTAGTCTATTCATTATAGCTTTCTCAGACTGCACTGCAAAAGCGCAGATTAAAACGTAAAATACATTTGAATATGTATTGTAAAAAAAAAGTTTAGAAAAATGCTGCACCTTAGAAGCTGTCTCCAAAAAAGAATGTGGAAATTTGTTATCAGATAGTGCCTATTTCAACTTCACAACATCAACCTGAGTTTGTCCTAAAAGCAGTCTGATCTGTGGGAAACAATATTCTTGTCTATATATTCGTCTTCATCAGATTCTAATTGTCTTCAAACTGCCATTATTATACTGTGACAAATGTACAAACACGCCATCTCTACGCATACATTTCAATAAGTGAAATCAATACCTCGGACTTGACAGAACAGAGTTGGATACATCTGGATATTTCTTGAACAATGGCTTTTTCAATGTATAGACTTCAAACTGGAAAGCACTGTGACAGTACCCAGGAATGACTATTGACATAAAAGACAGAAATAAAATTCTATTATTGCATATCATAACATTCTTGAAGCAAGGATTATTTAAGACATACCCCCCCCACCCCCTCTGCCTCCTAAAAAGGAAGGAAAAAAGAAGGTGAAAAAACGATATTTCTCCTCTTTATAGATACTAATCTGATGGACAATCATTTCCCCCTCCATTTCTGTTCTATTTATTTGTTGTTTTTTTTTATTATTGCATAGTTGCCAACCTTTTCAAATAAAAAAACAACAGATTCTGACAGCGTGAACTCATTCCTACTTGCTACAGCCGCCTGAAACACACTTAAGAAAGCATAATTCACCTGCAAATAACCCCTTTCAAAAAAAGCAAAGTAGCAAAGTTGCAAATAACCCCGTTTAAAAAGTAAAGTAGCAAAGCTGCAAATAACCCCTTTTAAAAAAGTAAAGTAGCAAAATTGCAAATAACACCCTTTTAAAAGTAAAGTAGCAAAATTAAAATAACCTCTTCAAAAAAAGTAAAGTAAGCGAGAATTGCAAATAACACCTTTTTAAAAAAAATAAAGTAGCAAAAGCTGCAAGAAACCCCTTTTAAAAAAGTAAAGTTGCAAATAACCCCCTTTAAAAAAAGTAAAGTTGCAAATAACACCCTTTAAAAAAAAGCAAAGTTGCAAATAACCCCTTTTAAAAAGTAAAAGCAAAGTTGCAAATAACCCCTTTTAAAAAGCAAAGTTGCAAATAACCCCTTTTAAAAAAGCAAAGTTGCAAATAACCCCTTTTAAAAAAAGCAAAGTTGCAAATAACCCCTTTTAAAAAAGCAAGTTGCAAATAACCCCTTTTAAAAAAGTAAAGTAGCAAAGTTCCTTCAAAGGCTATTACGGCCCATAGAGCTGGAATGTACCCTGGTTTCTATGGGTATGAGTGGGGAAATCGTGTTGGAAAATACGGGTTGAGTGGGGAAATGCGGGTTGAGTGGGGAAATGCAGGTTGAGTGGGGAAATGCGTGTTGGTGAAATGCGTGTTGGTGGGGAAATGCAGGTTGAGTGGGGAAATGCGTGTTAGTGGGGGAAATGCGTGTTAGTGAAATACGGGTTGAGTGGGAAATGCAGGTTGAGTGGGGAATACGGGTTGAGTGGAAATCGTGTTGAGTGGGAAATACGGGTTGAGTGGGGGAAATGCGTGTTGAGTGGGGGAAATGCGTGTTGAGTGGGGAAATACGGGTTGAGTGGGGGAAATGCAGGTTGAGTGGGGGAATACGGGTTGAGTGGGGGAAATGCGTGTTGAGTGGGGAAATGCGTGTTGAGTGGGGAATACGGGTTGAGTGGGGAAATGCGTGTTGAGTGGGGAAATGCGTGTTGAGTGGGGGGGAATGCGGGTGAGTGGGGGAAATGCGTGTTGAGTGGGGAAATACGTGTTGAGTGGGGAAATGCGTGTTGAGTGGGGAAATGCAGGTTGAGTGGGGAAATGCAGGTTGAGTGGGGAAATGCGTGTTGAGTGGGGGAAATGCGGGTTGAGTGGGGAAATGCGTGTTGAGTGGGGAAATACGTGTTGAGTGGGGAAATGCGGGTTGAGTGGGGAAATACGGGTTGAGTGGGGAAGTGGGGGAAATGCGGGTTGAGTGGGGGAATGCGTGTTGAGTGGGGGAAGTGGGGGAAATACGGGTTGAGTGGGGAAATCGGTGTTGGAGTGGGAAATGCGGGTTGAGTGGGGATTTTCCCTGCATTTCCCAAACAACACAATGTGACCTAGTGATCCAGCCTTGAACTAGCTTCTGATCTTTTAAAGAAAACTAATAGACAGTCTGTTGATTGCTGGCCTTTCTGGTGAAGTGTGAAGGTAGTCTTGCAAACTTAAATGCGTCTCAGACTTTCACCCCACTTTCTCTGAATCTCTGCCATTAACTTAGGGTTGCTTTAATGACAAAATACAGTTAACCCTCATATACATACTTTTCAAGGTAAATACAGACTCCTTAACTCAAAGTAAAAAAAATGTCGTAACTAAATATGTTTTTTTTAAATTTACTGGTTGGCAACTATGGTATTGAGTTGGGTTGTTTGTGTGTGAGCGTGGGGTGGGGAGATATGGACAAACTTTTTTTTTTATAACCAATGTACATCGCATTCACTATGGTAACAAATAAGAGTTAAAAGATTTCAATACTAACGACTGAGTATGACTTGATGTCTAATACATTTCTCATTCCGGTTCTTTCATATCGGAAAAATATATCTCTCTGAAAGAAAACAAAAATTTGTAAAAAGAATGATGAACAGTATTTTCACTGCTTAATAATTTTGTTCACATCATTCAGTTACGTATAACACAAGATATAAAGTGAATGAACAGGAACAGAAAACCACAACACAAATGTTCAAAGGAAAAAAAAAAAGAGAGCGCTAATTGCCCTTTCCTCTAACCTCTTCCCCCTGAAATGTTATTTAATTACCCCCTCTCCTTCCCAAAGCATAAATACCAAAATCATCATAAAACTTCATTGTATGACTAAGTATCTTTTTTATTCAAGAAACGAGATTTTTCTACAAGAAGCTTCTTCACAGGGGAGAGGAGGAATGATATGATTTTAATTTTGTTTCATTGAAACTTACACTGCTCACCATATGCGTGGACTCAGGGTGAATTAAGAGAGAAACAGCAAGATGAAACATAAGTGAAAGAAAGAAAGGGAAAGAAGCAGGAACCTACCAGCACCCATAAACTGCCACACTAAAGAAAGATGAAACGAAAAACAATGCAAGGTAAATTCCAATCACTGACCTCGGAGGTTTCTCTAGGCGTCTAAATGAAAACACATTACACTACAACGGAGGAAATGTAACAAAGACTTTCATGATGCCTAACAGTGACATGACAGTGTCAAAACTTTACGCAGTGTCATTTAAATTTCACCCCTTGTGGTAAGTTCATCGCCCAACGAAGATTTCACATTAGATCTGAAAATGAGATATCATTGGGCCTTGAAGCCCATGAATGAAAAGTTACCTAATCTTCAGGTCGTCTCCCTTGTATGAAGAGCGTGTTTAGCTGATTTGACACACTTAGTCCACAGCAAGGTCCTATGATAGCGACTTAGGTAATGTGGTGATAACACACACACACACACACACACTCACACACACTCACTCATTAGAAAACCTGCATTGCAGATAATTGTGAGAGTTAGCTGCCCTTATCTTAAACTCTAAATCAGCTTGAACAGATCCATTTCTCATGGACATAAAGATTTACACAAATCCTATGCAAACGTTTAATGTGGTAGAGCATCATTGATGGATTTTCTGTGCTGTGTAAATTTGTTACTGTAAATGTTAATATCAGAAACATCACAGATACTGTGCTGCTTCTGGAAAAAAAAAAAGGGTAGCTAACTGGCAATAAATTTGGCTGTAAATCCTGAGATGCAATTCACTGTGTAGACATGACATGCAAAATGAAAGCCAGAGCTCTTTCTATGTGGAACTTTACATCCTCTGACCCACTAGACAACAAATCACCAAAGACGTCAACGGCTAAAGAATACATTTTTTAAAATCTTTTTGTTGTTGCTGCTACAAGTCTGGATTTCAAATTAAATATGCTAGAAACCATTTTGCTTGAGGCGGTATGTGATCAAATAATCTTCTTTATAATTAAATAAATGAAAAAAAAATCCGTCTTAACACAAACAAAGAAAGAACAAACAAAAACAAAAAATAAAGCAACTATAAATCAAATCTAACAAATACAGGTTATGCCTCAGAATCTAACACTGAATAGCAAGACTTTTCCTCAAGAAGCCAGTGTTGACCTGAAAATCGAAGGCTATCCCAAACCATAAAACTATTCTTTAAGATCTAATGTTCACCCGGAAAGCATTTTTCATGACAACTTTTAGGTTTTTCATGAAATTTAACGATAACATTGACTTAAAAATACAGACCACTTTTAAAGGAATCTAACATTGATCTTAAAATAAGCCACTATTCAGAAATCTATCTCTGACTTGAAAACCATGGGCCGTTTCCCAGAAATCTAGCTCTGACCTGAAAAACCAAGGCCGTTTCCCAGAAATCTAGCATTAATTGACTTAAAAGACACACACACCAGAATTTCATTCATCTACAGGCGATGATAAAAATTAATTGGCTGACCTTCTTTCCATTCCAACATACACAAGATGGTTCCATTATAGGTCGCGTTGTCCTAAAATGTTGTGGTTGAAATGATGGACTGTGCTTGAAAGCAGCAATTGCCTCTACATCAACCTAAAAAGACATGATATTAAAGGCAAAACAGGGTTTGACTACAGAAAATCAATGAATTGTTAATGTTAGGCTTCTTGTATGAGTTACATCTGCTCTTTTCACACGGTTTGATCATGATAAATATATGCTTTTTTTTTTTTTTAGCCATCTTTCTCTCATTTTTCAAGTAGTAAGACTAAAAACGTTGACAGCAAGACACAACCATCGCAAACATGAAATTTAACATTTGTTGTCTTGCACAGCTTGTGCTGAGATCCACTTTACCACCTCATTATCTCCTCACTGTAGAAAACTCCGACTACTAATTTAACTTGCCTCCCAAAAAACAACCCAAAAGAACTGTACACATAAAAAATTCCTTAAACCATTACATTTAGCAGTGCTACAAGGTATATAAGCATTTAGATACTTGAATCTGTCTTTACATTAACATGTTACTGAAGTACAGAAGAAGAAAACAGAGATTAATTTCCTAGTATTAACTCACATGCTTGTCTACTGATGAGTCGAGATTTTAAGCGAAGCGCAGTGTGCTGACTTCGAGGCGAGATGGTACGTCTCCATTCACTGCCACTAATTCTATGGACATTCTTGGAAGATTTCAAACAAAATGACTGAAACATAAAATTGACAAGACATTAGGACAATAATAAAAAATGTGTGATGTTGTACCAAAATCTTGTGAAATGATTTTTACACTCTCAATACGTTGAGAGACAGAATAAAACCCATAGCATATTGCGTCATAAAATGACATGGTACACTACAACATATGCCCCCCTCTCGTATGGATAAGTATAATTAACTTTCAGGCTATTTGAAACATGGGGTCACTTTGTCAATCCCGGATGTCACGGATAAGAGTGCAAAAACACGATGTACGGATAAAGAGTGCAAAACACGATGTAGGATAGAGTGCAAAAACACGATGTACGGATAAGAGTGCAAAACATGATGCACGGATAAGAGTGCAAAACATGATGTACGGATAAGAGTGCAAAAACACGATGTACGGATAAAAGTGCAAAAACACGATGTACGGATAAGAGTGCAAAAACATGATGTATGGATAAGAGTGCAAAACACGATGTATGGATAAGAGTGCAAAACATGATGTATGGATAAGAGTGCAAAAACGATGTATGGATAAAGTGCAAAAAATGATGTATGGATAAGAGTGCAAAACATGATGTATGGATAAGAGTGCAAAAAATGATGTATGGATAAGAGTGCAAAACATGATGTATGGATAAGAGTGCAAAACATGATGTATGGATAAAGTGCAAAACATGATGTATGGATAAGAGTGCAAAACATGATGTATGGATAAAGAGTGCAAAACATGATGTATGGATAAGAGTGCAAGCATGTATGAATAAGAGTGCAACATGATGTATGGATGAGTGCAAAACACGATGTACAGATAGGGTTAAAAGGAAACAACAAAATGACAGAAGGAAAGAAAGAAGAGAGAAGAACATATCAGCTAAATCAAAAATCCTTCCCTTCCTTAGTTCAAGAAGTGCAAAACTGTCTTCCAGTCAATAGCGTTCTTCAGAAAATCACATATAAAAGTAATACTACTAGTACTTACACAATACATTGAAAAAAAGCCAATACTCATGTAGTAGGCCCTCATGTTATGTAACACAAAAACAATACAACAGGGCATGCACTGATCACTGTGTTGTATTGTATAGTATATTAATTCTTGTATCGTATATTTGTGTTGTGTGTGTGTGTGTGTGTGTGTGTGTGTGTGTGTGTGTGTGTGAGAGAGAGAGTGTGTGTGAGAGAGAGAGAGAGAGAGAGAGAGAGAGAGAGAGAGAAAGAGAGAGAGAGAGAGAGAGAGAGAGAGAGAGAGAGAGAGAGAGAGAGAGAGAGAGAGAGAGAGAGAGAGAGAGAGAGAGAGAGAGAGAGAGAAGAGAGAGAGAGAGAGACAGACAGACAGACAGACAGAGAGGCAGAGACAGACAGATTACAAAATGTCTTTCTAATGTTAGAGATTGATGTTAGACAAAACATGGAGCAGAATTTTCTAACTGACTTGAATTGAAACAAAGCAGCATTAAAAAATAGTCTCCTGAGCCAACATTCTTTTACACAACGTGATGAATACGCTTGAATTGTAAAGTGGCAGTTATATATAAGCTTACGAAGTTATGGTCCCCTGCATCATCCGTTGCTTACAACAAAGTTAAAAAGTTATGTTGACCTGTATCACCCATTGCTTTACAACAAGGTTAAAAAGTTATGTTGACCTGTATCACCGTTGCTTTACAACAAGGCTAAAAGTTATGTTGACCTGTATCACCCGTTGCTTTGTAACAAGGCTAAAAGTTATGTTGACCTGTATCACCCATTGTTTTATAACAAAGCTAAAGTTATGTTGACCTGTATCATCCATTGCTTTGTAGGCTAAAATTATGGTATTATGTATCACCCATTGCTTTACAATAAAGGGCTAAAAGATATGGTGACCTGTATCACCCATTGCTTTACAATAAGGCTAAAGTTATGTTTGACCCTATCACCATTGCTTTACAAGGCTAAAAGTTATGGTGACCTGTATCACCCATTTACTTTACAAGGTTAAAGTTATGGTGACCTGTATCACCATTGCTTTACAAGGCTTAAAGTTATGGTGACCTATCACCCATTGCTTTACAAGGCTTAAGTTATGGTGACCTGTATCACCCATTGCTTTACAAGGCTTAAAGTTATGGTGACCTATATCACCCATTGCTTTACAACAAGGTTAAAAGTTATGGTGACCTGTATCACCCATTGCTTTACAACAAAGTTAAAAAGTTATGGTGACCTGTATCACCCATCGCTTTACAACAAAGTTAAAAAGTTAGGGTGACCTGTATCACCATTGCTTTACAACAAAGTTAAAAAGTTATGGTGACCTGTATCATCCATTGCTTTACAAGGTTAAAAGTTATGGTGACCGTATCATCCATTGCTTTACAAGGCCAAAAGTTATGTTGACCTGTATCACCCATTGCTTTACAAGGTTAAAAGTTATGGTGACTGTATCACCCATTGCTTTACAAGGTTAAAAGTTATGGTGACCTGTATCACCCATTGCTTTACAAGGTTAAAAGTTATGGTGACCTGTATCATCCATTGCTTTACAACAAGGTTTCAAATTTATGGTGACCTGTATCATCCATTTGCTTTACAACAACAAGGCTAAAGTTATGGTGACCTGTATCACCCATTGCTTTACAACAAAGGTTTCAAATTTATGTTGACCTGTATCACTCATTGCTTTACAAACAAGGTTAAAAAGTTAGGTGACCTGTATCACCCATCGCTTTACAAGGTTAAAAGTTAGACCCTGTATAATACTTATTGCTTTACAAGGCTGAAAGTTATGGTGACTCTGTAATCACCCATTGCTTTACAAGGCTAAAAATTATGTTGACCTGTATCACCCATTGCTTTACAAGGTTAAAAAGTTATGGTGACCTGTATCACCATTGTTTTACAACAAGGTTAAAAGTTATGGTGACCTGTATCACCCATTGCTTTACAACACGGTTAAAAAGTTATGGTGACCTGTATCACCCATTGTTTTACAACAAGGTTAGGAAAAAGTTATGGTGACCTGTATCCCCATTGCTTTACAACAAGGTTAAAAAAAGTTATGGTGACCTGTATCATCCATTGCTTTACAAGGTTTTCAAAGTTATGGTGACCTATATCCCCCATTGCTTTGCTGGTTTCAAAGTTATGGTGACCGTATCACCCATTGCCTTTACAACAAGGTTTTCAAAGTTATGGTGACTCTGTATCATCCATTGCTTTACAAATACCGTTTCAAAGTTATGGTGACTTGTATCATCCATTGCTTTACAACAAGGTTTCAAAGTTATGGTGACTTGTATCATCCATTGCTTTACAACAAGGTTTCAAAGTTATGGTGACTTGTATCATCCATTGCTTTACAGTTTCAAAGTTATGGTGACTTGTATCATCCATTGCTTTACAACAAGGTTTCAAAGTTATGTGACTTGTATCATCCATTGCTTTACAACAAGGTTAAAAAGTTATGGTGACTTGTATCATCCATTGCTTTACAAGGTTTCAAAGTTATGGTGACTTGTATCATCATTGCTTTACAAGGTTTCAAAGTTATGGTGACTTGTATCATCCATTGCTTTACCAGGTTTCAAAGTTATGGTGACCTGTATCATCCATTGCTTTACAACAAGGTTCAAAGTTGGTGACCTTTCTATCAACCATTGTTTTACAACAAGGTTTCAAAGTCATGGTGACCTGTATCATCCATTGCTTTACAACAAGTTTTCAAAGTTATGGTGACCTGTATCATCCATTGCTTTACAACAAGGTTTTTCAAAGTTATGGTGACCTGTATCATCCATTGCTTTACAACAAGGTTTCAAAGTTATGGTGACTTGTATCATCCATTGCTTTACAACAAGGTTTCAAAGTTATGGTGACCTGTATCATCCATTGCTTTACAACAAGGTTTCAAAGTTATGGTGACCTGTATCATCCATTGCTTTACAACAAGGTTAAAAAGTTATGGTGACCTGTGTCATCCATTGCTTTACAACAAGGTTAAAAAGTTATGGTGACCTGTATCATCCATTGCTTTAGAACAAAGTTAAAAAGTTATGGTGACCTGTATCATCCATTGCTTTACAACAAGGTTAAAACGTTATGGTATCTGTATCCTCCATTGCTTTACAACAAGGTTACAAAGTTATGCTGACCTGTATCCTCCATTGCTTTACAACAAGGTTAAAAAGTTATGGTGACCTGTATCATCCATTGCTTTACAACAAGGTTAAAACGTTATGGTGACCTGTATCACCCATTGCCTTACAACAAGGTTAAAACGTTATGGTAACCTGTATCCTCCATTGCTTTACAACAAGGTTAAAAAGTTATGATGACCTGTATCCTCCATTGCTTTACAACAAGGTTAAAACGTTATGGTGACCTGTATCACCCATTGCTTTACAACAAGGTTAAAAAGTTATGGTGACCTGTATCCTCCATTGCTTTACAGCAAAGTTAAAAAGTTATGGTGACCTGTATCCTCCATTGCTTTACAACAAAGTTAAAAAGTTATGTTGACCTGTATCACTCATTGCTTTACAATAAGGCTGAAAGTTATGGTGACCTGTATCACACATTGCTCTATAACAAGGCTAAAAGTTATGTTGACCTGTATCACTCATTGCTTTACAACAATGCTAAAAGTTATGGTGACCTGTATCACTCATTGCTTTACAAGGCTAAAAGTTATGTCGATATAGCCCATTGCTTTACAACAAGGCTAAACGTTATGTTGACCTGTATCACTCATTGCTTTACAAGCCTAAAAGTTATGTCGATATAGCCCATTGCTTTACAACAAGGCTAAACGTTATGTTGACCTGTATCACCCATTGCTTAACAAGCCTAAAAGTTATGTTGATATAGCCAATTGCTTTACAACAAGGCTAAACGTTATGTTGACCTGTATCACTCATTGGTTTACAACAAGGTTAAAAAGTTATGGTGACATGTATCAATCATTGGTTTACAACAAGGTTAAAAAGTTATGGTGACCTGTATCAATCATTGGTTTACAACAAGGTTAAAAAAGTTATGGTGACCTGTATCATTCACTACTTTACAACAAGCTTAAAAACGTTATGGTGACCTACATCACCCATTGCTTTATAACAAGGCTAAAAGTTATGGTGACCTACATCACCCATTGCTTTATAACAAGGCTAACAGTTATGGTGACCTACACCCCCATTGCTTTATAACAAGGCTAAAAGTTATGGTGACCTACATCCCCATTGCTTTATAACAAGGCTAAAAGTTATGGTGACCTACATCCCCATTGCTTTATAACAAGGCTAAAGTTATGTTGAACTGTATCATCCATTGCTTTATAACAAGTTAAAAGTTATATTTGACCTGTATCACCCATTGCTTTATAACAAGGCTAAAAGTTATATTGACCTGTATCACCCATTGCTTTACAAGGCTAAAAGTTATGTTGACCTGTATCACCCATTGCTTTGCAACAAGGCTAAACGTTATGTTGACCTGTTTCACTCATTGCTTTATAACAAGGCTAAAGTTATGGTGACCTGTATCACCCATTGCTTTACAACAAGGCTAAAAGTTATGGTGACCTGTATCACTCATTGCTTTACTACAAGGCTAAAAGTTATGTTGACCTGTATCACCCATTGCTTTACAACAAGGTTAAAAGTTATGGTGACCTGTATCACTCATTGCTTTATAACAAGGCTAAAAGTTATGTTGACCTGTATCACCCATTGCTTTACAAGGCTAAAAGTTATGTTGATATAGCCCATTGCTTTACAAGGCTAAAGGTTATGTTGATATAGCCCATTGCTTTACAAGGCTAAACGTTATGTTGATATAGCCCATTGCTTTACAAGGCTAAAGGTTATGTTGATATAGCCCATTGCTTTACAACAAAGCTAAACGTTATGTTGACCTGTATCACTCATTGCTTTACAACAAACTTTCAAAGTTATGTTGACCTGTATCACTCATTGGTTTACAACAAGCTTTCAAAGTTATGTTGACCTGTATCACTCATTGCTTTACAACAAGCTTTCAAAGTTATGTTGACCTGTATCACTCATTGCTTTACAACAAACTTTCAAAGTATATGTTGACCTGTATCACTCATTGGTTTACAACAAGGTTAAAAAGTTATGGTGACCTGTATCACTCATTGGTTTACAACAAGGTTAAAAAGTTATGGTGACCTGTATCACTCATTGGTTTACAACAAGGTTAAAAAGTTATGTTGACCTGTATCACTCATTGGTTTACAACAAGCTTAAAAAGTTATGCTGACATATATATATCCTCCATTGCTTTACAACAAGGCTAAAAGTTATGGTAACCTGTATCACTCATTGCACAACAAGGCTAAAAGTTATGTTGACCTGCATCACTCATTGCTTTACATTGTTGACCTGCATCACTCATTGCTTTACAATAAGGCTAAAAGTTATGTTGACCTGTATCACTCATTGCTTTACAATAAGGCTAAAAGTTATGTTGACCTGCATCACTCATTGCTTTACAATAAGGCTAAGTTATGTTGACCTGTATCACTCATTGCTTTATTAAGGCTAAAAGTTATGTTTGACCTGCATCACTCATTGCTTTACAATAAGGGCTAAAAAAGTTATGTTGACCTGTTCACTTTACAAGGGTTAAAAGTTATGTTGACCTGTCACTCATTGCTTTACAACAAGGCTAAAAGTTATGTTGACCCTTATCACCCATTGCTTTACAATAAGGCTAAAAGTTATGTTGACCTGATCACCATTGATCAAGGCTAAAAGTTATGGTGACCTGTATCCCATTGCTTTACAAGGCTAAACGTTATGGTGACCTGTATCACCCATTTAACTTTACAAGGCTAAAAGTTATGTTGACCCACTGTATCACCCATTGCTTTGCTAAGGCTAAAAGATATGGTGACCTGTATCACCCATTGCTTTACAAGGCTAAACGATTATGGCTATACAATTGCTTTACAACTAAAAGTTATGTTGACCTGTATCACCCATTGCTTTACAAGGCTAAAAGTTATGGTGACCTGTATCACCCATTGCTTTACAAGGCTAAAAGTTATGGTGACCTACTGTATCACCCATTGCTTTACAAGGCTAAAAGTTATGTTGACCTGTATCACCCATTGCTTTACAAGGCTAAAAGATATGGTGACCTGTATCACCCATTGCTTTACTAAAAGTTACAAGGCTAAAAGTTATGTTGACCTGTATCAATTACAAGGCTAAAAGTTATGTTGACTTTACCCAAGGCTAAAAGATATGGTGACCTGTATCACCCATTGCTTTACAAGGCTAAAAGTTATGTTGACTAAAGTTATGTTGACCTGTATCACCCATTGCTTTTTATGGTGACCTGTACAATACAAGGCTAAAAGTTATGTTGACCTGTATCACCCGTTGCTTTAGAAGGCTAAAAGTTATGTTGACCTGTATCACCCATTGCAAAGGCTAAAAGTTATGTTGACCTGTATCACCCATTGTTTTATAACAATGCTAAAAGTTATGGTGACCTGTATCACCCATTGCTTTATAACAAAGCTAAAAGTTATGGTGACCTGTATCACCCATTGCTTTATAACAAGGCTAAAAGTTATGGTGACCTGTATCACCCATTGCGCTATAACAAGGCTAAAGTTATAACCTGTAAAGCTTATAACAAAGCTAAAAGTTTGGTATCACCCATTGCTTACAACAAGGCTAAAAGTTATGGTGACCTGTATCACCCATTGCTTTATAACAAAGCTAAAAGTTATGTTGACCTGTATCACCCATTGCTTTACAACAAGGCTAAAAGTTATGGTGACCTGTATCACCACATTGCTTTATAACAAGGCTAAAAGTTATGTTGACCTGTATCACTCATTGCTTTATAACAAAGCTAAAAGTTATGGTGACCTGTATCACCCATTGCTTTATAACAAGGCTAAAAGTTATGTTGACCTGTATCACCCATTGCTTTATAACAAGGCTAAAAGTTATGGTGACCTGTATCACCCATTGCTTTATAACAAGCTAAAAGTTATGTTGACCTGTATCACCCATTGCTTTACAACAAGGCTAAAAGTTATGGTGACCTGTATCACCTCTTATTGCTTTATAACAAGCTTAAAACGTTATGGTGACCTGTCATTGATGTCACTACAATATGCCCAAAAAAGTTACAGTGACCTGCATGACTATGTATTATAAATAAAAATATGAGAGAGAGAGAGAGAGAGAGAGAGAGAGAGAGAGAGAGAGAGAGAGAGAGAGAGAGAGAGAGAGAGAGAGAGAGAGATAGAGAGAGAGAGAGAGAGAGAGAGAGAGAGAGAGAGAGAGAGAGAGAGTATTTTGAGAATCAGTAATGGGTAGTCTGAAAGAAAGCCTACACTATAGGCCTAGCGCTACAATCAGATTTGGCAAGTCAGGGACAACCGATGCAATCCTACTTGTACAATTGATTGCATAATATTTAGAGAGATCTGATATGAAAAGAAGCAAAGAGCAAAGTAATAAAAGGAAAAACTAAATAGGCTAGAATAATCTATTAAAGGAAGGTCATTTTGGAGGCACTAAAAATCAGAAATTCCTGAATTACAGAAAAAATTGACATCCCGCGTACTACGACTTAAGTCCATCTCAAATACAACTTGTAATCCCTGTAACGAGACTGTTACTTTCCATTGCATAGAATATTGCGTAGCCATTATTACAAGGGGGAAAAACTGTATTGTGAACCTAATAAACATATATATACCTCTATAACTCTACTGTTTTAATTGACATGAATTACAACAAGTATCAATTTTCTATGTCCTTTCTGGCAAGGAAAGTGTTTTAATGCTGATTTTAATTATAGGTTGCATTAAAGACTTTTTATTTTGCTCTAGGTGAACAAAAATGTTACCATGGCCTTTAAATGAAATTGATGTGCCTGCCTTTCATCAGAGGTCCAATATCTTTAAAATCATTGTAAATATAGAACCTTTTGATTTTATCTATAACAATTCTGATATATATATCAAATACTTCGAGAGAAAATACAATGTAAATAATAAATATATGAAAAATTCACACTCAAAATGTGTGTACATGAATTTCATTTGAACAGTTTTTCATACAGAATTACAATTCTTGTTTACAAAGGTTTACATGCTAGTCATGTATTTTAAATTATTTCATTTCATAAAATATTAGAACAAATGTCCCACCAGATCAACAAAAATCAAAAGAAAGAGTGAATGCATAAATTGAATTCTAATTTCATAAAAATTGTTAACTTCAAACAAAAAGCTAAAAATAATCAAGAAAACATGAAAGAGTAAGAAAAAGGTAATCCAACAAAACAAAACACACTGAAAAAAAAACAACCCCCAAATAAATAATGAAATCAAGTCTGTTCTGTTCACCTACACCATCTTGCTAAAATTTAATTATAACGCGATTCAACTTTTCTCCAAAGTTTTGACACACATTTTTTACCGTAACTTCACATGAAAATTTCAAAACCAATGGAATTATTAAGCTTGAAATCAGTACTTAGAATATGTTTCTTTGGAATCCACCCTGCCCACCATACACAGTGATCTCAGGGTAGTATTTAGACTGAAGTAAAAAAAAAAAAAAAATCCTTTTATGTCTCACAATGTCATAAGGAAGGGGACAAATAGTTCTCCTACACAAAGGCACGGAAATTGCCAATCAACAATCTCTGCATAAATTAATACCAAAACATTAATTGTAATAAAAAGCATTTAGTGCATATATAGTGAAAATAACACACATACATACTAGGTAACACAGCATCAGTTGAATCTCTATATATATGGTGAAAGTAGAATACAAAGTTGAGACAGAGAGGTGAGAAGGATATGTGTAACACTTCTTTTTCTGTTAATCTGATAGAACTGACTGATAACCTAGCTTTACAGTATAGATAAAGAGAGGGAACGATTATGAACATTATATTTTATAATCTATGTCTTATACAATAACATTAATTTGACTATCAGCGGGGAGCTGATTTATAATCATTTCATATTTGTTCTCGTTCCAGTTTATACTTGGAGGAGTACAAAAAGGAACAGAAAAACTGGATGTCAGCTGGAGTGCGCTAAGAAAGGTCTCCTAGGAGAAGGAAATATGGAAATCTCTTCTGTGGCCTCTGGTAGGGTGAAAGGCT
>JAXRKP010000998.1:177500-182500 GCA_037039925.1 Doris montereyensis | reverse complement strand
GACAGAAGACAATGAGGCTAACGCGCCGAAGTTCTTAAGCATCTCCCCCAACGCAAAGAGGATTGCAGGTAATGTAATGTGGAATACCTTTCGGGCTACATTCTATAACGTGCAGCCACCTTCCCTGACCTAAATCTCGCTGCTATTCCCTTCCAACTAATCACCGTGGGCAGTATTACATCGCTCTCAGTGCTTCTACAATGATTTGACAAGCTCCCTGAAATAATTCTTTTTTTTTTTTTTAAGCTGCACTAGCACAATCTACGTTGAATCTGCTGCTCAAAAGTTAAAACTGGCGACCCTAAAGATTATGACACTTGATCGTCAGGGAGATGATATAACTGCAGGGAGCATAGTCAGAGTGAAGAGCGAATGGAAAACGATGACGGTGTAGGCCTAGCATTTAAAAACTGGTGCGATGTTGCTGGCTTCTCCATTGAGACAACACGCCTTCTCATAAAGCCTTAACACTGTGCAAGTTTTTGACCCACGCATTGTGCCATTGCTCACCAGGAGCTAAAGTCGCCTGAATTTGCGCCCCCCCTGTTATGTTCTATTATTCCCTTTAAGATGAAATTCCATCTAAAGGTCACCATTTATTACATCATGGAGAAAATCAAGTGCGAATCGTATACTATTTTACTTTGATCAGCTTAAGGAAGAGCAATGCCGGGGAGCTTTGCAGTCATTTGGCTTGAACTCTCAGTGAAAGAAAAAGTTGGTAGGAAAAAAAGAGCTGGAGAAGATCTGTTGAAGAGAGGGCCAGGGCAGCTGACTGGTCATGGGCCAAGCTGAGAAAAGTGGCGCAATGTAACACAGAGTGAGATAGAAGGCAATGACTGGGCTATCCAATAAAAACCACAATGACCAATAGCAAACCCGCTCTCGAAAGGGAGCTTAGCGAGCTTCGGCATTGATTGGATAGCCCTGTTCTTACCCAATGTAATTAATGGGGCTCACCCCGATCGCCGAAGATGAATTAAATCTGTGGGGCCCACAACTCACCCCGAAGTCAGCTGAGGTCGTAAGTAACTTTGTCACCAATCCAAGGGCTGTCTCGAGCTCGAACTTCCCATGTTCCATTAGAAAGAATGAGAAGTAGAGGAGTGTTGCCACAGCCCTATGTTCCAGCCAAAATGAAAAGGAATAAGGCAAGTAAGTCAAATTGCAATACTGGCAGGAGCGTCAAGAACGGTGAATTGTTGACTGTAGTGACTACCTCGAAGGAGATAATGGTGAATATCAGGTCAATTATGTTGTTTGCATTTTATAGATGAAGTATGGTCTACAAGAAAATCGTGATAACACTTCTTGTACAGTCGTCAATTGGCAATAATTTGATATTTAGATCCAAGGTCGTCCATCCTATATTTAGATGATTTAAGGATGCTTGATACAAAATGCACCAGGTCGCTATTATGAATATTATTAAACACATTCAATTGAGGATATAACCTGGAATCTTCAACCTGTCACGTCTAGGGTTCAACTTTGAGGATCGGTTTGCTTATTTTGTTTTGTTTAAGTTTTTCTTATCTATGTTTGTTATTTCGTTTAGTTTACTTTGCCTAGTTGGTATTTCTAAGTTGTTTGTTTCCTTTGGTTTAGGTTTTTCATCTCAAGATATCACTCTGAGATCAGCGTCAAGGGGGACAAGTTTTACCTCAAAGAAACAAACACACAAGTCTCAAGAAATCGATGGATGGCTTATTTGGACGAGAAGCATTCAGTAAAAGTTGCAGACATCCGCAAACAGCTGCTGTAGTCATCAATCTACGCGTTGCAAGGTATGCACAAATAGTGTCTATCTAATCATCTGTCTTATCGTGCGTTTGTAAGCGTCTGTCAGATGCTTGGTCATGTTTCGTTGCAAAACAATTTAAAAAAACAAGAAACTAGAGAAAACGCAGCCTCGGAGGAAAACAAAACAATACAAGAAAGGTAATAGATTCGATTTTGTTTTCCTCAATCAGGTCACAATTTTGACCTACAAGAAACGAGTGAACCGTTGTGTTGAAAAAACCCATGAAAAATTAAAGTAAACAATAAAATAATAAAGGAAACCATGAAAATATCGATATCTGGAAATACGTTTAACACAGAGACATGGACCAATAGTGTACAACATCAATATTACTGCAAAAGTTGCAGTCTTCAGGTTAAAATCAACAACAATAACAACAGCAAAATCCCTATAAAAAAAATACCCTTCAAAGCGCCAGTGAGACATTGCTCCTATTGACATAACGGGTAAGCAAACATTTGAATATTTCAAATTTAAGACAAGTGTCCTTTAATCATGAACGTCAAAAATAATGACATTACTAAGACGGGCAGTAGGTGAGAGGAAGGACGATGACAGGTCGATGACGATTGATCGAATACTTTTATGTTCATGGACACTAGGAGACTATTCAAATCAATGTGTGTGACCCATTATGACATGCGGGTGCCAGACCTGGTCATTATCGTAGAAACTAGCAAGACAACAGCAAACCACTCACAGAGTAATGGAAGAGAAAAGACTACATATCAGATTCATAGATAAGATCTCCGGCAGTGGACAGGGAAGCACCTGTACGGGGAGTAGATGATCCCGCCCTCCACGAGTCTCTTGCTGCCTTGCAGGCAGTTCTTGACCGATAGAAGTCTAAGGGAGTTGACCCTGACAGAAAAAACCTGCTGCCTTGCAGGCCGGTCTTGGCTGACCAAAGGCTAAGGGAGTTAACCCTGACAGAAAATAACAATCTGCTGCCTTGCAGGCTGGCCTTGAATGAGCAAAGGTTAAGAGAGTTAACCCTGACAGAAAATAACAAATAACAAGGCCTGCCAGGTGGCCTCAAGGTGGCAGCCCCACCATCTACCTAGGGTACAGTGGGCTAATTCCCTGCTTATCCAAAACCAAATTGATTCAGAGAAATAAATACAATGTACCCGGCTTGACTTTTCAACGACGAACAGGGAGACGAACACCGACTGTGTTTTATGGAAAATGGAATTTTGGGCAAAAAATGGAAAAGAGTTAAAATTAGTTGAAGAAATGGACAAATTCAAAGTAGACATTTTGGCCAGTACAGAAACAAAGAAGAAAGGACAAAGAATAGAAAATGTAGGACCAAATCATATTTTAATCTTCTCAGGAGTAGATGTCAAAGATAGATTTAGAGCAGGACTAGGCCTCGTAATGCATAAAAGGCATGAAAAGCTACCAGAAAGTTGGAAATTTATAAGCCCATGGCTATTAGAGGTAAATATTAAACCAAAGGAATAAAAAGATATCTTCGAAAACGATTTACAAATAGCTGCATAGAATCTTAAACCCAAACAGGAACTAATGGTTTTAGGAGATTTAAACGCTAGCGTAGGTAACAATGTAGAAACATCAGGAGGAGTAATAGGTAAAGAAAGAGAGACAACAACTTCTCCAAATGGAGAGAGACTAATACATTTTGCCTAAAGAATAACATGAAAATAGCAAACACCTTTTTTTCCTCATAAAATATATCCACAAATATACAAGAGTAAATGAAGAAAGGTGTGAAACGTCAATGATTGACTACATAATAGTTACCAGCTCCTTTTTTTACAGTACATTTGATACAAGAGTAAACAGAGGAGCAGAAATATTTAGTAACCATCGCCTACTGATTGCCAAAATGAGATTACTGACTGAAGAATACAAACAGAAAAGGAAAGAGAAGAAAGCTACTAAACTCAAAATAAAGAAACTAAATAAACCAATCATAAAACAGATATACCAATCTGGGATAAAAAGATGAGTGAAAGGCAGATGGATCTGAAGGATAGCACAATAGACGAAAAGTGGCAAATGTATTAAGATACACTCCTCAGTTGTACTGAAGAGGTCTGTGGTAGGAAACAAATTAAAGGAGATAGGTAAAGAGCAGCGTGATGAAATGAGAATGTCAAGACTAATATTAAAGAAAAGAAGGATGCCTGGAAGAAATACTTCCAAACAACGAGACCAGAGGATAGGATAGATTACGTGAATAAAATAGCTATCGCCAAAGAGGAAATTAGGAAAGCAAAACAGGAACAATGGGAAGAGTTTGGACAAAGATTTCAAGAAAATTATCAAGGAAATCAAAAGCTGTTCTGAGGGGGGGAGGCAATGATGAGCATGAGAAAGACCACAGCATGCCCAATACGACAAATTTTAAGAACGCCAAAGGAGAAATAATGAAAGAAGATAGCGAAATCATCGAAACATGGAGAAAGTATTTTCAACAATTACATAATCCCTCCAGAACATAAGGAAAGATCAATTAGTAAGAGTAACAAGTAATCAAGAGGAGACAGCTGAAGATGTAGATATATCGATGGAAGAAATCCAAACAGCTATACGAAAAGTCAAATTAGGAAAAGCCCCAGGAGCAGATCAAGTTTATCCAGAAATGATTAAAAACCAAGGGAGAGAGGCAGACAAACTACGTGGAATATGTCAACATGCATGGAAGTCCAAACAGGTGCCAGACGACTGGAATAAAGGAACGTTAGTACCAATACATAAGAAAGGATCAACTATGGAATGCTCAAATTGTAGAGGTATATCACTACTTAGCGTACCTGAAAAAGTGTATGCCAGGATACTAGAAATGAGTCTAAGGAAAAGAGTAGAGGATACGATTGAAGAACATCAGAGTGGATTTAGACCAGGAAGACGTGTACAAGACTACATATTTACAATTAGACAAATAATAGAAAAAATCCTTGAGAGAAACATTGACTTGCACCTGTGTTTTATTGACTTAGAAAAGGCATTTGACACTGTGAGGAGGGACGAACTATGGCATTCCTTAAAAGAACACAATGTATAGCAAAATTTAATAGAAGCCATTAACATTTTTTACAATAAAACAACATGTGCAGTGAGAGTAGCTGGAAACATATCTGCAGAATTTGATGTAGATATAGGAGTAAGACAGAGTTGTTACCGAAGTCCTCTTTTGTTTATCACATTTATGGATTCAATCGCAAAG
>JAXRKP010000998.1:115000-167500 GCA_037039925.1 Doris montereyensis | reverse complement strand
TCGGTATTTCATCAATGACGTCTCCTGGCATTTGATTATAAAATCTTCAACTTCCTCATCCAGCTTGGACATGTTCTTGGGATATATGTTTGTGCATGCAGCTTTTCCTTTCTTCAGGATTTGAGCCTGCTGGAAACTGGCCGACATCCATCATTGCAAAGGATGGGAAATTCTGCTGTGTCTTTGTCGTCGGAAAACAAACACCTTCTTCGTGTCTGTCATCCCTACCGCGGAGAGAGTAAAGCTTGTGGATTTCATGGGTTGATCTTTCCCCTATACTCTTCCATCTCAGTTTACATAATCCAATGATGTTTGACTAGTTATATTTTCTCAATGCATGGATGTTGTTTAAATTGAGGAGCATTTAGCTTCTGACGTACCAATAGTTATGTTGTTGCGCCTAGCACCATCTTATCTTTAGTGGCAGTGCTTTGTCCATATCTTCACTTCACCCTTTGACTTCTTAGTTCACTCCTTTTGTGGCATAGCTTCAGCAACCTTGTTGGTGACCCAAGGAATTTGTTCTGCTTTTAGTCATCTGATGGGGCTGTGACGTCTTCCCTCTTCCAGCCGAGACCGACCTCCGATTAGCCGCCTGACCACGGTCACTGCGGTGTTGAAAGTTCCGTCAATGAAGGAGTTCGCCCCGTGGTCGGTATATCACGAGTTTAGTCGTCTGTTCCGTCCCGTGGGGCCCATACATGAGAGATGTAGGAGATGGATGAGGACCGCTCGAATTCGGGAGCTCAAACCTACCTCGGCCCAGCCCCACCGGTTTAAAAATTTGTGCCGTTTGTATTTTGGGTCTTGCAATTTCTCCAGGTATGTAAACTTTATTCTATGTATGTGGCCCTGCTTCTTCATCTTCTTGCGTGTGTAAGCGGAAGGTCATCTATGATTAGTTTGTGTACGTGTGTATGCATGTTGATATCCGCTCCCAGGAAGCTGTGTGTCCTGGCAGTATGTTGGCTGATGTATGGAATGTATGTCTTCACCAGTAGTCTATGTGGTGGTGGTATGTATGTATGTTTGGGTTGTGCCAGGTCCACTATGTATGTGTGTATGTATACTGTAGGATGCCTTATCATGGCCGAATGTGTTGGTCACTATTATACAGGACATTGAATGCATGGCGAATTCTGTATCTCATGTATGTATACAGTCTTAACCCGCCTCATCAATCGTTAGTTTTTGTGTGCAGTAACGTGGCATATTTATCCTCCTTAGCGTCTGCTGATAGCAAGGAATAATTGATAAGCACAACAAAACAAATCGCCACTCACAAACACTTCCAGTCTTTCTGTGCATCTACTCCGATCTTGGCATTCCAGTCGCCTTGTACAACAAGAATGTCCTTTTTCGGTATTTCATCAATGACGTCTTAAAGCATTTTTATTGATTGGTGGAACTAGAAATCTTCAATACTATGCTTCAAAACTAAAAAGCAGAGTCTTGTGATTTTAAATTGGAAACGAACTGGTTGGTTCTAGAAATAATGTTTGGCACTAGTGCGATGTTGAAGGGTGATTCTTATTCAGGGGAATTGACACACGATTATTGTGATTTGAGCGACACCCATCCACCCCTCCCAGCTCAGATGCCGGTTGTTCAAACTGGCCGACATCCCATCATTTTCTTCGCTCTGTTTGCACCTCTTCTCTTGCGGGCGGTTGGCGGGCGGTACTGGTCTATTTTTCCTTTTGTCTTTTACAATTTTCTGAAAACCGACACCAATAGTGGACATTAAATTTAAATGGCTGAAACGAAACCTCTTGTCTTCTTGTAAAACAAATCCCTTCTTTCTCTCAGCACAATTAAACAACTTTCCTTTTCTTTTTCCTTCTGTTTTAGTCCATATTTTATCCTATTTTTTTTCAGTTCTTCATACATGTATCATCGTATTCTTCTCCTTACCTCTCATTTCTTTGACAACTGCTCTTTTCATCTCCCCACCTCGTTCCATCTCAGCGTTTCACTTTCTTTATTTATTTTTTTTAAATTCAGCTTCTTTCTTGATTCGATGTCCTCCAGTTAACATTTTTATGTTTTCATTCAATCATGTTGTTAGTTCTTCTACCCTAATTTGTGTCTTTACCAGGAGCATTTAGCGTCCTGACGTAATTAAAAACCAATGTTTCTAGTTGTGTTGTTTCGCCTGGTTGTTGAGCAAGCAGTATATATCTTATCTTTAGTGGCACCAGTCGCATATCTTCCACTTCCACCCAGAGTGTCGAAGACAGTAGTGACAGACGACAGAGAGAAAGGGAGGGGAGAGAGAGAGAGAGAGAAAGAGAGAGAGAGAGAGAGAGAGAGAGAGAAAGAGAGAGAGAGAGAGAGAGAGAGAGAGAGAGAGAGAGAGAGAGAGAGAAGGCACAGAGAGACAGACAGACAGACAGATGGACAGACAGATAACCGATCGACTGAGCAGACAGACAAACAGTATGGAATTTGTTCTGCTTTGGAGAAAGATAGTCATCTTGTAGTGTATCTTGGGCTGTGACATTCACGTGGACATGGGAAGATGTTCTCACCTGGATCCTCTATTTATTTCAGACCTTGGCCACGACCGATATCCTCCGACTTGGAGGCTCGCCCTTGACCACGGAAACAGTATTACATGTGATTCAAAAGTAGTGGAAATGTACAGTTCTCAACACCCCAATTATAACTCATGGAACCACACAGGAGAGGTGGTGGCGGTAGGAGGGAACCGTAAATAGACGTCGGTAACTTTTTAATTTTTTTGGCAAAAGCATAGCCAGTGAAGAAATAAATAAAAGACACAATCGTTGAAAAAAAAAACTTGTAATATCCTAGACTTGCATTCACGTCTTTCCAAACTGGCTTTCTACAGTGTAATCATTTTTACCCTCATCGAGTCACTATAATCAATCATTTGTTGTTTACTTATTTTATTCCTATGCTGCACTTGTTATTTTTTCTATTTACTTGTTTATTTCTTTTATTTCTATTCGCTTGCTTATTTAGTTTTCCTCCTTTTTTTACTTTTCCGTTCCTCTAAATTTTTTTTCGGTTAACTTTTATTTCTTTTTTCTTTTTGAGACTCCAATTCAAAATTTCGATATTTTCAGATCCTTCCAAATTTCGTGCATCAATTTTCATGTTGCTTACACAACAAAGTCACTTCTTAATGTGTCCTAATTTGCCTAAAATAAATTGATAAGATTTTCTCTCCAATAAATGCAGACTATATCAGGTTGTCTTGTACTAAGTCATACTCAACCGCACAAGACAAACTGCGAAAAACATCAAAATTGTTGCGCGCAGAGTTCACATTTGAAGTATACTCATTTTCTCGATCGGTCAAATTGTCAGCAAATTTCGTCTGACATTCAACCGATCTGTTCATCTTGTCTGCTTACTAATAAGATATCAATTTAGGCTACGTCTCCTTATGAGCGATGCGACGTATAGCCGCGCGACTAATTGCACGCAAAATCAATCAAGTAAGATTGCATAAAGAGCTGTCTTCTTATGCGCGGCGCGACACGATAAGTCGCTCGCGACCATCGCTGCAATGGAGTCATGTAGCGATCGAGGAACCAGTCGCTTGCCACCGACTGGAGGTGTGACTGATTTAAAGCACCATTGGTCAGAATTCTTGCGTGGTACGCATGGTCCGAGTGTTTTGTGTGTAGTGCTGGGAAGGCCCATTTGAAACATGGCGAAAACACCAACAAGAAAATTGAGCATTTGATTGAACTCTTCTTGGGAAGCCTGCCATATATAACCCACAAATGAAAGAACACAGAGACAGGGATTATATTAATAATTTTTGGAAGAGTGGTGAAAAGGAATGGTGAAAAGCTCCATATTCTTGTCGTCTTCGATACATCTCACGTACCCAATATCTATGACGTCTTGTTTTCAATTTATTGTAGGCAGTGAGAATAGCAACACTACTGGACATGAACATGTACATAGAAGAGAGCTTTGCCGTATCCATCTTAATACTAAATTAATACATTGCCCTTCTCAATCATTTCCGTCGCTTGCCGTCGCCAGTCTTTCAGACGCGACGAAAAAGTTGCTCGCGCATAAGGAAACACTTTTGCCGCTCGCGACTGAGAGACATCGTGTGAAACTAGATAATTGCTAGCGAATATTTCGCTCATAAGGAGACATGCCACGCGACTGATCTCAAGTCTATCGCTCGCGATTTATCATCGCGTCGCGATAAAGACTTATCTCGTCGATTTCAACTGGTCTTTTCATTTCGTACGCAATCGACATAGTCGAGTTGACTCCCTTTCGTCAGCAAGAGCTAATAAATACATAACTAAATAGTATGAAAGCATATTTATTATTTAACAAATCTAATATTATTATTATTATTATTATTATTATTATTATTATTATTATTATTATTATTATTATTATTATTATTATTATTATTATTATTATTATATTATTATTATTATTATTATTAGTAGTATTAGTAGTAGTAGTAGTAGTAGTAGTGGTGGTAGTAGTAATTATTAGTAGTAGTAGTAGTAGTAGTAGTAGTAGTAGTAGTAGTAGTGGTAGTAGTAGTATTAGTAGTAGTAGTAGTAGTATTAGTATTAGTAGTAGTAGTAGTAGTAGTAGTAGTAGTAGTAGTAGAAGTAGTAGTAGTAGTAGTAGTAGTAGTGTGTATATTGTTATTATTAATAATAATATTATTATTATTATTATTATTATTATTATTATTATTATTATTATTATTATTATTAATATTATTATTATTAATAATATTATTAGTAGTATTATTATTAGTATTATTATTATTATTAATAGTGGTAGTAGTATTAGTAGTAGTGGTAGTAGTAGTAGTAGTAGTAGTAGTAGTAGTAGTAGTAGTAGTAGTAGTAGTAGTAGTAGTAGTAGTAATAATAGTAGTAGTAGTAGTAGTAGTAGTAGTAATAGTGGTAGTAGTAGTAGTAGTAGTAGTAGTAGTAGTAGTAGCAGTAGTAGTGGTAGTAGTAGTAGTAGTAGTAGTATTAGTATTAGTAGTAGTAGTAGTAGTAGTAGTAGTAGTAGTACCATTATATTGTTATCATTATTACTGTAAATCCCAAATTACGATGTCTTTGAAGACCGCGTTATGCTCTACTACCTCAGTCTGAACTTTCATGTTACAAGTTTCGAAAACAATTGCAACACTTGGTTTAAAAAGTGGTAAACACAAATAACGCATTGCTTCTTCTTTGTTGGCTAGACAGGAATGCAGGTACTGTCGTAAGTTTTAAAAATATAAGGAGGTGTTACACTGAAGTTGGGAGGCACGAAAGTGATAAATAAAATAAACTAAAATAAAATAAAATAAATACATGTAGCCCAAAAACATCGCACAACTGGGCACAATCAATGGTTCATTAAAGACTACAAAGACCAGCCGCTGGGAATTCAGGGTAGATTATTGCCTGAACAGTATTTCAAACAGTCCAGACATAGGATGGTTTTACTAAATTATTTTACATTACATGTATGTATTCACACATTCCTCTGTTGAGATCAAATACCACGCTGTGTAGCCCAAACTAAGAGATTCATTTATGCTTGCTGAGTTCATATACCTACACGCTCACGCTCACACAGTATTATAACATCATTTTTCCACATAAAGATATCCACAAATATACAAGAGTAAACGAAGACAAGAGTGAAAAGGCAATCATGGAAAATATAACAGTTAGTTCCCTTTATTTCAATACAATGGATATAAGAGTTAACATGGAGCTGAAACATTTAGCGATCATCACCTGGTGTTTACCAAAATGAAATTACCGACTGAGAAGACAAACAGAAAAGGATAGAAAAGCACACTACGAAGCTCAAAATAGAAGAACGAATTCAACCAATAGTAAAACAGATATACCAATCCAGGATAAAAAGATATATCAGTGAAAGGCAGATGGATCTGAGTGATAGCACAATAGAACAAAAACGGCAAATATATAAAGAAACACTCCTCAGTTGTACTGAACAGGTCTGTGGTAGGAAACAAATTAAAGGAAACCGAAAAAGAACAGTATGGTGGAATAAAAATGTCAAAACTAGGATCAAAGAAAAGAAGGATGCCTGGAAGAAATACTTGCAAACAAACAGACCAGAGGATATGACAGAATATGTCAGTAAGAACGATCGTCAAAGAGAAAGTGAGGTAAACAAGACAGGAACAATAGTAAGAGTTTGGACAAAGACTTCAAGAAAGCTACTAGTACTGAGTACTAAGGAAATCAAAAGCTGTTCTGGTGAGCAATGAAGAGCATGAGAAAGACCAAAGCATGCCAAATACGACAAATTAAGAACGCCAAAGAAGAACTAATGAAAGTATACAGCGAAATCATAGAAACATGGAGAAAGTATATTTAGCAATTGCATGATCCCCCAGAACATGTTTGGTTGTTTTTTAAATGAAATTTACCCAGTCTACCACTATAGTGATCTCATTGTGAATTAAGAGGAAACAGCACGAAAGAAGAAATGTGAAAGAGGAAAAGTAAAGAAGTAGGACCTACCATCACCGCCCACCAACCACCCGCCCAGAACATATGAAACAAGGCGTACATATCAATTAGTAAGAATAACAAGCAATCCAGATGAGACAGCTGAAATATACATATCTCCATGCAAGAAATCCAAACAGCTATACGAAAAGCGAAGGTAGGAAAGCAGATCAAGTTTATCCAGAAATTATTAGAAACCAAGGGAGAGAGGCAGACAAATCACTACATGCAATATATTGTAAATTCTCTTGTTTTATCAAAAATTGATGACTGCAATTCACTATAGTTCGAAGTTAATCAACGAAAATTGTCAAAATTTCAAATTGCCCGAAACAATGCCGCAAGATTAGGTCTTAAGAAAAGCAAAAGAGATCATGTTACACCCTCCTCCACACCCTTGTTTGGATATCCGTAGAAAAAAATGATTTCTTTATAAACTGACGACTCTCTGTCACAAATGCATACACCATACTGCCCCCATCTACCTACCTGACATGGTCACCCCATACGTTCCAAATCGGCAGCTTAGATCTTCTGCCGATACAAAACAGTCAATAGTGTCGTAGACACCTTAAAACAGTGGGTGAAAGGTCCTTCTCGTTTTGCGTCCCCAAAGTCTGCAATTCTCTCCCCAAACCTTTAAGAGAAATAAAATATCAATTGAGACATTTAAGAAAAGAACTTAAAACCCACCTGTTTTCCACACAGCTATAAAACCCACAAAGATGCATATTTCTCACTGCTGTCATAAATGTAGTTCAATAATGTCAACTGTCTTTTGTATTATCATCCTATGCTTTGAAATATGTCTGTAATGCTTAACGTTTATATTGCGTTGATATGTGTAAATTGTATATGCATATGCCTTGATTTATAAATGTGTATCCATGTTCGAGCGTTCTGAGCTTGATAGATATCGGGGTGGGACGCTATGCAAGAACTATTTATTATTATCATTATTATTATTGTTATTATTATTATTATTATTATTATTATTATTATTATTATTATTATTATTATTATTATTATTATTATTATTATTATTATTATTATTATTATTATTATTATTATTATTATTATTATTATTATTAATGATTGCTATTATTATTATTATTATTATTATTATTATTATTATTATTATTATTATTATTATTATTATTATTATTATTAATGATAATAATACGTCAACACGCATGGAAGTCGAAACAGGTGCCAGGTGACTGGAAAAAGGGAACGGTAGTACTAGTACACCAGAAAAGATCAACTATGGAATGCTCAAACCATAGAGCGATATCACTGCTGATCGTACCAGGAAAAGTGTATGCCAAGATACTAAAAATGAGACTGAGGAAAGAGTAGAAGATCAGATTGGAGAACATCAGAGTGGCTTCCGAACAGGAGAAGTGTACAGGAGCACATATTTGCAATTGTACAAACAGAAAAATTCCTTGGAAGATATATTGACTTACTTCTCTGTTTTATTGACTTAGAAAAGGCATTTGACACCGTGAGTAGAGATGAACTATGGCATTCTTTAAAAACACATACAATAGAACAAAATTTTATAGAAGCTTTCAACAGCTTTTACAATAAACCAACATGTGCGGTGAGAGAAGCTGGAAACATATCTGAAGAATTTGATGTAGATATAGGAATTAGACAGGGCTGTATTCTGAGCCCTCTATTGTTTATCGTTTTTATAGATTCAGTTGCAAAGACATCATCAAAAATGAACAAAATGAATGTAGGTATGTGAAAACTCAAACCAGTAAGTCTATCAATGTTTTAATTTGCTGATGATTTAGCCCGATTTGGAACATCAGAAAGTGGCCTTCAATATATAATGCAATATCAACATGCTGAATAATGAACTGACTAAAAGAGGATTGAAAGTAAATGCAAAGAAAGCCAAGACAATGCTGGTAACTGGGGAAACTAAAACACAAAACCTTAAAAACTGGGCAGAGAGAAATAAGAACAAGTTCAAAACTACAATTATCTAGCAGTAATTATTAACTCAGGTGGGGGGGGGGGGGGGGATGAGAGAAAAAATCAGCCAGGTAATCCAAAAGGCAATGACAATATATAATCATCTAGGAATGGCATTTGTAGGTAAACAATAATTTTCAACAACAAAAAACAACAAAAGGGAAGTATACAGCACAGTTTATTGTCTTACCCTCCTCAATGGTAATGAAACCTGGACCTTGGACTGTAGGGAATAGAGTATAGGCAGCTGAAATGAAATATCTAAGAAGAGTAGTAGCGAACACAAAAAAAGGCAAAATCAGAAACACAACTATAAGAGTAAGAGATCAAACCAAAGCAGATGGCCTTAAAAGTAAGATAGAAATAAATCACTCTGATGATTTGGGCATGAAAACAGAACGAATGAAAGGAGAATAGCTAGATCCGTATACAAAGCTAAAATCCAAAGCAAAGACCAAAAGGTAGACCTTGGAGAAAGTGGGATAAAGATATAAAAGAGGCATTAAAGCAAAGAAATTTAACTTCACAGAAGGAAACAGACAACATCCGGATAGGGTGGCTTGGAGAAAGATCATTTCAGGTATCTATACCTTTTCTTTCTTTCCTTCTTTATCAGGTCCCATTCTACCTTCCGGTGTATGGGTTTTGAATGTCCAAAATAATTTTTCTCCAGGCTGTCCTGTCCTGACATTTTCTGTTTCCTTCCGTGAAAGTTAAATTTCTTTGCGTTAATGCCTCCATGCTTGTAGACATATTGCATGTAGTAGTTTGTCTGCCTCTCTCCCTTGGTTTTTAACCATTTCTGGATAAACTTGATCTGCTCCTGGGGCTTTTCCTAATTTCACCTTTCTTATAGCTCTTTGAAGTTCTTCCATTGAGATATCTACAACTTCAGCTGTCTCATCTCGATTACTTGTTACTCTTCTTAATAATTGGTCTTTACTCCTTGTTTCATATGTTCTGGAGGGATTATGTAATTGTTGAAAATACTTTCTCCACGTTTCCATGATTTCGCTGTCTCCTTTCAGTATTTCTCCTTTGGCGTTCTTAATTTGTCGTATTGGGCATGCTTTGGTCTTTCTCATGCTCTTCATTGCTCTCCAGAACAGCTTTTGATTTCCTTGATAGCTTTCTTGAAGTCTTTGTCCAAACTCTTCCCATTGTTCCTGTTTTGCTTTCCTAACTTCCTCTTTGGCGATAGTTCTTTTACTCACGTAATCTATCCTATCCTCTGGTCTGTTTGTTTGCAAGTATTTCTTTCAGGCATTCTTCTGTTCTTTGATCTTAGTCTTGACATTCTCATTCCACTACGTTGTTCTTTTCCTATCTCCTTTAATTTGTTTCCTACCACAGACCTCTTCAGTACAACTGAGGAGTGTTTCTTTATACAACTGCCACTTTTTTTCTATTGTGCTTTCCTTCAGATCCATCTGCCTTTCAGTGATACATCTTTTTATCCTGGATTGGTATATTTGTTTTACTATTGGTTTATTTAGTTCTTCTATTTTGAGCAGTTTTCTTCTCTTTCTTTTTCGGTTTGTTTTCTTCAGTTAATAATCTCATTTTGGCTATGACTAGGTGATGATCACTAAATATTTCAGCTCCTCTGCTTACTATGTAGTCCATCATTGACTTTTCACATCTGTCTTCATTTACTCTTGTATATTTGTTGATATATTTATGAGGAAAAATGTGTTAGCTATTTTCATGTTATTCTTTAGGGGAAAATGTATTAGTCTCTCTCCATTTGGAGAAGTTATTGTCTCATCTTCGTTTGGTCCATAAGCTATTATTAATTCAATTTCTCTTCCTTTTGCTTTAATATTTACCCCTAATAGCCGTGGGCTTACAAATTTCCAACTTTCTAGTAGCATCTCTTGCCTTTTTTATGCATTAGGAGGCCTACTCCTGCTCTAGCTCTATCTTTGACATCTACTCCTGAGAAGATTAAAGTATGATTTGGTCCTACATTTTTTATTCCTTGTGCTCTTTTCTGTTTCTGTAGTAATAGCCAAAGTGTCAACTTTGAATTTTTCCATTTCTTCAGCTAATTCTAACTCCTTTCCATTAATTGCCCTAACATTCCACGTTCCAAAAATCAGTCCGTGTTCTTGTCCAGAGTCGTCTTCGAAAGTTCAAGTCGGGTATATCATTATGTATATATTACTTTGAATCAGGTTGTTTTGGATAAGCATGGGATTAGCCCACTGTACCCTAGATACATGGTGGGGCTGCCACCTTGAGGCCCCTACCAGGCCTTGTTATTTTCTGTCAGGGTTAACTCCCTTAGCCTTTAGTCAGTCAAGACTAGTCTGCAAGGCAGCAGGTTGTTATTTTCTGTCAGGGTTAACTCCCGTAGTAGCCTTTGGTCTGTCAAGACCTGCCTGCAAGGCAGCAGGAGACTCATAGAGGGCGGGATCATCTACTCCCCGTACAGGTGCTTACCTGTCCACTGCCCGGAATACATCGGAAAGTAGAATAGGAACTGATACTGATAAAGAAAGAAACGAATTATTATACAAATTTGTTGTTGTTGAAATGCAGCATAAATAGGGACAGTGATTGTTTTGGTTTTGTTATCAACGGTTTATTCCTTTACTCACAGGTTGGATATAAAAAAGAAAAAAACCTTATTGATTGTTATAATAGACAATAGACGATCTTGTTATCTAAGGGAAGAAAATAAAATATAAGGATGAGAGCAAGTGTATGATGTATTGGAACCTTAACTTAGATCTTTTCATCTTTCTCAGACTGGACAAGGTACTGTATCTTGCTCATCTTTCAAATTCTAACACTGACACACAGTGTGGCATCAGTGGCCAAGCGGTAAGGCTGCCAGACTTGGAATCATGAGATCTTGGGTTTAAATCCTAGCAAAGCTAGATCCGATGTTGTGTTCCCTTGGAAAGACGCTTAACCTTCATTTCCCCTCTCGATCCAAGTGCAAATGGGTACTGTAGTGCAAGCACTAGCTTGGGGGTAAAAACCTGTGTCAGAGTGTCAGACCAACATCCTGCCCAGAAGGTGATTAATATCACCTGTTCCACTTCATACTATAGAAACCGGGATAAGCTCTGGCTATATGGGATGTAATGGCCTTGAAGGAATTTTACTTACTAAGTTACTGACTGACACAGGTTATTGGAGTTGGAAAGTGGGAAAGGCTTGTTGGCTGAGCTAAAATTTAAATTACTGTTGAAAATCCTGATGCATTCGTCATGCTTGTAAAGTATTCAGAGTCCAGACCTCCAGTAGAAGCTACATGTTGTATAGACACAAACTTAACCTCCATCATCATGCTCTATGCCATTACATTAGACACCCAGTTCGAATCACTTGTAGTTGCTTCTGTATTTTGTAATTGTTAGTCTAAGTAGTACAATGTATACATTTGCTCTACTCTACTGTACCAAGTTAAAAAATAAGATCAAAAGTTCACACTTTTACTGGCAATACTAGTAATAGTAACCCGATTGTGTTATTACTGATAAGTAGTAGGAGTTGAATTTACTGAGAATGTGAATTCCTCTCACTCTCAGAAGTTTAAATACAAAAATCTTTGAAAAAGAATGAAAATCACCTGGTTATATCTTTTTTTAAATTACATGTACAGCAGTCGCTGGATAAAAACACAATTCATAAAAGAACACTCTGCATATACACACGCCTACGTCTGCTAACCGAATTTTAACTAGAGAATAAAAGTGTTCTCACAAACACATGGTATGCATAAAAGCACGCTTTTTCTGTGCCCAAAGGGCGTGTTTATCCAGCAACTACTGCACATGTAACAGCATTGTTGATGAACAAATCGGATGGTTTCATGGGTGACTTGCAAGGCTATGGTATTTCGTTAAGAAAGTGATCAATTGTATCCAGTGTTCATTCTATTCAATCCACATGCCTCCAACTGACATAATACAGTGAAAAGCAGTGCATGTGTACCCTTGAATCCTTTACATCCAAATAAAAGTAGTATGTGACTGACCGACCGAGACTGAGTATAACATAATTAAAGACACTCTATCCTTTTCCATATCTTGCAATGCATTATTGTTTTTTTTGGAGGAGTTTTCTTCAAGTAAACATGTGTAAACATATGACCGTCAGGTCCTCTCTGATACACCAGCACGAGAAATGGCACACTTCTTTCCTGTTAGGCTACTGCTCCTTATGCGCGACGCGATGTTAAATCGCGAGCGATATACATTTGAGATCAGTCGCGTGGCATGTCTCCTTATGAGCGAATATTCGCTAGCAATTATCTAGTTTCACACGTCTCAGCCGCGAGCGGCTAAAGTGTCTCCTTATACGCGAGCAACTTTTCGTCGCGTCTGAAAGATTGGCGACGGCAAGCGACGTAAATGATTGAGAAGGGCAATGTATTAATTTAGTATCAAGATGGATACAGAAAGCTCTCTTCTATGTTCATGTTCAGTAGTGTTGATATCATCACTGCCTACAATAAATTGAAAACAAGACGTCATAGATATTGGGTACGTGAGATGTATCGAAGACGACAAGAAAATGGAGCTTTTCACCCTTTCCTTTTTAACTCTTCCAAACATTAATATAATCCCTGTCTCTGTGTTCTTTCATTTGTGGGTTATATAATGACTCATCGAAGGCGATGGTCGCGAGCGACTTGATGTCGCGCAGCGCATAAGGAGACAACTTCTTATAAATCTTACATGATTGATTTTGGCGCGTAAAATTGGTCGCATGCGGCTATACGTCGCATCGCACATAAGGAGACATAGCCTTACTGTTAATGTTATGGTTATCATAGGAAGTAAATTAAGGGACAAAACTAAATTTTTGTACAGAAATTTTGATCGACAAAGTGAAGTATGAATTATCTCTCTTGATAACTTGATAAGCGTAACCAGCATTCATTTGAAGCATCGCCATATAGTCATGGCACCTATAATAATAGCTTCATACATATTTATACAGTAGAAATACTTTTTTAAACCGAAATTTTGGGGACCCTCTAAACCATTTTGGTTAAATAAAGCAAGTTCCCTTTTTTGCGATGTTTTTAAAGGGGGGGGGGAACTATGTTTGGATTGGGTTGTTTCCCTTTTGTTAATGTTGATGAATAAAGAGGTCCTTCTGGTGACCATAATATTTAATAATAAATAATGTAATTGTTTTGATTATGTCTTCTTTTTTTTTTTGGTGTGGGGGGGGGGGGGGGGGGGGGGGGGTTGTTTATTTTTATTTTTCCCATTCGTGCTCTCATTCACACTTAATACAAAATACAGATTTGAATCATCAGGTATTCATCTTTCATTCAGTCTCTTCATCTTTATTTCATTATACAACTTATAAGGCTTTCTTGAAAAAGTTTGTTATAGATGTTTGGCGTGATTTTGAGATGGAGAGTCTATCCACGTAGACAGGTGAAACTTTGTTTCTTCACGAGCCTTTTGTAGCCTCTCCTGTCCTTCAAAATGGTTGATAATGATTGAGTTCGGGATGCCGTTTTTTTACATATCTCCGTCTTGTTTAATTTCTTTTCGTCCACTTCCGAAAGAATATTGAGTTTAAACTCCAATGTGTACGCACAGTGCTTTCTTTTAGACATCTTTGACTGGCTGAATTAAAACTAATAAACCCAGAAACGATCAAAAGTTCTCTCGATAGTGATAGTGATAAATGAATTAAATGAATGATGCACAGCGACTGGGAGACGAAGTGAATGGAAAATGAAACGCATCAATGCTAAACTCTACACACCCCTATCCCCGTGTTGAAAAAGGCCTAAAACAAAGCAGACACACACACACACGCACATGCGCGCGAACACACATACCAATGAGTACACACTTAAACGGTGTACCAATGCGAAGCTATCTACACTACACTTAGGCCTTACCACGTGCTTACAACCAAGGAGCTTGGATATATTCTCCTCAAGCTTTCAACACTATGCACTTACCACAGGCAAGCAAGAACATCTCGCCTGCATGGTTCTACACCCCCACCTCGCCCTTCCCGTGCCAGTCCCCCGCTGTCTTCCCTTTTCGCCGTCTAAGTCTAAGCGATGTGCGGTGATTGAAGGGTTTGACTACCCCCCCACCCCTCCCCATCATCTCCTCAGTTACGCTCTTTATTTCATATCGATAGGCATTACGTGTGACCAAGTGTGACCCCTTTGCGGAATTATTGAAATTGAAGAGGATGAAACGAAAGAAAAAGGGGGAAAGTTGTTTCGGTTTAAAGACATTTGCGCTTAGAAGCATTTCGATTTATCATACGAACTGATACAAAGACAAAGAAGAAACTTGTACAATTTATCAATTTCTTTGCGGTTCATCGACTTTTTCGGTTTAGCTTCTTTCGGTTTAAAGTATTTCTACTGTATATAGCTTTTCAAGAATAAAAACACAATTTTAAATTTGTTTAAAGCCTTATTTTCTTCAACTGTTCAAGTTTGTCAGGGTCTGTCTTTGTTCCTTGTCTTCTTTTAATGTGTGAATGCACTTTAATCCTGTTTACTCCTGCCCAAATTTGCCTCTTGCTGAGTGATTGCATCATTGCTCCAGCAATGCCAACGAGCAGTAAACTTGACTACGGACAGGAAAACCACAAAAACAGACAATGGAGCAGATTTTAATAGCCACATTTTACCGTTCTGAACGCATTCCACTGTTACAATGCATTCCATACCAATAGAGACAATGATACACTCAAATGTAATTCACTATGAACCAATAAACATAGGGCCTTGGCATAAAAACATATCTTTGTAACCACTCAAAAGCACTTACCGAATGATAATCCAACACTTTCACTTCTTCAAAATCTTTCTTGACAGATTTTAACATCCAACCCCACATCTTGTGAAAGGAGTTTGGAAAACTACCAAAACACGTCTTCTTTGTCCCATCCCCCTTCTCCCGCCCCACACCATCAACATAATAAGATGAGTTTTATCACATAACTTTAGAATCTGATCAACAGGAAACAATAATCAGAGGCAAAAGACAAGTGGTGGAATAACTCAAGAGCAAAACATGTTGTTTACAACAATTCTTATTTATTATTCACTTTTTCCATACATACAATGCACTTATTCAACAGCGTTACAAAATCTTTTGAAATGAAGTCAGATCTCATATGCCATACAACCATTCCTCTAACTTCATATACACATAATACATACAATATTCTCTTCAAGTAAGAAAAATATCATATCCTTAGTTAGTAGTGATTTTCATAAACAAAAGATACACAACAAGCAACCAAAACCATGCCTTTAACTTTGCCGTATCAATTTGTCAAGAATCTTCCCATATACACAAGTAAAAGATCTAGATCTAGCTGAATGTTCCTTTGACGGAGTGTCCTGAGACATATTTTCGTTCAGGAACAAACAAGAATACAATATGTGACCAGAACTTCAGTAAGGAGTTGTTTTGTTGACGACAGCAGATCGTTTTAAGCAATAGTATGTTTACTAATCTGTCCTGCACATCTTTAACAAAAATGTGTAAGGTAGGGATTGTAGTACATCAACAGGCCATGGAGGATGCTTTCAACTGTCTTCAGTTGCATCTTCTTTTTTTCCTTCCACTTTTTAGCCAGAGCCAAAAGTTTGAGATTGGGTTTGGCTGTTTCTTCATCGGGAAAGATGTAGTCAAAGTACTCTTCCCATCCAGCATCCATCTGTGAGAAACACACAGAAATTATAGATAGAAGGTTATTTCCAATATCAAATAGAAACATATTTCCCAGGCATTTTTGTGCATTTAAGATGACTGTAATTGATATTCACATATGGAAAATAACACAACCTCCTGGAATAATTAATTTCATGGAATTTCCCCCATGTATTATATTTAGTCATCTCAGAGTCAGAACAGAGGAAACACAAATTCGAAGGAGAGAATATGTGAAGAAAAATAGATAAAATGATACAAGTAGCATCTTTACACTACTAACAGCAAAACCAATCATTCGCCCATTAAACAAAATAAAAATCACGAAAGCATTGTTCTTGTGGTAAGTAATGATAATAATTTTTTAAATCTGAAAGTTTGGACATTTGAGTCATGATTATTATTGATAAAAGAGCAAGGAAAGAAAAGTTCAAATCATTGAAATCCTTCGAAAAGAAACCCTTATTTATTAATCAAAGTATTTTCTATGTTCACTCACCCCATCGTCTGTTTGGATCTTTCTCCTCTTCTTCACCTTCTGGGGCATTTGTTTTTCAACTTCTTTTTCTTGATTCTTCATCTCCTACTTCCCCCTGAAAAATAAAGATATATTGAATAATTGAGGTAAATTTCTTTAGAAGTCACGTTGTAATGCTTTTCAGCGAATGAAAGATTTTTTATCACAGGAATATGAAAATGGATAATTCTGTTTTAAAAGTTTAAGACAAAGATATTACTTGTTGATAGCTTAAAATAAACAAAATCATCTTCTCAACGTCATGCTTTAAACCCTTGGCCTCTAAAAAAATCAAATGGGTATATAAATAAAATACACCTTTCTTCACAAACACATACCGAGATAATATACTCACACACATGTATATACATACACAGACAAATACATACACACATAGAAAAAGGTTACACATGTGAAAGGATCACATTGTTCAAATTATAAATCAATTGGACAAGATGAACTGTTCTGAAAACAAAAAATATGGCAGTCAAACAATTACAATTTTGTATTTGGCCCTAGAGTTGCTATGGACACCTATTGGCACATGACTTTTGCACTACATGTTTTACGAGCGACGCCTCTTGGCGCCCGATTTTTGCACTACGTGTTCTGTGAACAACGCCTATAGGCATCTGACTTTGCAGTGAGTGTCCTGCGAACGATGTCTATTGGCGCCTGACTTTGCAGTACGTGTCCTGCGAGCGACGCCTATTGGCACCTGATTTTGCACCCCGTGTCCTGCGAGCGACGCCTATTGGCGTTGCGAATATGGTCATGCTGTTATCTGCATTTCTTTACCAATTTAAAACATGTACGACCAACTTTTGTCAATTTCATTCAATATTGTATATCTACAACTAATATACCTTGTTCTAACCCTACGTTGGGTATTACTTTAACAAACTGAAATATATATGAATAATCGACAAAGTTGCACGAAATTAAATCAAGCTTTGCTCCCATCAATTCAAGATAGGCTTGGCTGGCTGTGTCAAACATATTGTAGGAATAGTTTCAATGATTAACTTTTATTTATTTTTGTTAAGTCGATCGTTTCATCATCACATCTAATAGAACAATCAGTTGACGAAAAAACTACGAAGAATGTTAAATAGCCTCTCACTAATCCTGTATCCTGTGAGCACAGATGAAAGAAACAGGCCTCCCTGTTCTATTGCTTTCACAAGTGCTTACCACCGCAGCAAACGCTTTTCACTCTTTTCAACACTCCTCCCTACCCTTTGACTGCCGCCCTTCCGTCTCCTTTACAAATCACACATGCCGGATGTGTGACCATCATTCTAATTTGCGCAGTTTCCTATCCTACAGTTCAAATCAACAGTCCTACTCTTTCTCCTAAACAGTCCCAACTCCTTACGCAATGGAGTGGTTTTTCACATCTTCCTCCCACCTCTCAATGTTAGCCTCCCATCAAAGTCCATCTATACAGTAAAGTAGTAAGACAGAGTGTTGCAGTCTTTACACTTGAAACACTAACTTCCTCTTTGGTCACAAACCATTATCATCAGGATATGTGAAATGATCTGTTTGGGAGATCAAAGCCCCTTTGTAGCTCGTCGTTATACCCCCCATGAAAGCCTCAAGTTTCCTTTTCTACATTCCCCCTCCATTGTCTTCATTCATATGTGAAAAGGAGGAGATACATTTTGATGTGCTAAATATAACCCTCAAAACAACGTCCTATCATTGGTCAATACTGAACAAGGTTCATCCTGAAGGTCACGTCTCACACCTTGACAAGCGTATAGGTGGCAATTGATTCGACATTGATGACAATCATTGCTTTATCTGTACTTGTGGGTGGAGTTTATAAATATAATAATTGAAGAAGCTCTTTAGCTACATCATTTGAGAATTTGAAGCTCTGGCTAAGCAGTGATAAAGGAGAAAAAGCTAAAAAAAGGAGGAAAATTATCAGTGTCCTGACAAACCACCCTTCCCGCGCCGCCCGTCCCAACCCAGGATATCATATATGAAAACAAAAATTTTGAATACTCTATTGTGTTGTTTTTCATAGAATAAAAGCATAAATATGGACCTATTTGTGTGACAATGAAGGAATTTAAATCATTTACATGATTAAAAAATAGTGTAGTCTTCTTAATTTGAAAACATCTGATCCCAGACCTGCTAATCTTTTGGAGATCAAAGGGCAATCTGAAATGTGTTGCACTTTTTAATATTTGTAATCTCAACTGTACGAAACCAATCTCCCCCGGCCATGTGAAATCCCAGAACCTTCTTAAAAACAAAAAGGGAGGGTTTCAGGGTTTCTGAATTAAAATCCTAAGATAGAATAGATACAAATTGGTTGCAATAAAATACTCATCTTATATCTAATTATCTGATAGTTAACACTATTTGGCATAAGAATTAAACACCACGTAGCCACTTTTTTTTAGTGACATTCATTTCTGGGTTAAATTAAATGGGACATCCTTTCTTAAGGAGTGCTGCTTACAGGACCTTGACTAAATGATCAACTTGCATGAAAAATCACCATTTGCCATGAGCTTAGGTGAGTTAAGAGGAAGCAGCAAAATGAAAGAAAACTAAGAGTAAGGAAAGAAGTAGAACCTACCACTAACACCCACCAACTTCCCACAGTTTCAGACAATACAAGACACGCCCAAATCAAAATAGCTTCACTTCCTTAGTTGAAACCCTAAACTTCCTACCAAGAGTATGCTATGTGAGAATAACGCTAAAATAATACTTACACTGAAATAATACTAACATGTGACCTTGACAAAAAAATCATCAAGTCATACTAATGCTAGTGGTCCGACATTTAACATTCTCTCTCCCTCTCCCTCCCTCCCTAAACAGTTAATAATCTTTAATGGTGGAGGGGAAAAACTGAATCATTGGCATATTTTGGTTTCACACTTCTACCGCTGTCTCACAACCAATTTGTGTTCCGCGACGGGGAAAGCGGAAAAAAGGAGGAAATTTCCTCTGAACGTTGAAAAGGGGGAAACTTCCTCTGAATCTTGAAAAAGGAGGAAATTTCCTCTAAACGGTGAAAAAGACAAAACTTTCTTTGAATGCTGAAAAAAGTGGATTTCCGCCAATTAGCAGAAAATTGTCATCACCGCTTAGTCCACTTTGCAGAGGATACAAAGCCTCTTGTGTTCTGGAAGTTTCTGCGTGTGTGTTTGTGTCTATGATTAGATATATATATATTTGTGTTAGATTGGTCAGTTAGCCATCACTTTCACCTCTTTTAGAAAAATAAGATGTTCTTGGTATGGCATGACGCGGGCATTTTACTATTAGAGATTCAAATACATGATTTGAGTATTGTTTATCAAATAGTACAGAGGACAACTGGTCATTGCTCAGCTCAATACCTTGTTGACCTGTACTGCAACTGTTGTGACTTTTCGTCATACAAGTACAAGTCTTACTCAGTTGCTGCTAATCGCTACTAGTTACTAGCATTATTCTTCATAGCCCTTGATCCATTTACACTGATTGCCATATCACTGCTAACGCAGTTAAGCATCCCAATTTATAGCTCAAATAATATTTATAATCTATACATGTGAAGTGAATAAGTTACATTGTGTTGAAGAAAGCGAAGATGCAGCATGATTAAATTATTATTTTTAAAAGGAGGTGGAGATGTGTATGAGTTGGAGCCACAAGGCCTCACAGTGACAACCGAGCGTGCTCATACTCGCAAATAACAGGAAAATCAAAACGAAAATCCAGGTAGCTATCCCCAGGCAACCTCGCTGGATGGGATTATTACATGTCAGGCAAGGCATTCGGTTAGTGTATACTGCCTCGTAGGCACCATAGCAGCTCTAGAGTTAATGTAAGTGATACAGTGGAACTCGAAAGTAGCGAGCTCGGAAATAACGAGAACTCAGAAATAGCGTGATCACTCCAAATCCCGGTTTTTCCTCTTCTTTAAGTCAATAAAAATACTTCGTCAATAGTGAGATCATAGAGATAACCAACTCGAATTTAGCAAGATTCTCTTCTTATCTAAGTTAAGTGCTACTGTAAAATTAAAAAAATAACACCCATAAAGAGGCAAATCATATAATAAAAAATTTGATAAAAATAAAAAACCCACATGTGCGGTGACAAAGAGACAAGCTCTAGCCAGACGTCATACATGTAGTACATTATAGCACTGCACTGTACAATTGATGATAGCTAGGGGAGGGAAGGGGAGGGGAGGATGTCTAGATTGATGGCACCACTCTCATTCTCACTTTTATTTCGTCTCCATGTGTCAACGATTTCAAGAGTCGTCTGGATCAGACTGTAGTTGATAAGTGTCAAGTAATAACACTAATGACAGCACAGTGAAAGGAATTAAAATGGTGAGGAAGGAAAAGAGGGATTGTCTTGGCGTGTGCTACCTGTACAATCAAGATTTTAAATTTTAAGAAAAGAAATACTGTGTGACATTTGAAAAAAAGAAACAAAAACAGATCATCAATGGGATGCGCATTCCTGCAAGAAAAGTAACCAATAAATTGTCTTCTTCACTGACATGAGCGACTTACATGTACATTGCTTCTTCCAGACAACTTGGAAATAGCAATAAATTGGATTTAGCGAAATCTTGTAGCAGTCCCGGCAATTTTGTTACTTCTGAGCTCCACTGTACCCATATGTTTATTAAGGATACATTTGCGAGTTTATTTTTCTATTATGAGAGAGGGATCCCACTTTTCCTGAACAGCGTCATCAATAGATATGAAACAAAGCGTGACCCTATCCAGAAAAGTAGTAGTGTAACATTTCAGCTGATAGGTGACTCAATCGGATAGTTACCTCCATGCTCTGCCATGATTCCAGCAGTAAAAGTCTTTCCTCTTTATCTTCTGAAGTTTCAGAGCTCTGTTGGCCTCTCTGTACACAGCCCTGGCCTTCTCCAACTGACCTTCTTCAGGAATAGACATGGTATACCTGGCAAAGCTGATCCATACCTGAAAGAAGATTTGAATGTTATTTATTGAGCAAACAAAACCAAAAAAACACCTCTCCTCACAACAATATTTGAACAATGTTCTGATGTCATGCACCCTCAAATTGAAAGAGGATTGTAATAATAAAACTATAATTAATAGAGAAATTGTAGACTTCCAGTTTGGTTACCGAGCAGGCCACATCTGGGTGAGCAAGCTCGCATTCATTTTATGATTTCAAGTTTCTTTTGTTGTTAAACGACATGAATATGCCAGTTAGCGGATTGCCGACGATGCTGGAATGTCTTATCAACAGCATTGTAGAGGAATCTCACCTCTCCTCATTCAAAGTGGCTGGAAATCAAGAGCGCACTACCCTCGTCCTTTGATTTGATGGCATGGCCATGGACGACATTAGTGTGTCGGCGAGGCATCATTCGACTCCTGCCAGCTTCAGACGGAAGTCACCAAGCCAAATAAGACGAGACGAACTTGGAAAACAGAATCATACAAGAGTAACAACGGAGACAGCAACAAGATCTACCAACACAGACTTTATTAAAAACGAAAAAAACTGGGAGTGCCGACATTCAACGAACAAACAACAACAATACGGAGTCAACCCAGAGTCAGGACAGTGCTACCATTCATTCAGTGTGTCAACCATAACATCACCGCTTGCTAACAGAACTTTTGTTGAAAAAAACACAACCAGTGAATCAAACGACATAAACAACACGGAGACAGAAGCGAAACACAACAAGAAAATAGATCTATACCTTCCTGACACATCTATCACAACAGACACGAGGACGATGGAAAACAACAAGCACATGTGATGAAAACTCAATCATGGAAAATCAAAATGCCGGTAACAGTAATCACGCACGCCTCGCTGACATGATCGAGGACCTGTACTCTGAGAAAATATGCGCTGAGATCTCAAAAATCAGAAAAGACACAGGAATGCATATTACATAGCCAGATCGCAACAATGACTATCTAAAGTTCTTGTTAGACAAATTTAATGGGACACGTTCTATTCTTGCAGAGACTGATGATCTCCTTATTGATTATTACGTTCCATATCAAAGGATAACAAATTTTATCGGCAAGAACAGTACAGACGACAGCCCGTACACAAAAATGCGACGTCAACTGCGTAATTGGTATGATGACGAGATCCTCATATTGGAGGACTACGGCTACGGAGAACACGTGCAGAATATTCTGACATTACTACCCCATCTTAAAAAGTCTGATCTTCAAAACATTGAATCTATAAAGCACAATAGAGACGAAACAAGTTCTGGAACCCATGACTTGTAATATCTTATATATATATATATAATATGCCTAGCTTTTCAAGTTAATCTTCTCTTATCTTCTGTAATTCTAAGATGATTATCTGCCAGAGTTTGATTGATGATTCCTGATGGAAGTCATTTTCTGTTTGCCCTTTATTTGCCCTTGATAATGTTTGAAGAATCATTATAATAATATCATTTTCACTATGAATACATGACCAGTTGAAAAAATCTCTTCATGAAATAATGTTTGATTTAAATTGTTAAATAAAATATAAAAAACTTTTTTTAATTGAAAAGGAAGAACAAAAAAAGGAAGAAAAAAAAAAGAAAAAAAAGAGAAACTGTAAAATGCTACAGAACCTGAAAAGTTTGCAATTGACCAAATATGTTTCCACTAATAACTCAAATATTGGGGCAAGTTACATGCTATGTCAAAACTATCTTGCCTCCAAACCTTATGAAGTGACCAGAAATTTTGTACAACAATACTAAAAAATTTGAAGCTTAATCTTTTATTTTCATATCTCTATATTCTTGTTCTATCCGATGTCGTTGACGCCTTTTTTATTCACTGTAAGGATCAATCATCATTAAAGCCTACCGAATAAGATACAATACACAGCAATCGAAAGTGAAACCAAAAGTATTACAAATCACCAAAATTAACTTTATAATAGTTTTGGGTATGATTTTATTATTCCTAGATCTACCTGCAGTATGGGAATACCACATTCAGTATAGATCTAAAAATTTATGTTACAGACTAAAATATATATAAATCTAGATTTAGATATATGGCTCTGGAGACATGGTGAATCGTAGAAAGGAAAACCAGAATCAGAGTTCACAACATTTACAATAGACTACGAACACACCACCACAAAACACACATCCAGATCTACCGAACACAATCACAGCATCAGACAATGAGCCAGATCGAGATCCACAATTCTTAACAGAGAACACACACAATGCGACATTGTGACAAGTGACATTGAGAATATTTCTTATCGGGATCTACAATTCTTAACAGAGAACAAATACAATGCGACATTGCGAAAAGTGACGTTGAGAATATCTCTTATGTCTTCTGAAGTGTTGTCTTACATGTAAAGTCGCGGCAAATCTACTAGTAAAAAGAAAAGCTACTATTTTTTTCACTTACCTTCACATGTTGAGTTCTTTCAAGCAAACGTCTGTATAAATTCTCTGCATTCCTGTAGTCCTCTTGTTCAACTTCAAAATCAATATATGCTTTCCACAAAACTTCAGGCATGTCTAGACGGGGCTGATTTATGGCCAATTCAAAGACAGCACGAGATCTCTCTTCATCAGCTAAGATGTTTTCAAGCTCTGCGTACTGGAGATTAAGATAGGTCGAAAGGTATAAGTTCAGGATCCATTGAATATATGAATTGAATGTTCATTTCACCAAGGATCGAAATGCATTTTGGAAAATGATTATCTACATTGGCCTATATACATAAGCACAGTAAAGAAAAAATGCCAATAAAAATGAATGCAGTGATAGATATATATAAAGACATAAATTGATGGTAATTTCTTTCTTTCTTTAAGATTTCTTTCAAGGAGGGGTAATTCCCATTTAGGCACAACTTAAATGCCAGTATATCATGGGAAACAGGATTCAGTGAACTCATAATGAAACATCGAACCCCATCATTCAAGGAGGCAATGTGGCTGAAAAAGCTTAAGTGGTAGGGTATATATTCAAAGTGATGTCAATGGCGCAATGGTAGACAAGACCAGATTTGAGTTTATGGGGTACATGAGTTCAAATCCTTGTTTCACTAGGCCTAATAAAATGGGTCCTTAAATAGAGCCACTAAACCATGTTTTTTTTTCTCAGCCCATCCAGGTGCTATTTAGTACTAGCCATGATTGTGAGGTAAGTCCTGTGAGACAGACACCCTGTCACAGAGCCATATTGCGCCACCTTTATACTGCTTTTTGTTGACCTGCCAAGTGTACACAAAGTGGAATGAAATACCTCAAAACTACAAAATTTTATCATCAATTTTGTCACAATGGATTTTTACAATAGTGACACGAAGAGGGAAGAATTCTTTTCTTATGCCACCCATCAAAAGCAAACAAGAAGCTTAGAAAATGTGAACACACCACAGCAATCTGGTTGTGGGGAAATTGAATCTAGGTCAGTTCTCCGGTTGGGGAATCTGCATGCTAATGACTTAAAGCCAGCCTTTTAGTGAAATCCACAAAACGGAAATGCAACTTATAAATAGTGAGCAAGAAAAACACAATTTCAGTTGATGAAACAGAATGGCAAAAATCTGACATAGAAAGAGTGTAACTATTCCACCAAAAGCCTAAGGTTTGGTATGTTTGTTTTCACTACAGATATCAGGATACGCTCTAGTTCTGTGAACCTATAAGCGCTACAAGCCTGGGAGGAACTTTCAGCAATATAGAACCAATTCTTTCTGGAAAGTCTATTGGAAGAATGATCAAACGTGTCTAGATATTTAACTAAAATCAATAACGCTCTTTCTAAATAAAATATGGAGTATTCAAAGATGACATGATAGTAATTAATGTGCAATAATAACTGATTTAAATTAAAAACCTTCATCCATGTTGTACAGTTTTCAGGCCCAAATTCAAGGAATTTTTGATAAAGCATCCGGCATCTGTCAAATTCACGCAACTGCAATTCAAGGTCAATATATCCTCGGAACAATTTACTCTTGGGGCATTTTCCAATGGCTGTACCCTGTAATTCATACAATAATAATAGTTAGTAGGTAAAAAATAAAAGTTTAACAGCAAAAAAGAAGTTGAAAAAACTTGCTCTCTAACGTAGATAAAGACAAACAGTGAAGCAATGGGCATGTTGGAAGTGAAGGTAATGACACAAGATAATATGAAAGCCCCATAGCAATGAAGACGAGACAAATACAAGAAATAGACAGAAAAAAGATCTTGGCCACTATGGGGATCAAACCCGCGACCTCTGTGTCAGTACCCATCGTCTCACCATGAAAAGAAAGCGGGCTACCAACCGAGCTAACTACGATCCTTGTTCTCTATGAGCAGAAATTCAAGAATTCAATACATTGGTGAAGTTGTCACTCTCTTTGTTTATTACAAATAACTCAAGAAAGTGTGGAATAAGTGATGTAGTAGTAGACAGTCAGAATTTAGACTATGAGGTCTGGAGTTCAAATACTGATCCTTAATTTTGTGCCATATATCATTACTGCAATGTAAAGGAGACTAAGCCTATAACAAGTTAGTAGCCTGTCCAAGATGCTACATGGCCAAGGAGCAACTGCAGAATAATAATAAATATTTACAGAGCACTTTTTCCACTGAAAGAGACTAAGCACTTTACAATATATTATACAGTACACATTATGTATATAGAAACTGAGTTAAACCCCTGCTTGCTCTTTGGATATTTCCAGGCTTGGAAGGAACTCTACTGAAAGAAGCAGCAAACCACAGGACAACCAGACAACCAAGTTTATATAATAAAATCGTTCATCGCAAAAACGGTAACATGATGAGCAGGAACACCACTTATAAGAGTGAATGTTTGCAATGCCATCATTTAGTAATCTTTTACGTCAAAATCGTTTCATCGAATGACGTTAAAAGAGTTTTTTCTCAATACTTAGTAAGACATCTAAAGAGATTCCCTAGCTCATCCTTATGTACACAAATTCATTTCACTAATGTAATGCTTGTATTCTAGTTAATATAGGCCTTCTAATCAAAGTGTATACAAAACAAAATCTTTATTTCAACATCTTTGTATTATAAACAAAAATCAAACTATATTGTAAAAAGCATGACATTTATTTCAATGTACCTGTATATTGAATAAAATAATGATGTTCTACAAGTAGCCTTCAACATCATTACGGCCCATGGAGCTGGACACTATCCAAGTTTTAAGTGAAGAGGAACAGGTGATGTCCCAGACAGGATTCTAGTCTGTCACAGGCTTTACTGCCCACCTGATGCTTAGGTCAAATGGGAAAGGCATATTAAGTGTCTTTCCAAAGAACACAATGTCGAGTCTAGCATTACCCAAATTTGAACCCAGGACCTCACAATCACAAGCCTGATAAATAGGCCATCAATGCTACTAAATATTATACAAGGCATGAAATCAATAAAAATTACTATAATCTTTCCACATACCAAAACTTTCCGTGCGTTGCTGAGGTCTTTTTGTCTTATTTCAAACTGAGCCAACATGAGCCATATTTTCGCAAAAGTGAATTTTTTATGAGGCAAAATATCCAAACAGGCATGGTAGACCTGTCTTGTTCTGTCCATATCCTTCATTTCTAATTCTTCATACAAAGCATAGTTGATCCACAAATAAATGTATCTTCGCCAATGTCTTTTGACCTGTAAAAGAAATAACCTAAATTGTGGATCTATTTATAAAAATAAATGGGAGATAAGCTAATTTCTCACTTAGACCAATACATAACAATTATTTATTTAGAAATTTCCATGATGTTGATTTTAACATAAGACTTTGTCAATCATAAAGACAATAATTGTAGGATTAATCTTATACCAAAATGAATCTAAAAGAAAACCATTTTAGCAGACTAGAAATAATATAACAGACAACGTACTGTACTGTAAAAGAAGAACAGAGCATGGTTACAATCTTTTCCAACATTCTTTCTTTATTGGTTACAAATTAAAACAAATCACAAGACTGTCTCAACAACAACAAAATGAGCATGAATTCCATTGCGTCACATAAATGTTAGGCAACACAGTATTGATAACACCAATGAAAATTTACAAATATGTGTAATTCTACAAGACATATAAGTAATACTTTAAAAAGGCATTGATCAAATCAATTAACATTCAATCTAAGATGAGTATTCATAAAGCATTAACCTGAGAAGGTGGAACATTTGCAATAGCCCTTTCATACGTCTCCCTCACTTGCTCTGAGTCTCCGTCAGATTCAAGAAGACGTAAAAGATCAAACCATGCGTCGTAATTCATGGATTTGCATTTACTTCCTATGAACAAAAAGAAACAAGTCAGCCCACATACTTTTTGTTAGTGTTGCTTTAAAGCTGCCAATCATTCATGTCTCTATTGACTAATAAAACATACATGTGAACGTCATCCTCTTCATTCATCCAGTTAATTAATTTCAATTCAATGACATTATAGTGAGTATCAACCACAGTCAGTTCCTTATATATCTATCCCATTATGAAAAGCATCCATTTTATCCCACTTATCAAGGCTTTCCAAGAATGTTTATTTAAACACGTCACTTAATCGAAAAGAAAACACAAGGAAACAATGGAAAAACTTCTGTAAAATTCAAGGACACTACTTTTCAAAGAAGCACCAAACTTTCAGCATTATTTCTCTGGTCACAAGTCTCACAAAATAAATTTAATCTTCTCATTTCCTACCCTTAAACGTAACAAATAAGATGAGGTAAAACAATATCAAGCGAGTCTAAAGATGACAAACCAGTACTTATAATGGTTGGTGATAAGATAAACCCTGTGTCCCTTGGTAGCGATGCATGCAAGACATACATAATATCACGCTCTTACCTCTTCATACTTAAATCTTCTCTTGTTGACAATAACATCCTCTATAGCTGCTCTACTACCAAATTTTTTCTCATGAATCGTGTATTGTTTGTAGATTTCATCACAATGCTCCTTTGGTAAATGGTCCAGGGCGTACTTGTAGATAACCCTCGCTCTATCATGCTAAATCAAAATACAAAGGGTAAAATAAATAGGAAGTTTACCAATTCAGTTTCAATGAGGGAATGAAACAAGGCCACTCTTGCATCTCCTATTCTGTCATTTCTTTTATTAAAATATAAAGTTGTTTTTATTTACTAGTTTAACATAAATATGTGCAAGGCCTGAAAAACAAAGGTGTAAAAGGTATCTCCTACTTTGTCATTTATATATTTACACAGTGTGAATAATCAGAGTAAAGGTAGGATTCTTACGAGTCAAAAAAGATCAAATTTCAAGGGAACATACTCAATGCTATCATAAAAATTCAATATCATAGAAATTAATCTTTGAAACTATTGACGTGAAGTTATCAGATAAAATCTTACCTCTCTTTGCTGCTCTTCAAATTTGGCAAAGCCAACAAGGAGTCTTTCACTGATGTTGTCCTCTCCAAAGAACTCCACTCCTCTTTCATATATAGACCTTGCACTATTTATATAACTATTTTTTTCTTCAAATTTTGCATATTTGATCCAATTTTTCACCTCCGGATGAACAAGCACAAGTAAGAAAGTTAAGGAATTGTAAGTTAATCTTATGCTCATGTAACAGAATCTCATGCAGTTAAACAAAAGGAAACCCCCCCCCCAGCATTACAAAAATTTGTAATAGCAAAAATATAAACCTGGGTTACAAAACATAGACAAGCTTCAAAAAGGATATATCTTTCATATACTGCCCTTGCCAAGTCCAGTTCTTTGCACCTAAGCTCAAAGTTGATGTACGAATGCCATGCCTGCTCTTCAGGTTCCCATTCCATCCAACGTTCAAAGACTTGACGACAACCTGAAGTAAGAGCCCAGGAAATAAGCATTGAAAAGTAAAATTTACAACGTTCTAAAATTTATGATCATTTCATTGTTCAACTAATAAGTACTATTTCATTGTTCAAATCATCTGTATTATTTCATTATTAATATCCTCTGCATTACATGTATATTCTTGTAAAAATCATCTCAATTGCAGATGTCAAGCTTGTAAAATCCTATTTACCTGCTATATTTCCTAACATCTCTTCCATGTAAGTATATTTGTACCAAAATTGGTTGGCCCTGGGTAGAACCGTTACTGCCCTATCCCATATGTTACGTGCATGATTGATCTGTCGACACCTGCAAAGGTACATTATGGCAAAATGAAGAGAAATCATTACATAATAGTAACTATGGTTTCTAAATCATTAAAAAAAAAATTGTAAAGAAAATATCCAATTGATAAATATTCCAAACAGTGTAACCCTGCCTCTCTCTTCCCCAGTTTAAAAAAAAACCAAAAGGAGTACCATTCAAAAAAATAATTGTGTTCATAGAATTCAGCTCGCAGGGAGAAAAAAGGGACAAAAAAATTGTTATGTTGACTAAGAAAAAGACAGTTTGGCATAATTAAATAGTTTTAAACCACTTAATACTAGAATATCACTCCCTGGTTGACTCGATTTTGCTTTGGTTTATGTGCATTCAAAGTACATTTGGCAATCAAATGCATTTACTGTTACTAGGAATTCCTGTTGCATGACAAAATACCTCATTTCCATTTCTGCATATTTCAACCACACTGTGATGTTACGATGATCCACATCCAACGAACGCTCCCAAATAGATCTAGCCCTGGAACAAATCATAGACATAAAAGATAATGAAAAGAAAACAGAACGTAATTGTGTACTGTATGATTTGGGACTTTTGAAAAATCATATCCAATGAATATTGTTTGGCAAGGGGCCATCATTCATTTCTATATATTAAATCATATATCCAGGGTTCTCACACATTTTCAGAAACAAAATTCCAAGATTTTTCCATGCAAAAATCACATTTTCCAAAACTATGATCAATGATGATAATGGAGGAAACCCCAAAATAGAGGAAAATTATCGGTGTCGCAACAAACCACTGAAGACCACTCTTCCCACACCACACATTCCCACCCAGGATATCATGTATGAAAACAAAAACTTTGAATACTCTTTTGTGTTGTTTTGCTTTGAATAAAAGCATAAATATGAACTTAAATTGTTCGATAATAAGGGAATTTAAATCATTTACATGATTAAAGAATAGTGTACCATCTTCTTAATTTGAAAGCATCTGATACCAGACATGTTAATCTTTTGAAGTTCAAAGGGCATATCTTAACTGTATGACACCAGAGTTGTTGCATTTTTAATATTTGTAATCTCAATTGCACGAAACCATTCTCATCCCATAAAAAAATAAACAAATTTTAAAAAAATTAAATTCTAAAACAATAACAATTTTGTTTTAATCTACTGATCATCCAATTTATCAATTTTCTTCATGATGACTGTTAGTGTTATAAAACCTAGATTTAATTTCCCAAGTTCATCATAATACTCTACTACAGTGAAAGTCAATAAGTCCTTGCTCACAGTGACATGATCTTGACTGAATGATGAAAAATCGACTTGTGTTAGTTATCACCCTTTATGGTCGTGATTGGTAGAGGGAGTCCATGCGAGTTGGATTTGTTTGTTTGTTTCATTGAATTTTACCTTGTCCACCATATGCTGCAAGCTTAGGCGAATTAAGAGAAAACAGCACAATGAAAAAAAAAAAAAGTATGGAAAGAAGAAGAACCTACCACTAACAGCAACCAACAGCCCACAGTTTGACTTTAGTTTCAGATAATATTAGATACGCCCAAATCAAAGTAGCTTCACTTCCTAGTTAAAGTGTTTAACTTTCTACCCAGAGTATGTAAGAATAGCGCTGAAATAATGCTAACACTAAAATAATACTAACATGCAACCTTAAAAAAATCAATAGACCTAGTCTACTATTATCTCCCCCTCCCTCCCGCCTTCAATTCCTTAGCTGAAATCATGCCCAAAATTTTCTACAAAGAGTATGTGAATAGGGCTAAAATAATACTATCTATAGTAAAGTGCTTCCAAGCACTCGACCTTAAAAAAATCAATACTCATTAAGAGCAGTACAGACCTAACACAATACAATACTACATATGCATGAATTGATCAGGATGCTATATACTAATTCTTGTATTGTATGAGGGAGAGAAAGAGATTACATTTTTCTTAATAGGCCTAGTTGGTGTTAGACAAAACACGGAGCAGAAACTTTTGGCTTGTACGGGCTTTACTCATGACGTTTTTTTTCTATTTCTTCGATCTCTCTGCCAGCGGGTCAGATCAGGATGCAGATTGTCTCCATGAATTGCATAGTCTTTTGCACTCTCCATAGAGCCGTAGAGCTTTTCTTCCAGAGGTGCCTCTCCCGGCCATATCGCTGTACTCTCTGATGTGTGGAACGGTCACTGCTGGAGAATATGTTCAGTGTTCTGGTGGGGCGCTCCACACTCACACCCCTCTGATTTCCCGAACTTTCAGATAGCGATACATATGTTGATGGAGATGGTTGTGCCCAGTCCTGAGTCCGAATAGTGTGACCAGGGACTTTTTGTTAAGTTGGTGTATGGGATCTGCTATGATTTTCTCCCCATTGGTTGCAGACAGCTACCTTGATGATTGTCTTCTCTTCCTCGAAGGTCAATGGCAGTTGTATTCCTGCCAGGTTTTTCAGTAGTGCACTTCTTTTTATTGCTTTTTTCCCCATAACCATGACGTGAAATTGGGTGAAAGCACACTGGATCAACTTTTTTGTGTAACTTTCTGTCTTCCAAAGTTAGGGTGCCTGTTTGTAATTCCATTGCTGCGACAGGTGTTGTTCGCATTGCTCCTGTTATTATCCTGAGGCTTTGATATTGGACCACTCTGACCTATTGAAAGTTTAATGCTGCTGTGGTTCCCCATGCTGCTATCCCATATTCTAGAAGTGGGCGGACGTATGATGTGTAGGTCTTCTTGAGGACTGATTGGTTTGATCCCCATTCTGTTCCTGCCTGTTTTTTCAGTAGTGTACTTTTTTCATTGCTTTTTCTTGCATTTTTTCCACATTAACACGTCATGAAATCGGGTGAAAGCGCAACAAAGGTAGAACTAAAGTAAAATCGCAAATGAGACAAATTATAAAACGATTGCGTTTGAATGATCAAGAGTGGCGACGATGTTTGACAAATTGACAGCCCAGTTGTTCAGGAAACGATTTAAGAATGAACAAATCAAAACAGAAACAGCATTACTAAATCTCATCTGGTTACCTTCCGAGATGGAAAAAATATGATCGCGATATTTCATAAAAATTCCAAGATTTTTCTAAGACGTTAATGGAATTTTTGAATTTTATAAATTCCAAGACTTTTCCAAGTCTTAATTTCTTTCAACTAAATTCCAAGACTTTTCCAGTTTCCCAAGATGAGTACGAACCCTGTATATATATAAAAGAATGGATGCCATTGATGTGCTTAAGCTGCAAGACTGGGGACAATGAGGTCCCTGGTTCAAATCGTGGCAAAGCTAGGCCCGACGTTGTGTTCCTTGGGAAAGACACATAACACGCATTTTCCCCATTCAGTCCAGGTGCAAATGAGTACAAGCACTAGCTTGGGAGTAAACACCTGCATCGGATTAGCGTCTTATCCAGGAGGTAATTATTACCACCTGTTCTGCTTCCCCGTTACAGAAACTGGGGTACGCTCTTGCTCTACAGGTCAAAGTAATGGCATTGAAGGAACTTTACCTTGCATTATAAGAATGGGAAGGAAAATCTCTGATGTCAAAGGAATACAAGTATAAAAACAATAAATGAACTCTTGTTGTACATCCAAACATAAAAAACCACAAAGGTTGACAATATACAAATCAGGGAAACATCACAGTTTATGTAGTCAACCTCTTCAAAATATACATAAAAAATCATTTATTGATATATTGGTCAGATTCTCAGTTCCTTTTCAGTTAGAGAGATAAAATATTGTCTTTACTATATATGTATTAAATTAAATGGGTTGAAATCACAGACTCGTAAATCTATGTTATAGAAATAATACATTCATAATCTCAATAAATCTTGAGGAAAAAATTACCACGAAGAATTCATAATAATACCTCTGGAGCTCTTTTTGACTTTCTTCCCACTGAGCATACTTGATCCAATTAGTCATGACAGATTTATTCTTGCTAATATTGTCTTCAAATGCCTGGAAATAATGAGGGATAGGAAATATTTTCGAAATATGCACTCAGAGGTCCTCAATATTCTCTCACCACCAGTATGCATTTCCACAAACAGCAATTGCAAAACAATTTACACCAACTCTGAATTATACAAATGGGCTTCTTATTATAATGAAGATTAATACAGTCACCTTGCCATACATGAGATAAGAGGAGATAGAGATAGTGAACTAATGATTTAATAACATCAACAAAAACTAAATATAATAAATTTTTAAAAATTTACTTAAAATTTTAAAAACCAATTGTTAATTCTGCTCATTTAATCTTAGACACCTACCTTCCTTTTTCTCATACGATAATCAGCAAGCTCATCTGGATCTGAAATTTTCTGCTTCGGAGGCTATAGATAGATAGAAGAGACATTTTTTATTTAATATTCTTAGAATATAAACACAGACATGATAAGATGAATCTGTAGAGCATCAATAATCACTATTAAAAAAAGAATAAAAACAGATACAATTTCATTTTCCCATGGAAGATAACACAAAAAGTAAAAGACATTATATTCCTTTAAAAACAAAACAACCCACAATTGGCATACACAGAATTATCTATTCTACCCTTGCGATAATTTCAAGTAAGAAAAACATACAGTGCATAATGCATGTCACCTTGATTCAAAAACTTACTGGTGGGACAAGCTCAAGCTCTCTTTCCTTGGCCTCACGCAACAGTTGTTCAGCTGTGATCTGAACCGGCGCTGCCATTTTGTTCTTCACCTGAAATTTCAAACAAAAATAAATATATCAGAACATATAATATATAAAAGAGAAAAATATAAGCTTCTGGCATTGGTAGCCTAGTGGTGGTTAGACAACTGTATATGAGATTATGAGGTCCTTGGTTTGAATCTGGGTAGTGCCAGATTTGATGTTATATTTTATGCTCCATGTTGAAAACACTTGACACACATTACTCAACTCAACTTGGCATTTCAGATTTACGTCGTTTACTCTGTTATCCCCTTATTGCATCGATACATTTGTAATTTGTATACATTTCACACCTTTAGTGTAAATTATTGCCTTGATTGATACTTCCTTTCATTCATTCTCTATCATTTCTTCTTTCTTGACCCAGTGAGATATAAATCTTATAGTTATCCCCTTTTTCGTTCTTGTTTCCCATACTCACACCCTTCTCCTTTCTTTCTTCCCTGCTTTTTTTCTCCCCCTCTCCTCTCTATCTCATTCTCACCCTTTATTACTTACTTATTTTCATATTTTTTTATTTCATTCTAGATCTAAACCTTCCATTCTCGCTCCTATGTATTCTTCACATACCCTTCTATTTACATTTCTTATCATCACCGTTTTTTTCTTTCTTTCTTTCTCCTTTTCTTCTGACATCACATTGTGTGATGCCTGAGGTAGTGCTAGATCTAGATCCTAGATAGTTCTTGTTTGTTGTCTGACGAAGGGTTATACCCGCAACGTCACGTCTTTGTTCTATCTTTACTAGTGGAGTTGTTACTTATTGTCATATTCGCCTTCTCAACTCAGGTGAGTACCAGCTGGGAAGTAAACCCTATGACACTGACAGACTTGAGCATCCTGTTCGGGAGATGGTGTATCATCTCCTTTTCGGATTCATATTATAAAAAGTAGGATACGTCAACTTGCAAAATATTCTTTAAAATGTTAAACAAAATGAATTGTTGATAAGACATTACGGTAAAATGGTGATCAAAACTTACTGAAGACCTATAATAAAGTGTTCAGATCATAATTATAGACTTAATGGTGGAAGTGGAGGTTTGCACTTTACTCGACTTATTTAGTTTAAAAGTTATCTTCACATTGCTTAAATGCATCCACACCCCCCCTAACTATTTTTTTGTCAGGGCTTTTTCCTTCAAGGGGTTCTCATCCTTACTAGATTTATATCATTTTTACAAATAATAATATCTAGAAAGGGTGGACGTGAAACTCCTTGACCATAGCCTTCTCCCTGTGTACCCAATTTAAAAATAAACTGTTATAATGCAGGTTTACATTGACATTAGACATAGGTATTTTAAAATAAATAGTATTTATCTTTTCAATTTTCATCTAGTCTACATTACAAAACAGATATAGTTTAATCTAGTATGGCACTCGATTTTGTATTCTTTTTCAAACACAAAGTTAGTTTTAGGTACAAAATACGCCACGCCACACAGAGAAAGTCTATTATTCTAAAGGGGTAAAAGTGATAGTTCATTTCCGAGCCTAATACACACTCCATATATATTTTCTTATAAAAAGAGATACAACAACACACAGGAGCTCTATCTCAAATGCAGGCTGTGGACCCTCTGCAAAGTGGACAAAACCAAAGACTCTTGTCTTTGTATGACTGACGCAACTTCTGGACAGATGTCAATTACTTTAGTAAGAAGCTCCACCACAAGCAAGAAATAGTGATTAATGTAAAAATAAAAGATATCAGTGGCTAATCACATTGTACACCTACGGTCAGCCTGAATGCAGGGCGTCAATAGAAAGAAACCATGTTCAGGGTTGACCAATCAGGGGGAACATTGTGTTGATGGTTATATTGTCAAACGTCATATACGTCAAAATACATCTCCACCCCTTTTTCACATAATAAGAATGAGGAGATTAGAGTGTTGAAAGTACAAGAGAAAATTCAAGCTTTCATCTGAGTTCAGCAACCAGCAACTTTGATCTCTCAAACAGATCCATTTCACGTGAAATCTGGACAAGAGCAATGGCGTTATTTGAAGTGTATAGACATTATAAACTACAAGAGTCCCTCTTCCTACTATATAGAAAGGACTAAGGAGGGAGACTTACATCCAGAAGTGGGGGGAAGATGTGAAAAACCACTGGATTGCGTAAGGGGTGGAGTCTGTTTGGGAGGAGGTGGATTTCTATTGAACTGTAGAAAGGGAACAGCCAAGAATACAAAACGATGGTCACTCATGCCATTGTAAATGAGAAGAGAGGGTGATACTAATTATAGACATAGGGTAGGTAGGAGTTTTCAAAAGCATGGGAAGCATGTAGCTGACAAGAGGTGTTAGGTCTGGGATAGAGCAATTTGCCGCAGCTGGGGAGATACACACTTGTGAAAGCAATAAACCGGGGGGCCTCTTTCTTTCATCATGGGAATGTGTTTCCTATGCACACTGGACTCGGTCATGGCATTAGCGAAAGGCGATTGGACAGTTCCTCTAGTATTAGTATTATAGTTCCATCATTTCATTTAGGTGTGAGAATGAAAATGATTCCTTTAGAAATAAATATAAACGTTGTTCATTGAAACTCTACAATATAAAATTCGACACAGCCAACCACGCTGTTATTGAATGACTGAAGTAAAGCCTGACCATGCAGCCAAGTACCCCCCCCCTCCTCCTGCTCTATATGTTACCTCATGTCATCTCTGTTTGTTTGTCTCGCTCTCTCTCTCTCATTTTCTCCGTCCTCTCTATTTGTCTTTCGTTCTCTTTAAATGTCTCCTGTTTGTTTCCTTTTGTCTTTCTCTTTCTATCCCTCCCTCATCTCTCTCCGTCTCTCTTATGTCTGTTGTAGTTCGATTTCTTCTTTCTTTTGTTTCTTGTTGTGAGGCTTGCTCTGTTGATGAACATTGCTCGATGGGTCGTTGCACCAATGGCTCTATTAGTATTTGTTTCGTCCAGCATTGTTTAGTGTTTATCTGTTTCTATGTCTCCTTTTTGCTATTATATGAAGGTTGGGCACACTGAAGATTTCTCGGTCCTGACCCGTTTTCTATTTAAATTCATATTATACCTTTCATATTCCTCTTCATTAGTAATAGGCCAACTGCAGTATTATTCCTTTTCATGTTTAATAAAAGTAGGCTGTAATAGATGTTATTTTAGTAAACAATGCAGTAAACACATGATGACAATAACAAATTTAACTTAATCAATAGCCCGCTATGTCACCTTACTCAGCGAAGATCAAAACCAATCACAGGTACGTCGTGGTTAAGCGCGGCAGCCTCGTGAGAGGGGCGATAAAACTATCGGTGCCATGTGCGGAAGCCTTGTACACAGCATAACGAGATTATTGACCCATATTGAGGTCAGCGCAGGTTAGCCTTACAAGGGCTAAGACATAGATCTAGTCTAGAGACAGTGAAAATATATTGGGAAGGAGTTCCTTAGTCAGGTACAACCAAGTAACATAACACTGAGGGTTTGTTGATTTTTTAAGGTATCACTATGCTATGGACTATAACTATAACTTAAAAGATAAAAAGTTGGGTGCAAGATGGGTTTTGGAGGAAAGTGGGAGTGGGGGGAGGTTGTTGTAGCACTATTATGCGGAAACGTTATTTCGATACTCATTCTTGATGATCATCTATCATTGAATTTTGACCTCTATCGAAATTTGAATGATGTGCCCGACTAAGGTACTCCAACCCAAATTTGAGTCTGACCAATCTTCTCTTCGTTAGAAATCAATTTGAATACTAAAACTGAGTCTGAGACTATCAAACTAATTCTGAAACCTTAGTTTATGAAAATCATTACCTTTGCCACTCGTGGCATTTTGATCTTGCCGTCACTTGTTGTCTCCATTTTTGTTCAAAGAATTACTCCGTTACAACCTAAAATTTCAGTGGCACAACAAAACGTTTTCCACACTTTCACGATTGACAGGAAAAGCCACCCAAGCTCTTCAGGAATTGAAACATGAAAATAAAGCCACTTCATGGGCAGCATGTCGTTCCATATCTTGAATTGGTATTCGGTCTTTTTTTCCCCCTTCCATTTACCGTTTAGCTGCACTTATTGATCTAATAATTTATTTAGAATATTATTATATTTGTTTTCTGTGGGGTTTTTACCTTTCCATTTATTCATTTGTAAAATAACTTAGTTGTGTGTCTGTGTATCTATTCTTCATTCATTCCATTATTGTTTATTCACATAGTTATCTTTCTGGGGTTTTTTTTATAAAAATTGTGTACATCGCTATGAGTTGGGGTTAGTTTCAGTTGCATTTTTCGTTCATTTGTTTTTTTTAGTTATTTTGTACTTGTTTGGACCTCTCCTTGCTATTGATATTTGTTTATTTGTTGTCCCTGTTGTTTTTGTTGTTGTTTTGTGGGTTCAGGCTTTTCTTTCGGTCGTTGTTTGGTTTTTTTAATTGTCGATATTTCGGTTTTGTTTGAGATTTTATTTATCTTGTTCTTTTATTTATTTGTTTTTTTTTTTTGGGGGGGGGTATTGCTTTCTTTGTGGGTTGGTTTGTTTTGTTGGCTTCTTTTTCCTTCTTTATAGTTTTGGATTTGGGGGTGTTGGGGTGGGGCGGGGGATGGGATATGTTTACTCTATGTGTTTATTATATTTTGCCCATTAGATTTAGATTGTTTTTGTTCGGAACTGAAATTGTGTTTTTCTGTTGGGTTTTTGTATGTTGCTAATTCTATCTTTGTTTTGTTTTTGTTTTTGTTTTGTTTTTTCTTATTTTTGTTTTTATTATTTTTTAAGTGTGGGAACTCTAGTCTTCTCCTTGCTTTATTTTTGTATTTTACCTTTTCTTCGATTTTCTTCCCCATATATTACAAATTTTGGTTGTGTATATTTAAATCAACTACCAGCCAAAAGGTGGTTATTTCTCGTACAAAATATTTTTTAACCTTTAAATGAGTAATAATTTGATATCCCAAGCAACTTCCATTCAGAATGCTATGGAACGCAGTAGGAGTGGGAATGCTAAGGATCGGCGAACCATCGAACTACCATTCCCACATTGCTTTATCAGAACATGACACGTGTTTGGGGCAATAGTGAGTCCTAGTCTTCGTAAAGTGAAGTGTTCATAATGGGTTATCTCCCTTTTAATTTTTAAGAACAAGACTAATATCTTCAAAATAAGCAATTAAATACAATTAAATACTAATTTGAATCAATAATTTTATTAAAAATAATTATATACTATACATTATGACTTGTTTTTATCAATTTATTATGATATCTTGTAAAAAAATATGAATCTATGCCAAACACCTTACCGTTAAATAAATGAGAATACATTTTATATATGAAAAAGTTGAAAAACCTTTATAAAGGTATACTTACCTGGCACGGGAGGCACCCTGATCACTAAGGGGTCCTCCCAGGGCGAGGCCTTACCATTGCACTTCGGTTGGGCTGACCCCTGCGATCACCTCAAATGTGGGTGACTCGAGTGCGTAATTTTTCCGTAAGGGGACTGCGTTCGCGCTATCCCCTGTAAAATTCAAATCAATGACTAGTGATAACTTAAACATCTGGCAGATCAAAATCTCAAGATATTAATTTCAACTTCTATCTTGTCGCGTAGCTCCTATTACATGTGTTAAGTTTAATAATTATTGGATCTTGGATTAATCAACAAGAAGCAGACTGACATAGTACTAACATTAAAAAAACCTTCAATCTTTATCTGAATCTGGGATTCTGATTATGTCTCCTTTTATAACAGATATAGCCCAATATTACTAATCATCGTCATAGACTTGCGCTATTCAGCACGTTGCCGACCACCCCACTCCCAGTTGTACTGTCTTCAGCGCTTCTTATAAAATCCGAGTTGGTGGTGATATCGGACGTGTTTTGTCTTAATGTCGTTATGTATGTGCACCACATATATAATATATACTAGTGTGGAAAAGACATAATCATGTCTGCGCTGTTTGTAATTTCGTGTCTGTTTTCAGTTTTGAATTGGAGACAACAGTTAAAATATTGTGGAATTGGAATGTTTGTTTTGCTGTTGCAGTTGTTCGTTATGATTGCGCCGAGGTATTTAATTTGTGTTACTTGTTTCATAGTTTTTCATCTACTTGTTAAACTTGTTTTTCACGTTCTGTAGCAATCCTTTTTTCTCAGTAAAGTCTACTAATTTGTCTAATATTGTTGGACACTATTTCTGTGAAATTGGTGGCTGGATGTACGCTTTTACTTTCGCATGAACATCGACCATAAGTTCGGGAATGTCCGTAATTTTACAGCGTTAGAAAATTCCTTGAGAACGCAGATGTTGTATTTCGAAGTTTGGGTAAAGAATTTTGGATTTTATCATTGTCATCTATCTTTCTTTAGCGTTTCACGCTGTCAGAATAGGCTCCCAAACCGCAAACAAAACTGTCTGACATTTCAGAAGTGAGTTTGGCTATCGATCAGACTATTCTATGCATACAATTATGTTGTATTTGCAAATGACGCTTTCATTTTCGATAAGCCAATAAAACCATGCCAGACGATAAGTATTAAGAATGCCTATGTCGCGTGTGATATTCACTTCCACCTGCCGACTGATTCACAGTTTGCATCGTTCATGTAAACATTTCTCATTGATTACTGTTTTTTTTAATATCTCTATATCTTCAATCTCTATTCTATGGACTTCTGTTTTTGTGCGAGATTCAATCACAGTTTGAATAGTTCAAGTGAACAGTTCTCATAGATTAATTCAAGATTTTCCTGAAACCTCAATCATTCAATTTTTACGGACCTAGAATCTGTAGATCTAGAGCTAACTTATGTTTTGTGCCACAATGGTAAGTTTTTATTTTTAAATTTTAGATAGAAGATCTAGCTTCTGGATATCTAGATCTAGATCTACATGTACATTTAGATTCGATCTAGATCTTTATTCATATTTCCAGATTGGAGTTCTAGTTTTCTGATCGTGGAACTTAATTAAACCTTCAAAACACAGTAACACAACATTAAGTTTCTTTTGACTGCTCAGTCATGTCTTCTTCATAATCATAGCTAGCTCTAGCTCCTTCTCTCTCTTTCTCGCCACACAACCATATTCGTCATGTGACAATTACAAATTGAATTCCACAACAACATGTATCAGTTCAAAATGAATTACAAATTCATAAGCTTTGATATGAACATTTCATAATAAAACGTGATGCTGTAGGAATCGATTTTATGGTTATAATGGTGTGAATGTTGGTGGTCAGTAGTACCAGTTGTCTCTGGTAGTAGAAGAAGAATATAGATCATCATTGGCAACGCTAAAACTAATACAAATTTTCTCTAAGAAAAAACACGCAAATATCGGCAATATTTGCAACAAAAAACCATAATATCTAAAGGTATTGATTCAAGGAAACACAACTGATATATGAGACATTATTTCCTCAAGGAAAGAAAAACTAACCAAGACAAACACCTACACACACAACCCAAGATTTTGTAACATTTAAGAAGAACAATGTACTAATAATGTATTATGCACATTCAACAACGTTATTTGTTGTGTTCGCCTAGAAATATCATCATGATGAATTCATTCATTCTCTCTCTCTCTCTCTCTCTCTCTCTCTCTCTCTCTCTCTCTCTCTCTCCCCCCTCTCTCTCTCTCTCTCCCTCTCTCTCTCTCTCCCCCCCTCTCTCTCTCTCTCTCCCTCCCCCCTCCCCTCTCCCTCCCTCCCTCCCTCTCCTCTCTCTTTCTCTCTCTCTCTCTCTCTCTCTCTCTCTCTCTCTCTCTCCTCTCTCTCTCTCTCTCTCTCTCTCTCTCTCTCTCTCTCTCTCTCTCTCTCTCTCCCTCTCTCTCTCTCTCTCTCTCTCTCTCTCTCTCTCTCTCTCTCTCTCTCTCTCTCTCTCTCTCTCTCTCTCTCTCTCTCTCTCTCTCTCTCTCTCCTCTCTCTCTCTCCTCTCTCTCTCTCTCTCTCTCTCTCTCTCTCTCTCTCTCTCTCTCTCTCTCTCTCTCTCTCTCTCTCTCTCTCTCTCTCTCTCTCTCTCTCTCTCTCTCTCTCTCTCTCTCTCTCTCTCTCTCTCTCTCTCTCTCTCTCTCTCTCTCTCTCTCTCTCTCTCTCTCTCTCTCTGTTATCAAGTTTGCGGACTCGGCGATGAAACATAAATACAAACGCTCTATTGCTATTACTATTATGATTTATAGCAGATGTCTAAAAGCATGATATTGGAACAGTAGTCTATCGTGGCACCATCTGAAGCATTAATTACGTCACTCTCTGTTCAAATGTATAATGAGCACATGATACACACAAGTGCGTTTATGCATTAAGATTATACATGTAACTTTTTGTATGTCGGTTAAACATTATTATTTATTTATTTATCAGCTCCCATTCTACCTTCCGGTGTATGGGTTTTAGATGCCCGAAATGATCTTTCGCCAAGCTGCGCTGTCCTTGCCTTTTCTGTTTCTTTCCGTGAAAGTTAAATTTCTTTGCGTCAATGCCTCTTTGATATCTTCTTCCCAGTTTCTCCGAGGTCTGCCTTTTGATCTTTTACCTTGAGTTTTAGTACTGTATACCGATTTAGCTATTCTATTGTCATTCATTCTGTTTACATGCCCAAACCATCTCAGTTGATTTATTTCTATCTTACTTTTTTATGCTATCTGCTTTGGTTTGATCTCTTATTGTTGTGTTTCTGATTTTTGTCTCTTTTAATTTTCCTTACTACTCTTCTTAGATATTTCATTTCGGCTGCCTATACTCTACTGTATTCCCTACTGTCTAAGGTCCAGGTTTCACTGCCATAGAGAGAGTAGGACAATAAACTGTATGGTATACTGCCATTTTGGTTTTTGTTGACAATTCTTGTTTACCTACAAATGCCTTTCCTAGATGGTTATATATTGAACTTGCTTTTTGAATTCTGTGGCTGTTTTTTTCTCTCTTAGTTTTCCCTCTGCGTTAATCATTACTCCTAGGTAATTGTAGTTTTGAACTTGTACTAAATTCTACCTGCCCAATTTAAGATTTTGTGTTTTAGCTTCCCTAGTTACTAGCATTGTCTTATATTTAATCATTATTCATCATGTTGATATTTGACTGGAGGTCCCTTTCTGATTTTCCAAACGAAACTAAATCATCAGCAAATGAAAGCTTAGATACATTTACTGGTTTAAGCTTCCACATACCTACATTCATTTTCTTCATTTCTAAGGATGCCTTTGCGACTGAATCCATAAATGGGATAAACAAAAGAGGACTTAGGATACAACCCTGTCTTACTCCTATATCTACATCAAATTCTTCAGATACATTTCCAGCTACTCTCACTGTACATGTTGGTCTATTGTAAAAACTTTTAATGACTTCTATTAAATTTTGCTCTACGTTGTGTTCTTTTAAGGAATGCCATGGTTGGTCCCTCCTCACAATGTCAAATGCCTTTTCTAAGTCTATAAAACACAGGTGCAAGTCAATGTTTCTCTCATAGAATGTTTCTATTATTTTTCTAATTGTAAATATGTGGTCTTGTACACTTCTTCCTTGTCTAAATCCACTCTGGTGTTCTTCAATCTGATCATCTACTCTGTTCTTTAGTCTCATTTCCAGAATCCTGGCATACGATTTTCCTGGTACGCTAAGTAGTGATATCCCTCTATAGTTTGAGCATTCTATAGTTAATCCTTTCTTGGGTATTGGTACTACCGTTCCCTTCTTCCAGTCGTCTGGTACCTGTTTTGACGTCCATGTTTGTTGAAATATTGCATGTAATAGTTTGTCTGCCTGTCTCCTTGATTTGTAATCATTTCTGGATAAACTTGATCTGCTCCTGAGGCCTTTCCTAATTTCCTTTCTTTCTTTCTTTATCAGCTCCCATTCTATCTTCCGGTGTATGGTTTTAGATGCCCGAAATGATCTTTCTCCAGGATGTCCTGTCCTGAAATTTTCTGTTTCCTTCCATGAAAGTTAAATTTCTTTGCATTAATAATTAATGCCTCTTTTATATCTTCTTCACAGTTTCTCCGAGGTCTGTCTTTTGGTCTTTTACCTTAAGTTTTAGCACTGTATGCTGATTTAGCTATTCTATTGTCATTCATGCTGTTAAAATGCCCAAACCATCTCAGTTTCTCAGTTGATTTATTTCTATCTTAGTTTTTTTATGCTATCTGCTTTGGTTTGATCTCTTATTGTTGAGTTTCTGATTTTGTCTCTTTTAATTTTCCCTACTACTCTTCTTAGGTATTTCATTTCGGCTGCCTATACTCTACTGTAGTCCCTACTGTCTAAGGTCCAGGTTTCACTGCCATAGAGGAGAGTAGGACAATAAACTGTTGTATACTGCCATTTTGGTTTTTGTTGACAATTCTTGTTTACCTACAAATGCCTTTCCTAGATGGTTATATATTGAACTTGCTTTTTGAATTCTGTGGCTGTTTTTTTATCTTAGTTTTCCCTCTGAGTTAATCATTACTCCTAGGTAATTGTAGCTGTGAACTTGTTCTTAATTCCCCTACCCAATTTATGATTTTGTGTTTTAGCTTCCCCTAGTTACTAGCATTGTTTTGGTTTTCTTTGCATTTACTCTCATTCCTCTTTTATTTAATTCATTATTCCTTATGTTGATATTCGACTGGAGCTCCCTTTCTGATTTTCCAAACAAAACTAAATCCTCAGCAAACGAAAGCTGTGATACATTTACTAGTTTGAGCTTCCACATATCTACATTCATTTTCTTCGTATTTGATGATGCATTTGCGGCTGAATCTATCAACGTGATAAACAAAAGAGAACTTAGGATACAACCCTGTCTTACTCCTATATCTACATTAAATTCTTCAGATACATTTCCAGCTACTCTCACTGCACATGTTGGTTTATTGTAAAAACTTTTAATGGCTTCTATTAAATTTTGTTCTACGTTGTGTTCTTTTAAGGAATGCCATAGTTCGTCCCTCCTCACAGTGTCAAATGCCTTTTCTGTCTATAAAACACAGATGTAAGTCAATGTTTCTCTCAAGGAATTTTTCTATTATGTGTCTAATTGTAAATATGTGGTCTTGTACACTTCTTCCTGGTCTAGATCCGCTCTGATGTTCTTCAATCTGATCCTCTACTCTTTTCCTTAGTCTCATTTCCAGAATCCTAGCATACCTAGCACATAAGTAGTGATATCCCTCTATAGTTTGAGCATTCCATAGTTGATCCTTTCTTGTGTATTGGTACTACCGATCCCTTCTTCCAGTCATTGTCCCCCAGAACAGCTTTTGATTTCCTTGATAGCTTTCTTGCAGTTTTTGTCCAAATTCTTCCTATTGTTCCTGTTTTGCTTTCCTTACCTCCTCTTTGGCGATAGTTCTTTTACTCACGTAATATATCCTATTCTCTGGTCTCTTTGTTTGCAAGTATTCCTTCCAGGCATCCTTCTTTTCTTTGATCTTAGTCTTGACATTGACATGCTGTTCGTTTCCTATCTCCTTTAATTTGTTTCCTACCACAGACGTCTTCGGTACAACTGAGGAGTGTAACTTTATACATTTGCCACTTTTCTTCTATTGTGCTTTCCTTCAGATCCATCTGCCTTTCACTGATAGATCTTTTTATCCTGGATTGGTACATTTGTTTTAATATTGGTTTATTTAGTTCTTCTATTTTGAGTTTAGTAACTTTATTCTCTTTCTTTTTCAATTTGCTTTCTTCAGTTAATAATCTCATTTTGGCTATGACTAGGTGATGATCACTAAATATTTCAGCTCCTCCGTTTACTCTTGCATCCATTGTACTGTAAACAATGGAGCTGCTAACTATTATGTAGTCTATGATTGGCTTTTTCACACCTGTCTTCATTTACTCTTGTATATTTGGGGATATCTTTATGAGGAAAAAATGTGTTCGCTATTTTCATGTTATTCTTAGTCAAAAATCTATTAATTTCTCTCCATTTGGAGCAGTTGTTGCTTCTCCTTCTTTACCTTTTACTCCTCCTGATGTTTCTACATTGTTGCCTACTCTAGCGTCTAAATCTCCTAAAACAATTAATTCCTGTTTGGGTTTGAGATTCTCTGCAGCTATTTGTAAATCATTTTTAAAGATATATTTTTCTTCTTTGGTGGCATCCTTTGGTCCATAAGCTATTAATAATTTAATTTCTCTTCCTTTTGATTTAATATTTACCTCTAACAGCCGTGGGCTTATAAATTTCCACATTTCTAGTAGATTTTCATGCCTTTTATGCATTAGGAGGCCTACTCCTGCTCTAGCTCTATCTTTGACATCTACTCCTGAGAAGATTAAAGTATGATTTGGTCCTACATTTTCTATTCTTTGTCCTTTTTTCTTTGTTTCTGTAATGGCCAAAATGTCTACATTGAATTTTTAAATTTTTCTTCAGCTAATTCTAACTCTTTTCCATTTATTGCCCTAACATTCCATGTTCCAAAAATCACAGTCCGTGTTCTTTTCCAGAGTCGTCTTCGAAAGTTCAAACCGGTTATATCATTATATGTACTTCTTTGAATCGGTTTGGTTTTTGATAAACAGGGGATTTGTCCACTGTACCCTATGTAGATGGTGGGGATGCCACCTTGAGACCCCTACCACGCCTTGTTATTTTTTGTCAATAACTCCCTAAGTCATTGGTTGCTCAAAACCAGCCCGCAAGACAGGTTGTTTTTTTCTGTCAGGATTAACTCCTTTAGCCTTTGATCAACCAAGACCCGCCTGCAAAGCAGCAGGAGACTCGTGGAGGGCGGGACCACCTAATCCGCGTATATGTGCTTAACTGTCCACTGCCCGGAGTTAAACATTGTTAATGTATAGTTTTATCCTGGATATATTTTAAGGAGATGTATCGTATGTACCATATCATCGAAAAGAATGCAATAGTTTACTAAAGGTACTACTAAATGAATGTCTGAGGAAAAAGGAGTAAGCTTTTGAGTGGTGGCTTACACGATGCAAATACTTATGGATAAATACTAAAAGACAGATATAGATGGATGGATCATTGCTCTCACTAACTTCATTTCTTAACAGAATAAACAGTTCCCCCAGTACATCTAGGCAAACTTACCATGACATTGACAATCACGGATGGACAAGACAAAATTGGAACTTAACACAGTAAGCTTAAATAAAACAAAGAAGACACAGTGGAGTGAAGTCAAAAGTGAAAAACGGCAATAAATGACAACTCCACCAATAAAGACATGTGTTTGTTCTGTCTATATTGGTGGAGTTGTCATTTATTGTAGTTTTTTTCACAGGAAAACAAAAATAAGCAGAACATCCGCTAGGACGGCGTTTAATCACGAATTCCCTACAATGCTGACTAGCGTTATGCGATCCGATTGGTGGATATTTTTGGATCCCAGGTTACACCCAATCCAAACACTGGACACATAGATCTATGGCTGGACACAACATAGCCTTGAACAGCACGTGATGACTAAACGCTACCCTGGCGTATTAATATCCTCCACACAAATACGCTATGATAATGTTAATTTCATTTCAAATTTGGCAAAACCAAAGTAGATTATCATGAATTTGCTAACAATTTATAAAACAATAGACTGGTAATCGATGTATGAATAGTATTTGATGTGTTTTATTTTGTCAAGATCTGTCCAAGGCGCTGAGTTAAAGTTTTGGGAAAACGTAGGCCTAATGCTTCTTCCAAGGTGTTCAGCAATATATGCAGTTCTGTCTTGTCATTTCGCAGCACCCTAAAGAACATATATATGTTTTGTTCTTCTCAGAAGCGTTAATAGACATTCTCTGTCTGTCTGTCTGTATGTCTGTCTGTCTTTCTCTGTTTCTCTCTCTCTCTCTCTCTCTCTCTCTCTCTCTCTCTCTCTCTCTCTCTCTCTCTCTCTCTCTCTCTCTCTCTCTCTCTCTCTCTCTCTCTCTCTCTCTCTCTCTCTCTCTCTCTCTCTCTATATCTCTATATATATATATATATATATATATATATATATATATATATATATATATATATATATATATATATATATATATATATATATATATATATATATATATATATATATATATATATATATATATGTATATATATATATATATATATCTCCCTCTCTCTCTCTCTCTCTCTCTCTCTCTCTCTCTCTCTCTCTCTCTCTCTCTCTCTCTCTCTCTCTCTCTCTCTCTCTCTCTCTCTCTCTCTCTCTCTCTCTCTCTCTCTCTCTCTCTCACACACACACACACACACACACATACACACTCATATACACATAGACACACACATAAAGCTACATACACATTCACTTTTTTTAGATTCTACTTTGGGAGTGGATTTCGCATCTAGTCATACTGGATATGGGGGGGAATCGGAGGACCAGTGTACATGTGATCATGTGGTGCATTTTAAAGATAGAGATGGCCGTGTAGTTAAAAGACGTTGCATTATTACCCAAAGTTACTGGGTTGAGTCCCACTTTAGACATTTCATTTGTTTCCCTTGGGCAAGAAAATATATCCTATTTGCTCACTTGGACAATATGGGTGACTCCTGTTGTATTGAGCGTAAGCCCGATGGTAGTCTATATTCCTTTCTCTAAAGAAACCGGAAAGCCAGGCGCAGTACCTTTAGGTGCCCGCGCAGATGGAGCTGATTTTTTTAAAAAAATTTGAAGATACCTTGGCGCTTGAATAGGATACCAAGCAACAGGGAAAAGTCCCATCTACACCCCGAGACAAGTGCTAACGATGGACGTGGATATAAATAAAACCCAACCCAACAAGAACAATAAAAACAGACCAACAAAAAAAAAACAACAACAAAAAACAATCACACGAATTAAAATGTATGGGACCGTATTCTTTCTTTCTTTCTTTTATCAGTTCCTATTCAACCCTTCGGTGTATGGGTTTAGATACCCGAAATGATCTTTCTCCAAGCTACCATGTCCTGACATTTTCTGTTCCTTCTGTGAAATTAAATTTCTTTGCTTTAGTGGCTCTATTATATCTTCTTCCCACTTTCTTCGAAATCTACCTTTTGGTCTATTACCTTGGACTTTTGTATTGTATTCTGATCTAGCTGTTGTCTTTTCATCAATTCTGTTTATACCCAACCATCTGAGTTGATTTATCTTTTATCTTAGTTTTCCACCACAACATCCATGTTTGTCGGGATGTGATGGCGTGCGTGCCTCAACAACCCGGAGAGCTATGCCAGCGGGAGCTTAAGCTCATGGCAGGATCACCCAAACAGGTCGAATAGTAGAGGTCAGACGAATATGGACACATTGGTTAGACATGACTCGTAAGCTCAGGACGGCAGCCTGTCTAGGAGTGAATCTCCAAATTCAATCCCGGTCCTCCAGGATGGGGTTGGCGAAGGGCTAACAACCCCCCCCCCCATAGAATAAGTACGTTACAGAAATGACAAGAGGAAAATCACAACGCCAAGTCTTGGGAAAAGTAGGCAGTCCACTCGAACTAAGTATATAGCGGTCCAGTGAAAGCCGAAAGGAAGCTGGCGTGTTGATGGCTCTATTCTCACCCAGGACAAACACAAAGATGAGCACGTGGAACGTGCGAACGATGTTCGAAGCGGAGAGGACGGCTCAGATAGCCGCAAAAAATGCGGTCATACAGCCTAGCAGTTGGGTCTTTGTAAAACAAGATGGACTGAGGCAGGGCAACTTCGCCTCATCACAGGAGAACTTCTCATTTACGTCGGACCAACAGGAAGGTACCTCCCACACTGAGGGGAGTTGGTATGATGATTTCACCAGCAGCAGCTAAATCTATGTTAGAATGGAATGCCATATCCTCCAGAATGATCACTGCCAGATTCTTCACAAAATCCGTAAAATTTTGATGATCCAAATGTTATGCACCAACGAGTGAAGAAGAGGACGAACAGAAAGAAGAATTTACAAACAGTTGCAAGATGTGATAAATAAAAAGCAAAGAAAGATGTCATGATCCTAATTGGCGACCTAAATGTTAAAATCGGAAGCGATAACATTGGCAGAGAGCATTGTTTAGGCAAAGAAGGTCTGGGAAAATGAAGTATCATTTAGTGACTTTTGCATGTTCAATAGACGTGTGGTTGGGGGAGCATCTTTCCGCATAAAAGAGTACACAAGGTTACCTAGGTGTCTCCAGATCATCAGACCGTGAATCAAATTGATCACATCGGCGTTGGCAGTAGGTTTAGAAGATCCATGCTAGATATTCGAAACAAGAGGGTTGTAGACGTTGGCTTTGATCATCATTTATTAGTAGGGACCTTTTCATTGAAGTTAAAGAACTACAAAATGAAATTTGATAAAACTGGCTTTAAATATAACACTGAGCTATTACAGGACCCACAAACTGAGAAATATTCCGAATACAACTGAAAAATCATTACGCACCATTTGCAAACCTTATCCAAGGGGATTAATTCGGTAGAACAGGCATGGGAACATACAAAAACAGCCTGGGAAACCAAATGCAATGAAATGTCGGGCAAGAAAATAAGACAACACAAGGACTGGATAACATTAGACACAATGCAAAAGATAAAAATCAGAAAAAGACCTAAAATCAAAGGTAAACAACAGCAAGACGAGAGCATCAAAAAGCTAAGACACAGGAAGAACATTATATGGCACATAATGAAGTAAGAAAAAAGTGTGAAGCAGGACAAGAAAAAAAAACAAAGAAGAACTTACACAGCAAGCAGAAGCAACTGCAGGTCAAAGAATATGAAAAAGAGATGTACAACATCACACAAAACTTGCTGAGACCAGGCGTACTATTGGGCAACCAGTTCAAAACAAAAAAGGGAAAATATTAACTAACGCAAAAGATCAACTACACAGCTGGAGAGGATATTTCAAAGAGCTCCTCCACCGTCCCGCACCCAATGATCCTCAAGACATCCCACCAACAGAGATGGAAATCAATACAGATCCACCATCAAAAAGAGATATCCAAAATGCTGTAGCAAAACTCAAAAATAACATAGCACCGGGACCAGATGGTACACGTACTGATGCATTAAAAAGGTAGCCAGCGGAACAACCGTAGACATGCTTCATAACCTTTATCTCAAGATTTGGGAAACAGAAGAGGTCCCAAAAGACTGGAAACATGGCTATATTGTAAAAAATACCAAAGAAAGGAAACCTTAGAGACTGTAAGAACTGGCGAGGTATTACCCTTTTATCCATACCTGGAAAAGTCTTCAATAGAATTTTATTAGAAAAGGATGAGAAAGGAGATTGATAGACGTCTCAGAGAAAAACATTCAGAATTCAGACATGAGCGTTCATGCACAGATCACATATGCACCTTACGTATTATAATTGAACAATCAATCGAATGGAATTCCGCACTTTATATTTACTTCATCGGCATGGAAAAAGCATTTGATAGTGTAGACCATACAACAATGTGGAAACTACTCAAACATCATGGAATCCCATCCAAAATAGTTAGTTTACTACAGTCAACATATGATTCGTCAACATGCCAATTCATTCACAATAAAACCCTCACAGAATCCTTCAATATACTAACTGGAGTCAAGCAAGGAGGTATATTATCACCGTTCCTTTTCTTGATAGCAATGGATTGGATTATGTCAAAAGCAACAGGACGCAGAACAGGAATTCAATGGTCTCTGACTCATCAACTGGAATATATCGATTTTGCCTATGATGTAGCACTTCTCTCTCATCGACATAATGATATCGAGGAAAAAACAAACAAAATGACCAAGTAAGCAGCCGAAACTGGGCATGAATATAAACAAAAGGAAAACTTAATGGAATGGAATTAGAAGATGTCGGCCAGTTCACATATTTGGGCAGTGTCGTATGCAAAACAGGAGGGGCAGACCAGGATATCAGCGCCAGAATTGGGAAGGCGACAGCAGCATTTAGGACCCTAAGACCATTTTGGAAATTCACAGACCGCATTTATAAAAAAAGA
>JAXRKP010000998.1:0-110000 GCA_037039925.1 Doris montereyensis | reverse complement strand
AATGAAGGTTGTGTTGTGATTTAATTTGTAGTAATAACTCCTTCCCCTTTACTCTGTTTTTTATATCAAGTATGGTGCTTTTAGTACAATTATTACATGTACATGTATTACAATTTTTGTCAACTGAATAATACGTAAGACAGGTTACAAGAGAGAGCATATTAACATTATCAATACCTATGGGGTAGTAGTAGTAGTAGTAGTAGTAGTAGTAGTAGTAGTAGTAGTAGTAGTAGTAGTAGTAGTAGTAGTAGTAGTAGTAGTAGTAGTAGTAGTAGTAGCAGTAGTAGTAGTAGTAGTAGTAGTAGCAGTAGTAGTAGTAGTGGAAGTAGTATTAATAGTAATAATAATAATAATAATAATAGTAGTAGTAGTAGTAGTAAGTAGTAGTAGTAGTAGTAGTAGTAGTAGTAGTAGTAGTAGTAGTAGTAGTAGTAGTAGTAGTAGTAGTAGTAGTAGTAGTAGTAGTAGTAGTAGTAGTAGTAGTAAGTAGTAGTAGTAGTAGAAGTAGAAGATTCTAGTAGTAGTTGTTGTTGTTATTGTTGTATTAGTAGTTGTTATTGTTGTTATTGTACTCGTAGTGACAGTAGTAATAGTAACAGTAGCAGTGGTGTGGTGATTGTGGTGATAGTAGTAAAACGTAATTAGTAGTAGCAGCGGAAGTAGGGTAGTAGAACAGTTATGATAATCTACGATTGTGGAAATGTTAGGTAGATATTTACACTGCTTGCAAAAAATGTCCGACTCAGTTCTTGAACCAATAATTACTTCGAATCCGCAACATGTGGCTTCGTAACCCGGGTGATGTGAAACATAGATTTATATTAAACAGCGTAGCATTCAGTCGGCAAGTGCCGTGCAATACTGCCTTCCACTTTTAGAATCTGCTTGGTGGAAAATTCTAGATAGCAATGAGCCATGCAAAGTGCATGCAACTGATTAGTACCCAAATAGATCCGGGCCTATATCTAACACAGCGCACAGAATTATGAACGGAAATTCGCGGAGTCAATTTTCTTTTCTATTGAGTTTCCATTCGTCTAATCAGTACAAGTTTGAAGAAAATAACATGTTGCAGATATAGATGTAAAATTTAGATCAAATCTAGATCTAATAGAAACTATCCATGTTATCGGGGTTTTTTGCCTACACTAACATGGCTGTAATGAGAAGTAAGAGTAGATCTCTGAGTTAGACTCTAGTAATAAGTGATATTGGCTAGATCTAGATTTTTAGTTAAATTGTTTATGATTTGATCGAAATTGGAGGATTGATTGATTATTTTGCCCTTATTAGCAGGACATGCAATTCTCCAATACAACGAGGCAGATTTTACATGGCATACACAGTCATGGATGGACAACACCCACTCGGAGCTAAGCAAAGTAAGCTTTGAAGTATTGGGCAACATCTGGATGTTACTAGACCGTAGCTGAGTTACATACAAATCATGAATGTGACAAACTTAATCTTGATAAAGATCTAGATCTATTATCACAAATCTTGCTGAAACGTTAGAAAAAGACTGAATATTAATTGTCGTAAAAGTTGCAAGCTGGCCTTTGCATTCATTTAGGGTTCAGACTAAAGAGAGCACTTCAAAATAACACTTTTTCTTTTACCAAATCATGATTCAATCTTGAAAATATAGTCTTAGCTTGTCTTTAATGATATTGTGGCCTGCATTCCACCAATGTACGAGATTTAATACACTAGTCTACCTATTGATGCTAGCCTTCAGTTGATTGGAGATGAACAAGGACAAATTCAAGCTTGTCCGTTCCTAGTTTCTGCTTTTTCACACGGTTGAGAGAAATGGCGGACCACGTTTTTCTTAAGTTGACGCGTTTTCTTAAGTTGACGTGTTTTATTAAGTTGATATGTTTTATTAAGTTGACATGTTTTATTAAGTTGATATGTTTTATTAAGTTGACATGTTTTATTAAGTTGACGTGTTTTATTAAGTTGATATGTTTTATTAAGTTGACATGTTTTATTAAGTTGACGTGTTTCATTAAGTTGATATGTTTTATTAAGTTGACATGTTTTATTAAGTTGACGTGTTTCATTAAGTTGAAATGTTTTCTTAAGTTGACATGTTTTCTTAAGTTGACATGTTTTCTTAAGTTGACATGCTTTTCTTAAGTTGACATGTTTTCTTAAGTTGACATGTTTTCTTAAATTGACATGCTTTCTTAAGTTGACGTGTTTTCTTAAGTTGACATGTTTTCTTAAGTTGACATGCTTTCTTAAGTTGACGTGTGTTCTTAAGTTGACATGTTTTCTTAAGTTGACGTGTTTTTTTAAGTTGACATGTTTTCTTAAGTTGACATGCTTTCTTAAGTTGACGTGTTTTCTTAAGTTGACGTGTTTTCTTAAGTTGACGTGTTTTCTTAAGTTGACGTGTGTTCTTAAGTTGACGTGTGTTCTTAAGTTGACGTGTTTTCTTAAGTTGATGTGTTTTCTTAAGTTGACGTGTTTTCTTAAGTTGACATGTTTTCTTAAGTTAGTGTGTTTTCTTAAGTTGACGTGTTTTCTTAAGTGTTTTCTTAAGTTGACATGTTTTCTTAAGTTGACATGTTTTCTTAAGTTGACGTGTTTTCTTAAGTTGGCGACATGTTTTCTTAAGTTGACGTGTGTTCTTAAGTTGGACGTGTGTTCTTAAGTTGATAAGTTGGCGATGTGTTCTTAAGTTGATGCGTTTTCTTAAGTTGAAGTGTTTTCTTAAGTTGACGTGTTTTCTTAAGTTGACATTTTTCTTAAGTTGACGTGTTTCTTAAGTTGACTTAATGTTTTCTGTTCTTAAGTTGACTGTTTTCTTAAGTTGACATGTGTTCTTAAGTTGACGTGTTTTATTAAGTTAAGCGTGATGTGTTCTTAAGTTGACGTGTGTTCTTAAGTTGATGTGTGTTCTTAAGTTGACGTGTGTTCTTAAGTTGATGTGTTTTCTTAAGTTGACGTGTTTTCTTAAGTTGAAGTGTTTTCTTAAGTTGATGTCTTTTCTTAAGTTTCTTAAGACGTGTTTTCTTAAGTTGAAGTGTTTTTATTAAGTTGACGTGTTTTCTTAAGTTGATGTGTTTCTTAAGTTGACGTGTTGACGTGTGTTCTTAAGTTGATGTGTTCTTAAGATGACGTGTGTTCTTAAGTTGATATGTTTTCTTAAGTTGACGTGTTTTCTTAAGTTGACATGTTTCTTAAGTTGACGTGTGTTCTTAAGTTGATGTGTGTTCTTAAGTTGACATGTGTTCTTAAGTTGATATGTTTTCTTAGTTGACGTGTTTTCTTAAGTTGACGTGTGTTCTTAAGTTGACGTGTTTTCTTAAGTTGACATGTTTTCTTAAGTTGACATGTTTTCTTAAGTTGACATGTTTTCTGCTTGACGTTGTTCTTAAGTTGACATGTTTTCTTAAGTTGACGTGTTTTCTTAAGTTGACGTGTTTTCTTAAGTTGACATGTTTTCTTAAGTTGACATGTTTCTTAAGTTGACGTGTTTTCTTAAGTTGACATGTTTTCTTAAGTTGACGTGTTTTTTTAAGTTGCCGTCTTTTCTTAAGTTGACGTGTTTTCTTAAGTTGACATGTGTTCTTAAGTTGACATGTTTTCTTAAGTTGACTCTTAAGTTGACATTTTTTCTTAAGTTGACATGTTTCTTAAGTTGACATGTTTTCTTAAGTTGACTGTTTTCTTAAGTTGACATGTTTTCTTAAGTTGACTGTGTTTTTAAGTTGACTTAAGTTGACATGTTTTATTAAGTTGACGGGTTTTCTTTAAGTTGACATGTTCAAGTCTGCTCGGCGAAAATATTAATGTAGAAAAAATACTTTATTTTAGCGTTTTATCACTGTGCCCACATCCACCTATAATACCTTCTATACTAGTTTGGAATTTATGGAGTTATGGCGTAAAAGCCTCTCGTGATTACACGACTGACCTTACTTGCATTACAATATGACTAGCTAACCATTGCTGCTAGATCTACAGTCGATTTAGCACGAACGAAGACAGTTTATGATTTTATTATTATTCAAACTTGTCTGTTCCCTAGTTTTTAATTTTCCACAGGATAGAGATAAATGGCAAAACATTTTGTAGTTGTCATCTTTAGGTGTATTCACCGACAATATTTATGTAGATCTGGATAAAATTGATTTTCTATTACTTTATACTATACCAAACATCCACCCTTAACGTATTTTTTAATTGTTCTAATGGTTTGCAAAATGTATAGAGATCTGGTTTAAAAGTCTATCGTGTTCACACGATCGACGGTACTTAACTCCATTATAATGTGACTTACAGTTGCATACATCTATGTTATCAAAACTAGTCTATGACAACACGACAACAAGAAATGAACAGTACACCCCCCCCCCTTCGTCCCCTCAAAAGAATAAATATCAGAGATATGTACATATTTATACACTTTATAAACATACCCCCCCCCCTTCCTCCCACGCCCTTGTCAATTAAAGATGATTCAATAAATATGATCGCTTCTTCAATCAGTTTCAATAGACTGTAGCATTACTGCATCATAACATAAAACAAGTTTTTTTTATATAGATCTACCCGGTACGCGTATAAGATGGAAGGAATTTAATTTGATTATCATCCTTGTGTTCAACAGTTTGACAGTGATCTACGCAAACGTTGGGATTCGGCCATGGCAAACGGCATGTTCCGTTATGACGTAGATCACATTGACTCGTATCCTTCCAGGACCAAAAGCGATATGTTTGCCAGGTAGGCTACGTGGTATAAAGAATGTAATCAAAATCTATCAATCAAACAAAAGGGAGAGAAAAAAAATATTCAACAGCTAAAAATGATTGAGAGTGAGAGTGAGTGCTTGAAGGAAAGGCATTCTGGTTTTGTTCTTTGTTGGGCGGAATTACTAAAACATGAATTTTATCAGTTAAACAAAATCTTAATCTCATCTACAAACCTTCCATTCAAGACAAACAGGTCTTCAAACTATTAATTATATTCAAAATTGACTAACATGCCTGTACACTGCAGATACCATAGAGTATAATGCAATCTTTAAAAAAATCTACAACTGTAATGTCATTTGTATACATTGTTTACTATCCTTGAGCAAACTATAATATGTATTGTGTTCTACTGTGAAACATGATGTACCATCAAGCAAATGTGCCTGGATATTGGGTCAATAACGATTTATCTTATCTAATCTTATCTTATCTTATCTTATAATATTACTTTATATCTGCATTTTTGGTTTCTAGCCAGCAAAAATAAGGGGTATTTCTCGTAATGCAAATAAATACAGTTTATATATATATATATATATATATATATATATATATATATATATATATATATATATATAAATTGCCTGGGACTATTTTTCAACCCTACTTGAATAGAATCGCCCCAACACACGAACACGCTGACAGCAAACAGTTGATACCAAGCCTAGGGTTGGTTATTAAGGGGAGAGCTATTTACTAATAGCACGGTCTTCGCAGTAGGATATTTCCTGACATCCCTATCTGTCCCTATGTTGCACTTAATGTTGCAATAACACTATCAGCTGTAAAGAACAACTTCCCAAATACCCGCCCACGCAGTTTCATTCGCTCATGCATCTATACATCTTAGTTTCACCCATCTGTTCGAGTTAATGTACGAGTGAATGACAGTTTTTAATCAAAAAATTAATTCGATTTGACAGTTTGATTAAACGTACATGTAATAACTCCTTTACTAAAAAAAAAATATAATCGAGTTTGCATCACTGTAATACTGAGACGACTGCTCCCACACATCCACCCAGAGAGGAAAGTGAAGGAGGCAGACAGATAGACAGACAAAATGACCGACAGACAGACAGACAGAAAAAGAGGGCTTTGTATAAATATCATATACTAGATTCTATACATTGTATATTATGGGCACCTTCAGAATATTATAACTGTCCAATTACTCATAAAGAGTGGCTATGACCACGAAAACAACTAAGGTTACGAAAGTACGTATTACTTACGAAACTTCAGCCGTTTTCAAGCTCTTAGCCCCAGATTGGACCTCAATATAGCTGGTGAATATAGAAAACAGAAAGACAAAATTCGACAAATTGTCACCAGAAAAAGCATACTAAACTTTATTTGTAAACACAACAAGACGATATTGTTTTTCTTTATCACTGTTACCATAGTAGATTACTTATTGATTTTTCTCGTGACAGAGTCAATGATTCAAATAATAGTTATTGACCTATAAGATGCAGTATACAATGTATTCATGGATTAATGACGTCTCTCAGTGATTTTTTTGTTGTGTTTTTCTTTTAAGCCATTGAAAAGGTTTTCCTTTCGAATTTTTGTATGTTTTGTATTTGTTGTCTTATCATTCGACAGCTTAATACCAAGAGAAATGTCATCAGACGTCAACTGCAGGCAGTGACGACCGTCAAAGAACTGTTCAACCATGCAACTTTTAACTTCACCAAAGTCGCCAAGAATGAAATTCTGTTTGATTTGAGGGAAGCAGTTGTGCCCCGAAAAAGCCAAACGTGCTCGGAGGGCCCATGAACGTGCAAAGGTTGTTAGACAAAACAGCAATGTAGACAACGTTGAAGTGGCAACGATGAATGATAAAGAGGTTGGTGTAGGCTACATAATCAGTTATTCTGATTTACTATATTCTCGGATAATATTACTAGAAGAATAATGACGAAGATTATTTTATTGATTGAGTTGATGTTTATCACCACTGTCATCATCATTATCATCATCATCATCATTATCATCATCGTCATCATCATCGTCATCATCATACTTATCCTCATCATTATCATCATTATCGTTATCATTATCATTATTGTTATTGTAATTATTTGTAATTATTATTACTATTATTATTATATAATATTATTATTATTACTATTATTATTATTATTATTATTATTATTATTATTATTATTATTATTGTTATTATTATTATTATTATTACATTGTATTATTAATAGTAGTTTACCATTGATGTTAGCCTATAGTCGATCGAACACGATATCAAATTCGACCTTTTCTATTTTTTGTGTTCAATTTTCCACCGGGTAGAAGTAAGTCAAAATCTTCACGTTACATCACCGAAAATATTATGAAGTTTGTTTTCTTAATGTTGTGTATTTTTACTATATAATCTATAGTTGTTCTAATAGTTTGTATAATTTATGGAGGTCCGGTTTGAAAGTCTATCGTGATTACCCTATATCCTTACTAGCATGCTTTATGTTATATAGGACTGCCTCAACAACGAGTTCTCCACATCTCATGCAATGATCATCAACGTTAGCCCGATGGGAGTACGGCTATTCTCTCTTTGCACCTGATCGGATGTCATGCAACCCTCAGGTAATACCAACTGCGTTCCAGGAGTCACTGTAATTTGTCGCTGAACAAGTAGGCTATCCACACACACACACACACACACACACACACACACACACACACACACACACACACACACACACACACACACAGATGTTGTTTTGAGATTATCAGCAGATATTTTGTACTCCCAATATTTACAAGTGGTTTAACCTCAATTTTTTTTTTTTTTTTTGGACGGGGGGATTTTATTGCCAACCCTTCGATAAACCAGTTGGCATAATGGTCCATCCTTGTTAGATGGGTTATCGCATCAAGTCTATCAACTTCTGAGAAAGGTTAAATGGTCTATATCTGACATGCTTTCAAACAATTTTATTCATTTTCTCAAAAAACTGAGAAAAAATAATAATAATATGAAACCTAACAGAATACACAAATAAATTGATACAAGCCAAAAAATGAACTGATATAGTACATTTTCAGTCTCGTGGTCCATTAATTAACTAAGTTGTGAGCTCACTAAATCTGAGACAGCCGCCATGATTAATAGGTAAGCCCGCTTGTGAACTTGAGAAAGCTTTGGTTATCATAAAAAGCACAAGACAGTTATTATCACCTATAATGAAACAATAAAAACGCTAGTGAGAACGAAACTTCTACCAGGGAGATACAAACGTCGACGGTTGTTTTCTAGGATAAAATCTGAATTTGCTGAGTAAAAAAACCGCTAATTATGATACTATAACAGCGATATTTCTTTATATTAATTCGATGTGTTTAGGTATTGTTTGATCAACAGGCAACAAGGAAGAATACTTAAGCAGGCCGGTCGTTAATAAATTTTAAAAAAATAGACAGAATAGAAACAGATGAGTCCTAAGAGCAACAAGACAAAACCAGTGAAATCTGCGACACCCTTCATTCCCCTCATCATTCTTCTCTTTTGTAATCCGCTGTTCTATGTTCTTTATTTATTTTCTGAGTGGGGAGTTGGCGGGTCTACTGATAGGTCCTCCTTCTTTTCTTTCACTCTTGCTCCTAGCTTTGGCCTTGCTCTTTCCTTCAATTCCTACCGGAGATCACCACATATGGGGGAGTGGGTAAATTTCTGATGAAAGGTACCTCTGGGGTCTTTCTAGATCCATCTGTAGCTACATGTATTCTATTTTTTTCGGGGCTAGTGTAAGCAGTGTTTGCGTATGTGTATGATCGTAATGAAATGATTTTGTATAATAGTAATTATATGCTAGTATTCTATATATATAATTCGGAGTTGGTTGTTCTTTGTTCGCCAAAGGCTCTATTGCCAGAGCACTGCAGATTCTAAATGATCACAGGATTGTTTTTATTTGAGGAATTGTTCTACTAGAATTGACGTTTAATAAATGATAATTTAATTGTTTCCCCGTTTTTTGAGTAGAGTTTTCATTCACCAGCCGCCTTTTTTAACAGGTTTTATCATTTAAAAATTGGAATAGTACCGTTCACGCCCTCCTGTGTAACCTCAATATCGAATACTAACGGGATCTAACGAGATTTAATAACCGTATTTGGTATCACTCCGGGATATAACATGCCTCTCGTCAATAGTTTGCATTTATTAATTTGAGTCACGGGCTTCTTGGCGATTGTGTGGTTAAGCTGCCAGACTTGGGATCGTGATATTCTGGATTCGAATGAGCAATGCTAGGTACAACGTTGTACTTCTGGAAAAGACACCTGATACGTATTTCCCCACTCGACCTGAGTGCAAAGGAGCTGAGGAATAAATCCTGCAAAAACTGACTGAAATTGCATCCAGGAGGCAATGACTTGTTTAATTATGCTGTAAAAACTGAGATAAGCTCCAGATCCATGGGCCGTTACGAATTGATTCCCATCTGCGAGAAATCAGGACAAAAAAGAATTGGCCAAAAAGAAAAGAAACCAAGAAAAGAAAAAGGTTAAACCAATAACACTATGAATCACCCAGAGAGCAATTAACAATGGGACGTGGGAAGCAAAGAAATCAACAAAGCTGTGAAATGATTTTTTTAAATGTTTTAAGGTGGCAGCGGAGGGGGGGTGATGGTTGCGACAAGGCAACTTAGGAGTGGTCAGATGGTAGATGGTGAGATAACAACAGTAGAGGCCAAATAAATGGTAATTGAGTTCAGTCAACCGCGTCGATGCAACCATCGCTGACACAGAGCAAAATGCCTTTATGTGTTTACTAAGCTCGCCTCGGTTTCGCCTCGGTTTCGACCAATCAAGGCGATATTGCTGCGTTCCATAGCAAGAACGGGTGATCGGACGGATCCGTGCATGTGAACACGAAATCGCACAAAAATCCACAGAAATCAGGATGTGCATGAAAGTTAAATGTTGCGATCTGTGCCGGCCGTGACATTGTGACGTAACCAGCCAGGGTTTGGGCTCGTGGGGACATTTTCAAATACAATTGCATTTGCAGATGTGGTCATGGGATGATCAAAACTTCAGCCTCAGATTCGAATTCGACAGCCTCACATTTGAGGAACACCCGAGCAGGTTTCTTGTCTTGAGCGTTTAAAAACATTTCACATTTTTCAATTTTCACTTCTACTACTTGTATTAAAACAAAAGCAACAACAACAAAAAAGAAGAAAAAAGGACAACAGGAAAAAACAAACAAAAAACCCACCTTTTCTCTCCCTCCTCTCCTCCATCTATACATAGTTTGTCATCTCTCGCCTTTTGCCTTCTATTTCTATTACGCATTCAACCCCCAAACCCGTAGTTGGAAGAAAAGCTCTATACTCTTTTCCACGAACTAAAACATGCCAACGTGGTGTCATGACAACACCGATATTTAAGTACCCTTCACGGGAAGGTAAGTGGGAAACAAAATCCAAAACCTTCTCCAGTAAACTCATGATAGATAGACAGATAGGTAGATAGACAGATAGATAGATAGATAGATAGATAGAGACATACAGACAGACAGACAGAGAAACAGACAGATAGACAGACAGACATACGTGGGGACGTTGTAGGGAAACCGTAGTCTTGTGAGCTTATAATCACGACGACGCTCATGGTTTAAACCCCTGAACTGGCACAGGGTTTGTTTGTTTTTATTCACAACGGTACACTCTGTGGAAAGGTAGTCCACTCTACTTTCTTCACTTGACCCGGGTGTGAATGAGTACCCAGCTATAGGTAAAGACATACCTTGTCAGAGTGTAAGTACGAAGCGCCTAACAAGGAGTTGAGAGGAACGGAATGAAATGGCCTGTTGGGGAATAAATGATATAAAGTCGGCGAGTCTGCACTTATGCAGGGATACGGACTATAAATTCATCTTTATCTTTATATTTACAGACAGCGATACAGAGTCAGAGACAGAGACAGAGAGAGCTATATGCCCACATATATTATATTATTATGTGTGGCTTTTTCTTCTGTTTTCTTTTGATAAGCACATAAATATGAATGCGGCCGCTATTGCATGTGACAATGGACTTGCCGCTCACTTCCACGAGAAAACCACGAGTGTAAAACCATGTGTTTAAATACATTGGGCGATTGAGTTAAATTTGTGATCCACCTTAGTTCGGCGTCACTCAAAATTCATTAGTTTGTTGAGACCAAAAGGAGGAGATTGAGCAAAATTACTGCAATTTCATTTCAGCACCACTGATTATTGATATTGGTTTTTCCTCCTGTTTTATCACCCTCCATATCTAATTTTGTCCTTGCGATTTGAATTTCATAAGCAAACCCACAAACATTTACCACCTGCGTTACAGGCTTCGGACTGTCATTCATTATGAGTACGATTTCGGACTGAAATTCATAATGCGAAAAATTGAAATAATCAATTCTCTTAAATGGATGGCCGCATTATAAATGTCTGTTGGTTTGTGACATGCTCACCTATAAACACGCTTTTTTTTACACCGGAAAAAGTGTGTTGTGTTAATATCTCGTCCTCGTCATTAGACGGATGTGGCGAAAGTGTTCACAAATTCGAGACAAATAACTCTTTTCGGTATTCGAGTATTTTGTGGCACTTGAACGATGTGGCGCTGAAATACGTCGGCAGCAACGGTGCTGAAATGAAGTGACTCTACACTGCTACCACAAAACTCTGATTGAGTTTGGATACAAGACCAGAATAACATCAGCCAACAAGTTGTTCACGTAAGTGTGTTGGGTTTACTTCAATGGTCTTGTAACAAAGAAGGAGCGCTCTCTCCATATTATACAATTTTAATAAACCTAAGAAGATAATATTCAGCTTAAAGCTGCTCATGAAAATGATAAAAACCAAAGTTTGCTTTGTTTCTCCCCATGTGCCCTATCAACCATGGAAGGCATTCATAAGATCAGAACGACTAAAAGAAAAGAGTCTCTGTTACATAGCGGGTTGGAAATTTGTCATATTTTCTTGTAAGATGTATAGAAATTGTATCGACATTTTACATTCACCGTTGTAATGTATACGACTTATATTGATTTCTCTTTCACAGGTTATATATATACCACAAGCAGTGTGAGAGGGGTTAAAAGCTACCAATGGAGGTGTGTAAAGGAGGACTGCAACGCGAAGCTCAAGACAGACAAAAATGATCTCCTAATTACTGTTTTAATCTTTGATTTCCTCCGTCTGATGGAGTACAAAACGCGTTTGCATTTGACATCTAATGTAATTTGGAATATACAGTTTTCTTTGTATATGTTTTCCTTGTTGATTGTTTTGAGAGAGAGAGAGAGAGAGAGAGAGAGAGAGAGAGAGAGAGAGAGAGAGAGAGAGAGAGAGAGAGAGAGAGAGAGAGAGAGAGAGAGAGAGAGAGAGAGAGAGAGAGAGAGAGAGAGAGAGAGAGAGAGAGAGAGAGAGAGAGAAGAGACAGAGAGAGAGAGAGAGAGAGAGAGAGATGGGAGTGATAGATATAGAATGAAGAAGAAAGATCAATGATGAGACAAAACAGAAAGACTTGGATATAGAAGGGTGTGCGGAGGGTAAAGGGAAGAGAGAAACACACTCACATCCACACAGGGATAGAAACAGACAGACAGACACTGAGCGAGAAATAAAATCATGAATAGAGAAACAAACTGACAGAGTAAGAGATAGACAGATGGAAATATCGACGAATTGACAGACAGAGGCGTTGACTATGCCAAGACAACGAACGAAAGAAATAAAAATATCAAAATATTACTGACACGACGAATGAGTAGGTGAAGTGAGTCAGGGGTGACACATAGCACGCATTCTCTCTATTCAACCCAGGTACAAATGGGTACAAGCACTAGCTTGGAATTAGAATCCTGCGTCAGACTAGCATCCAGTCAAGAAGGTGATTATTAATCACCTGTTCCGCTTCATGCTACAGAAACCGGGATATGCTCCGGCTCTATGGGCCATTCTTTGCTTTTTTTTTTTTTTTTTGAAGAAGAATATGATATGCAAAGGGCACCCTACATCTCTTGTACAAAGTCGTTGCAATTAAACTAAAGGACAGTTTGCTAGGCCCTACCGCTTTCATTTCATCCGATGTGATTGATAACTCTTTTACGATCTATCAGATAACTAAGTTGGATAAGAACTCAATTGGATAAGACTTAGTTGGATAAGAATTCAGTTGGATAAGAAGAAAAAAAAAGAGGAAAAAAATCTTTTTATTACTGTATTTCTTTATTTCCAAGGTCTTGACACAAAATTCGTTGACGTTGGCTATCGAGACGATGCTTCTCAGTAAGCACAGGTAATACTCGTTTTTATATCCTTCAATTATTACTACTGGTGAAAACTGCACGGAAGTGAGCTTCAGTAATTAATGTTTTTATTTGAAAATGTTGAGTTGTCAGATAGCAATACATTCTGCCTCTACAATTTCGTCCCCCATAACACTTTGGACAAATCGATTTAAAGTTGCCTTGATACTAATATAACTCTCTCTCGTACAAAAAATAAAACAAAATAAAACGTTTATACTCTAACCCTACACAAAGAATGCAATTGTGCACATTATTTACTTGATTATTCAACATAAATACATAGTTTATGTATCCAGAAAAAGGACAATTCTTTCGTTATGAAAATTAGATCCTAAGCTACGACCTCAGCGTCTACAAGTCTTTAAACAAAACATAAACATTAATGAGAATAATCATAATAATAATACTAGCAGTAGTAGTAGTAGTAGTAGTAGTAGTAGTAGTAGTAGTAGTAGTAGTAGTAGTAGTAGTAGTAGTAGTAGTAGTAGTAGTAGTAGTAGTAGTAGTAGTAGTAGTAGTAGTAGTAGTAGTAGTAGTAGTAGTAGTAGTAGTAGTAGTAGTAGTAGTAGTAGTAGTAGTAGTAGTAGTAGTAGTAGTAATAACAATAATCCATAATAATCAATAATAATAATAATAATAATAATATAAAATATTAATAATAATAATGATAATAATGATAATAATACTAATCATAATAATAATAATAATAATAATAATAATAATAATAATAATAATAATAATAATAATAATAATAATAATAATAATAATAATAATAATAATAATAATAACAATATTAATAATAATAATAATAATAATAACAATAATAATAATAATGATAATAATAATGATAATGATAATAATAATAATAATAATAATAATAATAATAATAATAATAATAATAATAATAATAATAATAACAATAATAATAATAATAATAATAATAATAATAATAATAATAATAATAATAATAATAATAATAATAATAATAATAATAATAATAATAATAATAATAATAATAATATAATAATAATAATAATAATAATAATAATAATAATTGATAATAATGACAACAATGATAATGATAATAATAATTATTAGTATAAAGATAATGATGATGATGATGATGATGATGATGATGATGATGATGATGATGGTGGTGGTGATGATGATGATGATAATAATAATAATAATAATAATGATAATGCTGATAATAAATAAAAATAGCAATAGAAATAACAACAATAATGAAGGCAATATTAATCATAATAATCATAATAATGATAAATTGCTCTACTGCAGTTATATGAGTTGCAACTAATCGAAAATTCGAAAGCTTTGGCTTATCTCTTTCATTCCCAGGTTTCATCAATGAGATCACTGTGTGGAACATCGTTTCACGTTTTTTGACCATACACAATACAACGAATATGTTTGTCCCTAAAATTGACTTTTTATTACTCATAATTAACATAAATAATTATTCTTTCTACCGACAGAGGTCTAACAATGGGGTTTAACAGTCTGTGTGCCAATGCTTCCGTGAACCATTTCCACTTTCATCTCCTGTACCTGGAACATGAGATCGTTGCAACGCATTGTGTAAGGATAATATCTTGTAAACTATGATTCATCAATAGTTTTGTACCTACTGATTTATTTTAAAGGCTACACGTCATGCCCATCCATGCCGCCCCTGTTTTGTATAGAACCATACTATAGCAATAGCAAAGCCTCCTGTAGAAAAGGGGAAAAGAGGGAAGAAGGGATATCATTTTAACTGTCTGCATAGGTGAAAAGAATACTTTATGCTGACATAATATGTCCAAAGCGTGGCGGCGGTGGGGAATGGTTAGGCTGCCGGTCTGGAGATCATGAAGTCTCGGGTTCGAATCCTTCCTTGGCTAGATCCAACATTGTGTTCCTTGGGAAAGACACTTTATGCGCATTTCCACTCAACCCATGTGCAAATGGGTACAAGCACTAGCTTGGGAGTAAAAATCTGCGTCAGACTAGCGTCATGTCCAGGAGGTGGTTATTATCACCTGTTTCGCTTCACGTTATTGAAACTGGGATAAACTCCCTCTATGGGCTTGAAGGAACTTTACTTACTTTACTTACATGTCCAAAGCAGAAATAATCTGGCTGATAAATTAGGCAAAACTTGCCGTAAAATCTAGTCCAGTGTATTGTGAAGCTTTTCTTTTCTTTCTTTTTTTAAAAACTGGTTAAATATATTTTTAATCAATATAAAATCTGCGGCAACCGTTTAATTCATTGATTTAATGTGCCATAAATGCTCGTAACTATAAAGGATAACAACATCCCGTATTATGGTACCCATACATGAAATGTTTCTTGTCCACAATGGAAGGGTCATTTCAATAGTGTACCTAAGACACAATGACGTCATTTAGAGAAGCGTGCCAAAACTCATTAACTTTGGCACTGTTGGCTTCGGGAATTTCAAGTTGCAAACGGCTGTAAACGTGATATGTTTTCGTCATATCGCTTTCACACTTTTCAGGAAAAATGATTTCATTTTATGCCCCAGGATCATCTCTCTGTCTCGTTTGTCACGAAAAATGGACATAGGCGCACTATTGAAATTACCTCTTCAATTGATACAAAGGCTCAAACGAATGTTGTACTTTTGTTGAGCTTCTTTGAAATGCTACTTAGGTGCCATAAGGGAGACCATTTGAAGTAAAAGGAATGACAGAAAAAAGTTTCAGGTGGGAAACATTATCTTGTTTTGTTCGTAGTAAGCTTATACTAATATGTATTTCGTTTTCCTTTTCTGGTAAGGCAATCACAGTGTAGCACATGGTTCAGACTTATAAGCGTTGTACATATTAACATTTTTCCCCTTGTATTTGTCACGCATGAGGTATACATCCAATGTGTCTCGAAAATCATAACGTTGGCGGGGAGGGGGTTATCCGAGTGAAGGGCAACTGGTAGGGCTTACTTCCTTCCTTTCACAACTTCGCATGTCTTACATCTTGCTGTTTCCTCTGATTTCTCATTGGGATCACTGTATACAGTCGATGAGGTAAATTAATTTCAATGAAACAAATCCGAATCTTTTGTTTCAGTGGATGTAAGTATGTTTCAAAGGTAGGAGTACGGTACAGGTAAAGAAAATTGCGTTCTTTGTTTCGGAAAGCAACCCCACTAATGGGACCAGTCTTTGAAGTCACATCCTTGGCCATTCCTGGTTTGCCCTCCAACTCCATGGATCATCTGTATCGGCTATGGCGAAGTAAGACATGTATCCAATCCACTGTCATCATTGGTCATGATCCAGCGTCATTTTTAATTTCGTTTTGTTATTTAGTGCTAGGTCGAAACGACATATTCCATCTCGTCGTTCAATTAATTGTAAAACACTGTCAGCAATAAGGCAAGTGTACGAGATTTATGCCTGTAGAATTGATTAATGGACATTTTTTTTAGAATTTTTGTTGTCGACGTCTTTTAAAAAAATTCTTTCTTGTTATCTTCAAAAACAAAGTTTTCATCGTTCCGTCCTTTTCCTGAATTGTTGGTTATCCCAATGCACCACTTGTTTTGAGCATGTGTTTAGCAAAAGTCATAATCTTTATCACTATTGAATTTCATTCTTGTAACGGTAGCAGCCCAAATGCATTGCTCACCCGAGGGTCTATGCTGTTGTCAAACGTTCATCTTTTATTTCGTGTGTACGCCTGTGATGGGCATAGAGCATCGAGCCAATTGGAATATTTATCTGATAAATAAGTAATACTCTGTTTGTTTAAAAAGTTGCATCGGTTCTAACACGGTCCTGACTTTAAAGATATTCGTTTTCTTTTCCCATGCTACTGAATGACTTGTAGGACAGCTCACAGAATCAGTAGCTACTTGCATCAACATGACATAGCTCACAACGTCATCCTATGCCGCGGAGTGGCTTTCAATGAGGAGCGTGGAAGCCCTAAAACCACCGTCAGGTTATTCATTTGGCCGCGACAAAAATATTTATTTGGTGAGTTGCGATGTTTTTGTCAAAGTCAAAATTTTCGTTTCCTATAATATAATATGATTGCATTTGATAAAAACTCGTTGTTTTTGTTTTTTATTGCTTACTCATATTAAGGTTTCCTCAAACGAATATGGGCCAATCTCACTTCGTCTTTTTTATGAATCCTCTTATAGACATTTCACGCTTTAAGTCAAAGATCATTTACATTTGCAGTTGTGTTTTGTGGGTTTTTTCAAAATGGAGCTTAATGATACAACATTTTTTTCAAAAGCGGTTCTACATGTACTTTTTTGAATTGGCATCCTTATCAATGAGGGGAAAAGGGAAATTTGTTTGGTGTTGTTTGGAGGGTTTTTCCCATCTGGGTGTCTCGAACAGTTTAGAAAACTTTCATAAAGATTGACAAATTATTTGAAATCATCATTTTACTTTTACAACAAGCTGTTATCAATTTTTTTTTTCAATTAATAAATACTTCCTTTCCACAGGGAGCGAGGAGTCTGTAAGTTTCTTTGTTGCATGCTTTGAGCTGGCAGGCTACGTAACAACATTTGGTATGTCAAATTTTACCATAATTGTTCATTGAGAACGTGTTGTGGTGGGGGGTTTTTGTGTGTTTCTGAACATGTTGTACTATCTCCTGTTATATTGATCATTTGATCTTTATCATGACTATATAAAATATTCATGCGCTCTAATTAGTATAAGTAAGCTTATTCCAGGCTGATAAAAGACGCGTGTATGGATGAGCGGATGGATGGCCCCAGACAAGGAAATAATGGAAATAATATGAAGAGGTCAATGGTTTGTTTTGATTTGATTTACCCACATCCACAGCTTGGGAAGGATTTTTTTTTTTAATTTTGCCAGTACCGCCTTGTACACAGCCACGGGATATTTAACGTGCACATAATGTTGTGATCTGCATACGGGACCTCCTTTTTATCGTCCGTCTTCGATGGGACTAGGTGTCGACCCACCTACCTGGACCAGGTGGGTAGATTTTGCTCGAAACAAACTCGAGAAACATGTTCAGCCGTCGGCGGGACTTGAACCCACGATCTTTGGGTTGAAAGGCCGACACTTTGCTCCTGGACTACTGAGTCCCCCAGATGAAGAGGTCAATGGTTTGTTTTGTTTGTGTTCGTTAGGCGATGATTGCAAAGTTGATTACTGCCTTTGGTCCGATTTTCAGCCGCTTGGACTTACATTATGTATGTTATTACAAGTCCGTGCGTATTGCTTTGTAAGACGACGTCTACTCTCTTGTATCAACCACTTTGTAACAAACCTGTCCTGTCATTATTTTTTTAAATAAAGAAATGAATATATTATAGACAGCAAGACTGAAAATGGTAAGAAGTAACAGCGACGATGATAAGTTTACAAAACAGTGTGTTCTTTCGACAGATGGATCGATCTACAACCGTATAACTGAGAGAGTGAAACAGACGAGAAATTATCGGCGAAGAAGTTACCTGCATCGACCTACGAAGCGATTCGAAGCCACACCATCAAGATAGCAAAGGAGACATGTGTCTAATTCGTCTAGTAATGATGATCTAGCCTGCTATGTAATGGAATTTTTATCAAAGAAAAATTTGATAACTCAAGCTGCCAATATTGTCCTAAAGAGCATAGACCATCAGGTGTTCATTATAACGCAACCGCGAGTCGTTCGTCTTTTTTTCACCCGGTTTCAGTTCTTGCAATGCTTCCAATGGGATATTAAACAATCGACATTAATGCAATATAAATGGAACCAAAAAACAATGTACCGAAGCATAGGTAGGGTGCTAGGTTTCTATTTCTATGAAATATAATTGCTACAATGCATTGCTTTTGTTTTATTTTATACGCTTCAACATGGTTTGGGTTGTTGTTTTATCATGGCCTAAAAGAATTGTTTCCTTATTCATGCTCCCTTCCCAAATTTACACTCCCGTTTGTGTAAGATACGCTTGTCGTTCTGCATACTTCCATTTCATTTATTTGAATTTACTTAGTCCATTGTGTACAGTGATGGCATGAGTAACTTGTACGTGAACTAGTAACGTCAAAGGCAAGATTATATTTGAGAATGCAACTGCATGAAAGGAAAGAAATAGCGTACATAAACCATCCGCAGTTACAGTAGTAAGAATGTCTATGTTGAAGATTGCTGCTTTTGGCTATTTCGAAGATAAGACTGCTGCTTTTGGCTATGTTGAAGATTGTCACTTATGGCTATGTTGATGTAGCCTGTCACATCAGAGAAAGAAACATTTTCACCTCAATCCACTCCAAAGAACCAAACAGTAGTGTACACATAAAGTATCAAGATCATGTGACAGTTTTCACGGCTGTCTATGCTTGGTTCAAGCTTTCTCAAAAGACCCAGATCCGAGGTATCGTATGTGTGAGTGTGAGATAGCAGTGTCGTAAAAGGGGGAGATAGAGAAAGAGAGAAAGAGAGAGAGAGAGAGAGAGAGAGAAGAGAGAGAGAGAGAGAGAGAGATAGAGAGAGAGAGAGAGAGAGAGAGAGAGAGAGAGAGAGAGAGAGAGAAAAAAGAGAGAGAGAGGGGGAGGGAGAGAGATAGAGAGAGAGAGAGACAGAGAGAGACAGAGAGACAGACAGACAGACAGACAGATATACAGACAGATAGACAGACAGAGACAGACAAACACACTCAAAGATGGAGAGACAGAGACAGAGTCAGAGAGACAGACATACAGACAAGCAAACAGTCAGCTACTCAAACTGACAAAGAGGGAAGCATGAGGGTATGGCGTTCCTTGTGCGCCTAGAGCTGTCAATAAGATGGGAGTGGGCGCTATAGAAATGAAATATATTACTATTATTAGTATTATTAGTATTATTGGGATTATTATTATTATTATTATTATTATTATTATTATTATTATTATTATTATTATTATTATTATTAATTATTATTATATTATTATTATTATTATTATTATTATTATTATTATTATTATTATTATTATTATTATTATTATTATTATTATTATTATTATTATTATTAGACTTGATTATTATTGTTATGAGACTTTTTCTTTCTTTCCTTTAAAATGTTGTTTAGTGCTTTTGCCATCAATGATTGAAGCACTTTGGTATTCTACTTACTATTTAAGTTTTAACTTATAAATTGAGAAGGATCAGCGAATGACAGAAGAATGGAGATCTATGATCGCCAATGCCTGCCTCAGACTCATAAGAAGATTGAAGGGGAAGAATTACTATCGTCTACTTGCCTGGCCATACTCTTGCGATACCTGATGCCAATATTTATTGATGTCACCTTTCGTCTCATCTTATCTCACTAATATTTCATTGGTGGAAGTTTGTTGTTTTGTGAATGTTTTCATTCTTTCGTTTTTTTCTTTGAAAATGTTTCCTTCCAAGAAATTTTGGTAAAATTTAACTTTACCGTTAAGCCATAGTTTATTTATGAAGTTTATGAAGAAATTCTGGTCTTGGAAACTAATTTATGACTGGTTTTCATGATTTGAAAATAAAATGAGGGATGTTTCCTTTTGAACCATACAATGGACTTAAGGAAATAAAATTAATTCACGTGAATTGTAAATGGCTGAAAATATATGGCAATAAAGTGTGGGTCCTTTCATGCAGTTTGATAAGTATTTCAGCTTTACCAGGTATTTACCATTGATGGCTACGGTAGCCGTATTATGATAATGAAGCCGGACTTGAGATCGAGAGGTCCTGGGCTCAAATCATGGCATTGCTAGGTAGGTCCGACTTTGGGTTCCTTAGGAAAAAACACTCATTTCCAAAGTCGGCCCAAATGCAAATAGGTACTAGGATCAAATGGGAAGTAAAATCTGCAACAAGCTAGTGTGCCCTTCCAGGAAGCCATGTATTACCGGTTGTTCCACTTCGTTGTGTAGAACCACTAGGACAAATTCCAGCTCTATGGGCTGTAACGGCCTTGAGGGAAGCTACTTTACCTTTCAACTTGCTCTATTTATTGTGACGAAGGAAGTTACTTTACCTTTCAACTTGCTCTATTTACTGTAACGATGGAAGCTATTTTACATTTCAACTTGCTCTATTTACTGTGACGAGGAAGCTACTTTACCTTTCAACTTGTTCTATTTACTGTGACGAGGGAAGTTACTTTACCTTTCAACTTGTTCTATTTACTGTGACGAGGAAGCTACTTTACCTTTCAACTTGCTCTATTTACTGTAACGAGGAAGTTACTTTACCTTTCAACTTGCTCTATTTACTGTAACGAGGGAGGTTACTTTACCTTTCAACCTGCTCTATTTACTGTGACGAGGAAACTACTTTACCTTTCAACTTGCTCTATTTACTGTGACGAGGAAACTACTTTACCTTTCAACTTGCTCTATTTACTGTGATGAGCAACGCTAATGTCTATCCCAACCAACAATTCCGTTACCTAATTTTCCAACTCAGCTCTGGCACGTGTCTGCTTCATGTCTGGAAGGACAGACACTGAGGACGTCACCTTGAAGATACAAGACATTTATTTATAATTTGGGTTGGTTTTTATGAGCGTTTAGGAAAAAAAGGATAATTTTAAAAGTTCTTCTGAATTGATGTGGAAACATCAATGACCAACAAAATGACACCATATTGTATGTTTTTCTTTTTATCATCAATTGCTTGATTGTGAAAAGTTATCACGTTTTTCTACGATAAAATCCATTGAAATATAAGCATAATATCATATTTTATAATCAATCTTTAAAGCACTGGCCACCAATGAAGTGACTTCGTAATACGAGTTCTCTGCCCATGAGACTAATTTTCTGTCCATTAATGATGTAAATGGGAGCTCGCAATAAAAGTATATATTGTCTAATCGTCGAAAGGTAATGGATAATACAAAGATGAAATAGACAGGTTTAGATCGTGGTGATATGGTTGTGTTTTATCAGTTCATTATTTACATTGTTAACACAACGGAAAATAAAGTTGGGAGAAATCTGAGCAAGAAAAATAATGGCGGGGAAATATGTTAAGATATATATATATATATATATATATATATATATATATATATATATATATATATATATATATATATATATATATATATATATATATAATTATATATATATATATATATATATATATATATATATATATATATATATATACACACACACACACACAAATGAACTATAAAGTACTCATTCTTAGATCGTCCCCCACGCACACATACACACACTCACACACACACTTTTAATGGTATTTATACATTAAATGTTGAGTTGATTCATTAGTAGTTGTAACATTGTTGGAATATAATATCCCTCCCCCTCCCCCTCTTTCCCTTCCTCCCTCCCACCCCTTCCAAATATCTCATCATCCATGCCATCCTCAATCTTTTTCATAGGCTCAGAGCTCAGAATTTCTCATTCAACATATTGTTACGTAAAGCCACCAAAAAACAATAAACTAACAAACCACAGCAACGTTCATTTCACTCTAACCAAGAAAGATCAAAATTGAAATATCCAAACAGAACAATTTGCTTGTTATAATTACAATTGTTGAACTTAAGGTGGCACTTCTCATAAAGTGGAAAATAAAACGATAAAGAGAGACACTTTATAAATGAAGTAAGGACAACAATAGCACAAGTAAGCTGAACCATTGAATATCCTTATCCCAAGAAGTAAAAGTAAGGTAAAGTTCCTTCAAGGTCCTTAAAGCCCATAGAGCCGGAGCGTACCGGTTTCTATAGCGTGAAACGGAACAGGTGACAATAATCACCTCCTGGCCAGGGCGCTAGTCTGACGCAAGTTTTTACTCTCAAGCTAGTGCTTGTACCCATTTGCACCTGGGTAGAGTTGGGAAAGGCGTGTTAAGTGTCTTTCCCAAGGAACACAACGTCGGATCTGGCCTTGTTAGGTTTCGAACTCGGGACCTCATGATACCCAGTCCGGCAGCCTAACCAACACTCTCGGCCACTGACGCCACTTATCCCGAGATCATGGCTGAAAAAGGACATTGCAGTAACATTTAGCAAGAACAGACAGTGGGGGAATTCGTGATAGACCTTACACTGGCGCCACTTATCCTGGAGATCATGGCTGAAAAAGGACATTGCAGTAACATTTAGCAAGAACAGACAGTGGGGAATTCGTGATAGACCTTACACTGGCGCCACTCATCCCGAGATCATGGCTGAAAAAGGACATTGCAGTAACATTTAGCAAGAACAGACAGGGGGGAATTCGTGATAGACCTTACACTGGCGCCACTCATCCCGAGATCATGGCTGAAAAAGGACATTGCAGTAACATTTAGCAAGAACAGACAGTGGGGGAATTCGTGATAGACCTACACTGGCGCCACTTATCCCGAGATCATGGCTGAAAAAGGACATTGCAGTAACATTTAGCAAGAACAGACAGTGGGGGGAATTCGTGATAGACCTTACACTGGCGCCACTCATCCCGAGATCATGGCTGAAAAAGGACATTGCAGTAACATTTAGCAAGAACAGACAGGGGGGGGGGGGAATTCAGATAGACCTTACACTGGCGCCACTCATCCTAGATCATGGCTGAAAAAGGACATTGCAGTAACATTTAGCAAGAACAGACAGTGGGGGAATTCGTGATAGACCTGTACACTGGCGCCACTTATCCCGAGATCATGGCTGAAAAAGGACATTGCAGTAACATTTAGCAAGAACAGACAGTGGAGGAATTCGTGATAGACCTTACACTGGAGACTGGAACAGACTAATCTGGCAAATTCCTATTACATTAGGCCTACTTAGATTACGTTAAAGGCGACGTGAAAAAACAATGGCAACAACCACTTTATTATGGTGTACGCATAGAAAAATCAGGACTCTAACTCTGATTACCCGAAGCTCAACTCTGAGTATGGGACGTATTTATTTACTTACTTAGACAATATGTACTAAAGAAATGATTTAGGAGAAAAGATTAGATGCCCGAAAAATTATACACAAGAGATGTATCTGTACATGAAAAAGTTCCTTCAAGTAAAAGTTCCTTCAAGGCCTTTACGGCCTATAGAGCCGGTGCTTATCCCGGTTTCTATAGCGTGAAGCGTGACAAGTGATAGTAATCACCTCTGGACAGGACGCTTGTCTGGCGCAGGTTTTACTCACAAGCCAGTGCTTGTACCCATTTTGCACTTGGATCGAGTGGGGGAAATGCGTGTTAAGTGTCTTTCCCAAGGGAACACAACGTGGGACATGGAGTTTCCAGGATTCGAACCCCAGAATCTCATGATCCCCAAGCCGGCAGCCTAACCACTCGGCCACCGACGCCACATATTCAAATGAAGGACATAATTGTGAGTACACCTGCAATGCAATAAACGCACAGAAACAGCAAATGAAGCTGATGAGATGATAAGCAGATAAGTATAAAGAAAACTTGAAACAACAGTTAGAATTTGTTTTCAAAGTGGTTGGTTGGCGGGCGATGCTGGTAGTTGGTAGGCTCCACTTTTTTTCATTTTACTCTTTTATTTATCTTTCATGATCTTGCTGTTTCTCTTAATTCAGTCTGAGATCACCGCATATAGTAAATTTCAATGCAAACACATTCAATCTTCAAACTACACGCACGTATTTAATAGTCGAATATTCCCATCTATGACATTGAGATCTGATTTGAAAGAATCCATGAAAATTCCAAAACTCAAGAGTATTCAGCAATGACTGTGACCTCTTTATACACAGGTAAATTCACATGCTTCTCTTTTTGTACAACTCAGATTCCAGATCCAGGAGTCGGGGACATAACATGTTTTTGACCTTTTGTGTGTGTGTGTGTAGGTGTGTGTGTGTGTGTGTGTGTTCAATCTGTCTCTATGTGATCTAAACAGCAATTAATGGATTGTAGCACGTGAAGACCTGCTACTGTTGTAAAGGTAGAGTGCCATCTCAGGTACTCAGCTCGAGGTGGTGTATTAAAGACCATATTACTACGATATAGCTCGGTCGTGCAGTTTCTTTGATCTTTTGACTTCAAAGGGTGTCAACACGTGTCGACAGGTAAGCGATAAAAGTGTTACAATTTAGCCCGATCACAAGATCGATACTGTCGAAGTAGTATCGCCGGGCATGCCTGATTGCTCACGAAATAAACATCCCCATCTGCATTTTACAGGCTTTGGACTGTGACATGGCTGCATTAGAATTTGTATTGGTTACAAAGATAAAACTGTTGAAAGATAAAAGTTTATACAGGACGATTGCTATATCATAATATTTACGCATTTGGAGGGCACATTCTTGGAGCCATTTTCTGTAGATAATCTATCTGTTCGAGTTTCCCCACTTCCGTATGAATCCATTAGTTTTCTTTTCTTCTGCCTTGCCTCTCTCACTTCTTTCCTTTTCCTTCGCTTCGGGGTTGTTCGGCGCATCTGAGTTTAAGGATGGTCTTCTCTTGTTCGTGCTTTAAACCTTCTAAGAAACGAAAGATAGGATGATGACACTGACACTGTAGATTTTACTTGAAATGCATATGAAAAGATTCGCAGGAATTTGTTGTAGTGACCTCCTCGTTCTCATTTCCTGCCCACATTAACGGAGGGCACGAAGCTGAGTCAGAAATGTAATTAGAGAAGATGTAGTCCACGAACTGTTCTGTCAACGCTGCAATGTGGCTGCTGATGCATCAAAGTAAACACAAAGCAATCTTCGATACTTTCTGGTAGTAGGATTGGCAATGCAAAAAAAAAGTTTGAGCCACTGTCCCTTTCTGAGTTTTTGTCCTTGAATTTCTGTATTCAGACCTATTGTTTTGTATTTTTCGAAACCAAGCCTGGCCTAAGTGAAAATTACACACTGTTATAACGCATGCTGGCCAAACAGAGGTTAAGGCAGAATGAATTGCAACGCCCACGTCTATCTGTAATTCTTTTGGCGCGAACAGTACATTCATTTCTGTCCAAATTTCTTCAAACAACATTAACATCCTCTCATGAGTTGTCTTCTTTATCAAGTAGTAGGCTGTAACTTTGGACAGGGCGCATGTCTTCCGTTGTGAATATCCATGTAGAGTGAAGAGCTGGTAAAAGAACTTCGCTCGGACATGTGGTAAAGGTTCCATCGCCAAATATCCGCACGCTCTTAGTAAGATGTAGCATGTTGTCTTCCGTGGTGAATATCATAATACGCTCTCATGCTCTTTGTAAGATGTAGCATGTTGTCTTCCGTGGTGAATATCATAATGCCACGCTCTTTGTAAGATGTAGCATGTTGTCTTCCGTGGTGAATATCATAATACCACTCTCTTTGTAAGATGTAGCATGTTGTCTATCATAATGCGTGGTGAATATCATAATACCACTCTCTTTGTAAGATGTAACATGTTGTCTTCCGTGGTGAATATCATAATACCATGCTCCCGATCTTTCTTCACGATAGAAATGTTGTAGTCTGTCAGAATCATTTGATCTATAAGAGCAAATACTTCTTTCTCACGCTGGTCGGCAATTTTGGTCGATGTTTAAGTCGTTCTCGTAGAAGGACGCTTTCAGATTCGTAGCATCTTTGTAAGACAAATGAGCTCCTTGCTTTATGGTTTCTTCGCAAACATCTTTGCCGAGCAATGTGTTATTCATTTCCTGTAAAAAAAAATAATGGTGATAATGATGTTGATGATGATGAACGTGGGGTGTCAAAGATAATAATGATGATGGTGGTGGTGATGTTTGTGGTGGTGGTAAGAGTAAGATGATGATGGTAGTGGTGATTCAGGTGGCGGCAATTTATCTGTATTTACCTGCGCTTTTCTTTTAATGCTGTTTCTTGTCTTTTCCATACTGAGTTTGGTAACATCTACTTGGCTGTCATTGTGAACGGCCGGGCACCTCAACTCGTCAGTCATATCCATATTTATTTATTGTGCATGTTGATGGACACATTCTCTCTGTGCATCGCCAAGCAATGTGCTCTTGATTTCACCTTCTTATCCTGAAACGGAATCCGTTGTACAGCAGGCAGGGTGCCCCTTGCTTTGTCTCCGTAATCTCCGTGACAGCAATAAACTGAAGAGACCCAAGCACTTTCTTTTATACCTTAATGTGAGCTCGAGTTCATACTAATTCAAAATTAAATATAGCAGTTATATAGCCATATTTAATTGATTTAAGTCCAAGCCTGACAATTTGAAGAGTGGTCAGTTCGATTGTGCTGATTGAATCGCAAGAGTATCGAATAAACGCATGAGTACTTTTCAAATACTTATTCAAGCGGGCTAAATCGTAACGTTGGCTTTTTGTCGGCGACCGGGCTAAATCGTAGTATGCGCAGGTAATACCGGGCTAAATCATCTTGCACCCAACTTTATCAGCTTCCGTAGTAGATGTGTATAGTATTCAATACTTTAACTTTAACAAAATGTAACACTTTAGTGCATGCACATCAAATCAATAAGATAAACACATACTGAAATTTTTATTACTAATAATATTTAATAATAGTATTTTTTTATAGCGCCTGTCGCCGAAACTAATAATAATGATTGTATTAGTAATATTTTTATAGTATTAATAATAATGATTTAGAAGTAGAACATTTTTATAGCGCCTGTCGCCGAAACTAATAATAGATTTTGTAGTAGTAGAACATTTTTATAGCGCCTGTCGCCGAAACTAATAATAATGATTATGTAGTAGTAGAACATTTTTATAGTGTCTGTCGCCAAAACTTCGCATTACAATAAAAGTTGAAATATTCTTAAAGAGATAATTTAAATTTCAAATGTCGCACTCCAGACACACTAACACAAATATTTATAATAAACATTATCAAAATTGGGCATTTTATAGGCTAGAGACTGGTTTCACAGATTATATGCGAGTGTCTGTTTTGCCAAAACTTCTAGAATTGAAGCGAGTTTTAGGAATTGTCATTTAATTTTGAATCTTAAAACATATTTTGAATGTTGATTGGTTCTTCAATGATTTGTAACAAAAAGACAGATATTGTAATCAATTCGTGCCCTTACTTGGGTGTCTCTATTGCTTCGAATCTAAAGGTGAAAGATTCTTAACAGGACAAATATTTATAAAAACATGTATCTTGCGCAAAATTGGGCTATTTGCTGTAGTCCATTGAAAATACATTATCAATTCAACCAAATTGGGGATACGCTTATCGTAATTTAATGAATTTAAGGTCTATCTTTTGAATTCAAAAAGAACCTCAGTTCAGTCGAGACTGGTTATCCTCACAGATTCTAAAGACACATTTATATAAAACTGAATATTATCTGCATTCGTGACGTGATAATGGGTGTTTATGCAATAACCTGACTGAAGGGCAGAGTACCGCCACAAAGTGTATAAATCAGCTCTATTCAGTGGACTAGATCTGGTGATACAAATCCACGTCCTTCTAGTAGTATCGATAAAGTGCAACAATATTTGGAATCATAATTGTTTCCGTCTGTGTTTAAAACATGTTGAGGAAACATGTCGCAATTTAGATGAAACGAGAAAATCGGCATAAGAGAAACTGCATTGAAAACTTCGCAAACACGCATCAACTGAAAAAGTGAAAAATTTAAATGTTTATGAACATGAAAAAGCTCGGCCCTCTATTCGCACAAACTGGATATCACATGTTTATAACCAGACGCACATAAATCAAAGTACAATAATAGTACACATATTGATATTTTCAAGCATTCAACCGATAAATGAAAAATCCATTTCGAACATAAGCAATTATTTAAATCACGGGAAGGGTGATACTGTGGACGCATAGCAAGAAAATAGTATTATAATATGCCTACATTTATTTACATACTTTACATAATGGTTGTTGTGATTGCTAGTGCCATCGGCTGCCTCAGTTTCAGCTCTGACCTTCCCCTTAATTTTTACTTGTTTTAGATATCAAAGTTTGACATAATTTATATTTATCTATTCATCTTTAGCCTGAGGACGGGTGGGGTTGTTGAATGGGAACTCAGTCCTTAGAAAATACCCCAGTAGGCTCGGTGAATGACTAGCAGGCGAACAGATGCGCCTTTATTACCCCCCCCCCGGGCAGGTAAAGCCTGTCAGCTCAGTAAAGCGGTTTACCTAGGAGAAGGCAACTCTAATCTCAAACCAAGGGTAGGCAGGACTCTATATCTCGAGAGAGCAACCGGCCTAGAAGTGAACATCCAAAAACATATGCTGGCCCTCCGAGTCTGGGGGTTGGGCGTAGGGCTAACAACCCAACCCTAGAAAAAACATCATGTTCCGAAACAGCAATGAAGGAAACTAATAATACACGGGCGAGCTATAGACTTCCAGAGTCATCGCAAGATACTTGTATGAATGTCAGTAGTGAAAGCCGTCAGGAAGCTTCTGACAGGAATATGGGAGTTCTGTTCGCCACAAAATCTAAGACATAAGTAGGGTTCTGCAATGTTAGAACCATGAACAACACCAGTAAATTTACACAAAAATAACATCAGAAATGAGGTGCTACAATTTACATATTCTAGGCATCAGTGAATGCAGGTGGACAGGAGCTGGAAAGATAAAAACAAACTCAAGTGAAACTGTTCTCTATTCTGAAGGGATAATATCCACCACTCAGAGGGTGTAGCCATTATATTGACAAAAGGAGGAGAGGAAACCATTAACAAAAGATTGATAATGATAAGAATGAAAGGAAAGCATGTCAATGTTTCCATTATACAATGTTACAGCCCCACAACGAAAGTAAGGATGAAGACAAATATGATTTGTACGACCAACTAACGGCTGAATTGGAGGAAATTCTTTCTTTCTTTCTTTTGTTTATCAGTTCCCATTCTACCTTTCGGTGTATGGGTTCAGATGCCCGAGATGATCTTTCTCCAGGATGCCCTGTCCTGACATTTTCTGTTTCCTTCCAAAACCATTAAATTTCTAGGCTTCAATGCCTTTTTTATATCTTCTTCTCACTTTCTCCGAGGTCTGCCTTTTGATCTTTTACATTGGGCTTTAGCCCTGTATACTGCTTTAGCTATTCTATTGTCATTCATTATGTTTACATACCCAAACCCTCTCAATTGATTTCTTTCTATCTTAGTTTTGTATGCCATCTGCTTTGGTTTGATCTCTTATTGTTGTGTTTCTGATTTTGTCTTTTTTAGTTTTCCCTACTTCTCTTCTTAGATATTTCATTTCAGCTGCCTGTACTCTACTGTATTCTCTACTGTCTAAAGTCCAGGTTTCACTGCCATAGAGGAGAGTAGAACAATAAACTGTATTGTATATTGCCAATTTGGTTTTTGTTGACAATTCTTGCTTACCTACAAATGCCTTTCCTAGATGGTTATATAGTGCACTTGACTTTTTGATTCTCTGGCTGATTTCTTCTCTTAGTTTTCCCTCTGAGTTAATCATTACTCCTAGGTGATTGTAGCTTTGAACTTGTTCTAAAATTTCCCTTCCCAATTTAAGATTTTGTGTTTTAGCTTCCCTAATTACTATATTACTAGCATTGTTTGGTTTTCTTTGCATTTACTCTCATTCCTCTTTTATTTAGTTCATTGTTCATAAAGTTGATATTCGACTGGAGGTCCCTTTCTGATTTTCCAAACAGAACTAAATCATAGGCAAATGAAAGCGTTGATATATTTACCGTTTTGAGCTTCCATATACCTACATTCATTTTCTTCATTTTTTAGGGTTGCCTTTGCGACTGAATCCATAAATGTGATAAACAAAAGAGGACTTAGGATACAACCCTGTCTTACTCCTATATCTACATCGAATTCTGCAGATATGTTTCCAGCTACTCACTGCACATGTTGATTTATTGTAAAAACTTTTAATGGCTTCTATTAAATTTTCTCTACATTGTGTTCTTTTAAGGAATGCTATAGTTCCTCCTCCTCACAGTGTCAAATGCCTCTTCTAAATCAATAAAACACAGGTGCAAATCAATGTTTCTCTCAAGGAATTTTCTATTATTTGTCTAATTGTAAATATGTGATCTAGTACATTTCTTCCTGGTCTAAATCCATTCTGATGCTCTTCAATCTGATCCTCTACTCTTTTCTTTGGTCTCATTTCCAGTATCCTGGCATATACTTTTCCTGGAACGCTAAGTAGTGATATCCTCTATAGTTTGAGCATTTTACAGTTGACCCTTTCTTATGTATTGGTACTACCGCTCCCTTTTTCCAGTCGTCTGGCACCTGTTTGGACTTCCATGCTTGTGGCATATTGCATGTAGTAGTTTGTCTGCCTCTTTCCCTTGTTTTTTAATCATTTTTGGATAAACTTGATCTGCTCCTGGGATTTTTCCTTATTTTACTTTTCTTATAGCTGTTTGGATGTCTTCCATTGATATATCTACATCTTCAGCTGTCTCCTCTGGATTACTTGTTACTCTTACTAATTGATCTTTACTCCTTGTTTCATACGTTCTGGAGGGATTATGTAATTGTTGAAAATGCTTTCTCCATGTGTCCATGATTTCGCTGTCTTCTTTCGTTATTTCTCCTTTAGCATTCTTAATTTGTCGTATTGGGCATGCTTTGGTCTTTATCATGCTTTTCATTGCCCCCCCCCCCCCATCCCGAACAGCTTTTGGTTTCCTTGATAGCTTTCTTGAAGTCTTTGTCCAAACTCTTCCCATTGTTCCTGTTTTGCTTTCCTAACTTCTTCTTTGGCGATAGTTCTTTTATTCACGTAACCTATCCTATCCTCTGGTCTCTTCGTTAGCAAGTATTTCTTCCAGACATCCTTCTTTTCTTTGATCTTATTCCTGACATTCTCATTCCACCATACTGTTCTTTTCCTATCTCCTTTAATTTGTTTCCTATCACAGACCTCTTCAGTACAACTGAAGAGTGTTTCTTTATACATCTGCCACTTATCTTCTATTGTGCTATCACTATCATTCAGATCCATCTGTCTTTCACTGATAAATCGTTTTATCCTAGATTGGTATACCTGTTTTACTACTGTTTTTTTTAGTTCCTCTATTTTGAGTTTAGTAGCTTTCTTCTCTTTCCTTTTCAGTTTGTTTTCTTCAGTTAATAATCTCATTTTGGCAATCCCTAAGTGATGATCACTAAATATTTCTGCTCCTCTGTTTAATCGTACATCCAATTGTGGCATAGTGCATGTAAGGGAGCTGCTAACTATTATGTAGTCTATCATTGACTTTTCACACCTGTCTTCATTTACTCTTGTATATTTGTGGACATCTTTATGAGGAAAAAGGTGTTGGCTATTTTCATGTTATTCTTTAGGCAAAAATATATCAGTCTCTTTCAATTTGAAGAAGTTGTTGTCTCTCCTTCTTTACTTATTACTCCTCCTACATTGTTGCCCACTCTAGAGTTTAAATCTCCTAAAAGCATTAGTTCCTGTCTGGATTTAAGATTCTGTACAGCTATTTGTAAATCGTTTTCGAAGATATCTTTTTCTTCTTTAGTTGCGTCTTCGTTTGGTCCATAAGTTATTAATAATTTAATTTCTCATCCTTTTGGTTTAATATGTACCTCTAATAGCCGTGGGCTTATAAATTTCCAACTTTCTAGTAGCTTTTCATGCCTTTTATGCACTAGGAGACCTACTAGCTCTATCTTTGGCATCTACTCCTTAGAAGATTAAAGTATGGTTCGGTCCTACATTTGCTATTCCTTGTCCTTTTTTTCTTTGTTTCTGTAATGGCCAAAATATCTACTTTGAATTTTTCCATTTATTCAACTAATTCTAACTCTTTTCTATTTATTGCCCTAACATTCCATGTTCCAAAATCACAGTCCGTAAGATCAAGCCGGTTATATTACCTTTATGTCTCTGAATCAGGTTGTTTTGGATAAGCAGGGATTAGCCCACTGTACCTAGGTAGATGGTGGGGCCCCCTCCCATGCCTTGTTATTTTCTGTCAGGGTTCCCTTAGCCTTTAGTCACTCAAGACCAGCCTGCAAGGCAGCAGGTTGTTATTTTCTGTCAGTGTTAACTCCCTTAGCCTTTGGTCAGTCAAGATCGGCCTACAGGGCAGCAGGTTGTTTTCTTTTCAGGGTTAACTCCTTTAGCCTTTGGTCAGCCAAGACTTGCCTGCAAGGCAGCAGGAGACTCATGGAGGGTGAGATCATCTACTCCCCGTACAGGTGCTTACCTGTCACCTGCCCGAAATTGGAGAAAATACCAAAACATAATACAAAAATTATAATGGACGACCTAAATGCAAAGGTTGGTTGCATTAATAGTACAAATGAAAGAGCTATGGGATACGAAGGATGTGGCGTTATAAATGACAACGGAGAAAGATTATTGGACTTTTGCAACACTAACGATTTTGTTATTGGTGAAACTTTGTTTCCTCATAAGGAGATTCACAAGCTTACATGGTGTGCACAAAATAGAAGGGATGGAATTCAGATCGATCATTTTCTAATAAAAGGAACATGGACAAGATATTCCCTCCTTGATGTGAAAGTAAAAAGATGAGCTGACGTTGGAAGTCACCACCATCTAGTCGTTGCAAATCTAAAAATCAAACTGAGAAAAGCAAATACAACAGGAAAAGGCAGAGAACGATACGACATGGACAAACTTAAAGATCCTAATACTAATACAACCAAAACGTTCATGATAAGCTCGAAGAATATGTTTCAGGTGCTGACTGATATGGATAATGACAAACCATGTGATGGAAATAAAAGCAACAGCAGATGGAACACTATCAAACATGCCTACTTAGAGACAGCTAAAACATGCTTAGGAACAAAAAGACACAAAAGGAAAAAATGGCTATAAAATGACACAGGAAAAAAAATTGAAAGAAGAAGGAAATTAAGAAGAAAATACTTGATGCAAAATTAAGCAGATTGAAAGAAAGATTGTCAACTCAATACCGGGAAATAAACAAAGAAGTCAAAAGGAGTGCAAGACAAAACAAAAGATCATTCATGGACAGGCCAAGGAAGCAGAAGGGGTATTACGAGTGGGAGACCAAGGCAGAGTTTATAAAATTGCAAAAGTAATAAGTAGAAAATATCAAGCTGCTTCAGACCTGCCTATTACAAACAAACAATGAGAGCTTCTCACGACTGAGGCTGAAAAAGATGCAAGACGGACCGAACATTTTATGGAAGTTTTAAACAGGCCACCACCTCCAACAGAAGCAAGCATTGAAGAATAACAAGAATATTGGAATATAAGTATAGAACCACCTAGTTTAAATGAAATAACAGTAGCTATTAAAACTCTAAAGAAGGGGAAAGCCCCAGGCATAGACTCTGACTTTTAAAACCTGAACCCCACTTTTGCAGCAAGAATACTGCATCCACTCTTCACCAAAATATGGACAGAAAAAAAAACTTCGGATGAATGGAATGAAGGTATAATAATAAAGATTCCCAAAAAAGGCAATTTGCAGGAATGCAATAACTGAAGGGGGATAACGCTCTTGTGTATCCCTAGTAAAATTCTTGCAAAGGTAATAATACAACGAATATCAAATGCCGTTGATACCTACATAAGGAATGAACAGGCAGGGTTAAGAAAAGGAAGAAATTGCTCCGACCAATTTTCACATTAAGAAAGATTAAAGAGCAATGCAATGAATGATAGAGACAACTGTATATAAACTTCATTGATTTTGAAAAGGCAGTCGATAACCTCCATCAAGAAAGCATTTAATTTGGAAAATTCTAAGGAATTGTGGAATACCTCAACATCTTGTTCAGCTCATTAAAAGTTTCTACACTGAATTCACATGTAAAGTTGGAAATAGCAATCAAATTTTGAAATCAGGAGTGGTATCAGACAAGGGTGCGTGATGTCAGCAACCATCTTCATTATTGCTATAGACTGGGTGATGAAGCAAACAACCAGCGATCAACACAGAGGAATTAGAAGGAGTCTCTTCTTTTCGCTAGAGGATGTAGATTTTGCTGACGATTTGGCGCTATTGACACACTTGCATCATCTCATGCAAGAGAAAACATTACGGCTAATCTCTTTTGGTCAACAGATAGGTTTTTAAAAAAGCCTTACAAAATCTGAACTAATGACATTGAATATACAAAATCCTTCTCCAATCCTCATCAATAACAATAGCATACAAACAACCAAGGAATTTACATATTTATGCAGCATTGTCACAAGTAGCGGAGGAGCTGACACAGACATTAACAGACGCCTAAACAAAGAAAGAAACTCCTTCAAACTACTTAAAAATGTATGGAAAACAAACAAATACAATATTAAAACAAAACTAAAATCTACCTAAGCTGTGTCCTGTCAGCTCTACTATATGGATCTGAATGCTGGAGGATGACGGACAGAGACATGAACAAGTTATCCTTATTCTACACCAACTGCCTGCGAAAATCCAAAATATATTTTAGCTAAACAAAAATTCAAACGAGATTCGTCTCCAAAATGCAAAAATAGACCATATGCAAGACATCCTTCTTAAAAGAAGATGAAGGTGGATAGGACATTTTTTTAAAAGAAGAAGGGAGCATCGCCAAGGCTGCCCTACATTGGACCTCTGAAGGGAAAAGGAGACGGGGCAGGCCAAAGACAACTTGGAGAAGAACAGCAGAGAATGGTATTAAAGACCGGGGCGAAACCTGAATTCCATAAAGACGCTTGCCATGAAAAGAGAGAGATGGAGATCCTTCATTGCTGCCCTACATGCCAACTGGCACAATGGACAGTAAGTAAGTAATTCATATTTAAACCGTGCATGGTTTTGTGCAACATTCGTGGATTTATATAACAGTGCTTTCGAACATTTGTGAATTTATTACATTATTATACAGATTGTGAACTGTTTTTATCTAACACGGACAATGGGCATTCTCAATAACAACACAGGCATTGTTCCAGTTGTTACATACAAGGCAAGTGATCTGATAACACATCGTTATTACAGTAGTCTCCGTTTGCCAGTCATTGACTTCTTGAGGCAGTGTTACTTATATAGAAACACATACAAACACACACGGAGAGGAAAGAGGGGCGGGAGATTCAATAAACAAAAAAAAAACGGCACTCCAATGCCAACAATTTACTTTTCATTCGACCGACACCAAACACCACAAATGTGTCTGAGTAGGCTCTTTAAAGGTTGTTCTGTTAAATGCACGCTCTGTTCGTAATAAAACAACACTACTGAACGAATACATATTTGACTGTGACGTAGACTTATTTTTCAAAACAGAAACCTGGCTAAAAGATGATAGTGATTGCATTTCGAATGATATGTTACCATCTGGTTACTGTTTTGTTAAACTTGACCGTCCCCATAGCAGAGAAGGTGGTGGATTAATGGTGATTTTTAAAACGGAATTGGATGTCGAACTGATAAACTATGCAACCATCCACATTTAAAGGCCTTGAATGTAACATGAAGAATAAATAATTGTTATTACAAGTTCGTTTTGATATATTGCCCCCCCCTCCCGGCATCCAAGAAAAACAATGCCTAAATTACCAAGTTTATAAATGAATTTCAAGATCACATCATTGATATTTCTGCTAAAACAAATAACCTATATATTCTTGGAGATTTTAACATCCATGGCAATGATAATTCAGATAATAATACATTTAATTTCACAAACATCATTGAGGCATACAGCCTGACCTAACATGTTAAATCACCAACATATATAGCCGGAAAACACACTTATCTTGTTATGAGCCATTCCAATGACAACCTCTTTGCAAGATATATGTGTAGAAAACAACCACATCTCAGACCATTACAGCATAATATTTCACTTGAAACTGAAAAAAGCTCCTGCAGAAAAAAATCGATTCCGTATAGGACAACAAAATCATTGGACATGGAAAGTTTTAAAAGTGACATTGTTAAATTAGAGATAACTAAGAGCCTCGAGAAGCAGGACTGTTGAAACAAAAATTCGATATTTAACAAAATTATGATCCAAATACTTAACAAACATGCCCCCCTGATTACAAAAGTTGTAACAGTGCCACCAGACATCAAATCGTTTTGTGATGAAATCCTAATCTCAAAACGAAAAGAGAAAAGCAGCCGAAGAAACTTGGCGGAAATCTAAACTCGTCATTACAGAAGAACCATATATCAAAACAAAAAACGAAACAAATGGACTGATAAACGAATGCAAACCTATATATATCCAGAGACAACAAGGGCAACAGCAAGGAACTTTTAACATCATAAATAAACTCATGAAACACGAACACTCCATCATCTCCCTTACCATCACACGCAAATGACGGAATAAGTTGACATATTCAATAAATATTTCGTTGACAAGATAATATTTCGTTGACAAAATTGTCACCATTCGATCAGATCTTGACGAAAAGACTGACACTGACACCGTTAAAACTAGTGGTACGAAATTCATCACAACACCACCACCACTTTCCTACTTTTTACCCTCATCTGTTGGGGAAATCACTGAACTCGTCAATGATGCAGCAAATAAACAATGCAAATTGGACGCAATTCCCACGTGGGTTCTAAAAAGCCTGTATTAATGAGGTTGCATCCAGTTATATCCTCCATTGCCAATTGTTCCATCCAAAATTCTGATTTTCCCATCGTTTTCAAAGAGGCACATATGACTGCACTCTTAAAAAGAAGAATCTTGACAACGACACGATGAAAAGTTACAGACCCGTCTCGAACTTGAATTTCATTCAAAGATCTTTGAGAAACTCGTTGTGCGAAAACTCACCAACCACACCATGAGCTACAACCCGTGCCCCCTTTTTTTAATCAGTATACAGGCGAGCCACAGTACTGAAACTGCGTTAATCCGTGTCCACAATGTTATAATCAATCAGCTACAATACAATGACAATGTCGCACTTCTACTGTTGGATCTGAATGCGGCTTTCGATACTGTGGACCACAAAACAATCTTCGTTAGAATGCAGCAATGTTTCGCATCACCGGCATGACTCTGAAGTGGCTTGTAAGTTGTCTCACCGATCGCACACAGCGAGTCATCATAAATGGCAGTCCTTCACCGGCAACGAATATCCATTATTTTGTCCTTAAAAGCATCTCTCGTATCCGAAATCTATTAGACGAAGAAACATGTAAAATGCTTGTCCATGCCCTTGTCACAAATCGTCTTGACTATTGTAATTCTCTTCTCTATGGGTTGCCAAAGACTTCTATCCATCGATTACAATTACTTCAAAATAAAGCAGCAAAATTGTAACTAAGACCAAAAAGTCCGAACACTCACTCCCGTGTTGTGCTCTCTACATTGGCTTCATGTAGAGAAGAGAATCGTATACAAGATAGCATGTCTCGCTTTCAACTGCATTCATGACACTGCCCCGACTATCTAAAATATCTCCTTAAAGTTCACCATTCCAATCGTCCGCTTAGACCATCACAATCTTTTGCAACTAAAAAGAAGCGTCCCTAAGACAAAATTTCTCGAACGTTCTTTCACCTTTTCGCCCCAGCTATATGGAATTCTTTGTCAGTTAAAACTAGGAATTGTACAACCCTTACTTCCTTTAATCAATCGCTTAAAACAGAGTTGTTCCACTTCGCTTTCGACTCACATAATATTTAACTTATTGGCATTTTCTAAAACCCGTGTTAAGGGTTTGGTGTTGTATTGATGTGTGGTATCTTTAAAACTGTGATGTATATTATGTAATTATTCTTAGATCTCTTAGTTTGATTTCTTTAACCATTATTATACTTTTATATACGGAGACTTTTAAAACTGACTTTTCGACCTATCATGGGATGTGAGGGGTTGGCACCTGTAACGTGTGTGTGTGTGTGTGTGTGTGTGTGTGTGTGTGTGTGCGCGGGAGCGCGCACACGCGTGTATAGGGCCATCTTATAATTAGCACATATCGTCATTTAGGTACTGTTCATCTTAATTGTAACATTCTTCATGTATGCAGATGTCATGATTTTATAGTAATCGTAAATATTGAATACATTATAAAATGTAAGCTATTTTATGATGTATGTTCTTGGCCGTTGTAAAGCGCAACTGAGCATGAAATTTTCCTAAATTTTGCATTATTATTATTATTATTATTATTATTATTATTATTATTATTATTATTATTATTATTATTATTATTATTATTATTATTATTATTATTATTATTATTATTAATTATTATTATTATTATTATTATTATTATTATTATTATTATTATTTTTATTATTATTATTATTATTATTATTATTAATTATTATTATTATTATTATTATTATTATTATATAAAATGTGTATGAAAAACGTGGTACGGGTATTACATGTAATGAGTAATTAGCGCACTCAAATTACACACTCTCTCTCTCCTCTCTCTCTCTATATATATATATATATATATATATATATATATATATATATATATATCTCTCATATCTATATATTCTATCTCTTTCTCTCTCGCGCTCTCTCTTCTCCCCCCCCCCCCCGTCTCTCTCTCTCTCTCTCTCTCTCTCTCTCTCCTCCCTCCCCTCTCTCTAATACATATATATATAGAGAACAACAATCTTAAACACTATCGACGCGTAATAACTAATAACATAATGTACATGTATTATTTCTCTCTCACTTCCTCTCTCTCTCTCTCTCTCTCTCTCTCTCTCTCTCTCTCTCTCTCTCTCTCTCTCTCTCTCTCTCTCTCTCTCTCTATCTATCTCTATCTCTCCCTATCTATCTCTGGCTCTTCCATAAAATAAATCTTCTCTGTCTGCTCTCCATGTCTGTCTGTCTGTCTGTCTCTGTAGCTATAGCTGTAGCTATCTGTCTCTCTCTCTCTCTCTCTCTCTCTCTCTCTCTCTCACTCACTCTCGCTCTCTTCTCTAATACATGTATACAGAACAACGATCTGACACTATCGACGCGTAATAACTAATAACATAATGTACATGCATTCATTCTCATGGAACCTATGGAACTACACTACATTCTTGCTCGGGCTCTGAAGTATTTAGGACAACCGAAAGCGCCGCCACTAAATAGTTTATTTGTAATACAAAAACGGCCTTGCCGAACACTGTACGGTCGAAAACGAAAGTTGAACAGACGGCCAGGTTGTTGCTTCGTAACATAAGCTTAACAGTCAACAAGATGAAGGCCTGATACAACACAGTGGACATTGTTGTCATTGTTCAAGAGCTAAAAGCAGGACGACATTTCCACATGTTTAGTAATTTGCTTTATTTTATCGAGAGAAAATGGGCTGTGTATTCCAACAAATGATCTTCGACTTCAGTCTTCAGTTTTGTTTGCCTGCCGATTGACTTCAAAACATCGTGCTATTGATGTGGGATGAGTTCCATATTCGGGACCCTCCTATTAGTTTAATATGTTTGGTGTAGGGTGGGGTGGGTCTGTATAGACAATAGTGACAGATATTAGAAATAATGAGAGTGTCTTGACTATGATACCCTTTCTTTTACTGGTTATTTTTACTCAGTTTACTGTTACTGTTAGGTGTTACACCACCAACTGAAATCAATAATTCATCAATGCTGATTTTTTTTTATTATAAAAAAGACATAGATCTAGATCTAGTGGGTACATGTACTTCAAAAATTGGAATATAATGGGAGCATGGCAATCCGGTCAGATCTGATTTCCTGTTTGACCTATAAATGATTGACCAGATACGAATACCTTGCCAAATTTTCGCCAAATTTTTTAAAATTGGAATGAAGTGAAAACACAGGGAGGGGGCTGTCTGAGGGGGGGGGAGAGAGAGAGAGAGAGAGATTCCCCTGAATATAAGTCCTAAGATAGAATACTTTTACTTACATACTACCCATTATTTGCAGTAGTTCCTAAGATTAGAGCAAATCAAAGTCTGAGATGTACAATTTTATATAGATAGTTAACACTATTTGGCATAGGAATTAAAACACCACCTAGACACTTTTTTTAGTTACATTCGTTTCTGGGTCAAACCTGACATCACTTCTTTTAGTGCTGAAGCATGCTTTGATGTCCTCAGCGGATGTCTAAACACTTTGCGCCATTGAAAGAGGAGGGGAGAGGGTTTTGTAAGTGTTTGGATAGAGGGAAAGTGGGTTAGCCATTAGGGATTGTGATGAAATCTTTTTCTAGATCTAGAATAGTGGAACATCAGTAAAAGCTAGTCAGTTCTGTTTGATGTATCTCTTAAAATTTTCTTTATTTCAATAAAAAATTCTCTAAATTTCAATAAAAGCTTCATTTCGATAATTTTTAAAAGTTGTTTTTTCCATATTATATAATATAATAACTGATAAGAATCTGTTGTGATCATACTTGTCTTAAAGTGGGTGTTTGTTTGTTGATAAATGTAGCTTTCTAAGCTAATGTTACAGTGGCCATGTTGATGTCATATATGGGAAATTTAGACATTCCTTTGGACATCAACCAATTGTTGTGTTCTTGGGAAAGACACTCAAAAAGCATTTTCCCACTCAACCTAGGTTAAAAATGGGTACAACAGCACTTTGGCTTTGGAAAAATATCTTCGGATTATCTAAATTGCAAGTGGTGATTATTATCATGTTCTGCTTCATGCTATCGATACCGGGATAAGCTAGAGCAAACAGCCCAACGCCATAACGGCCTTGAACAACTTCCATTTGCAGTGGGCGTAAAATAGTCGTTTCTTGATATCTAATAGCTTCAGAGAGTGACTGTCTTCGCGTGTTATTTCAGTTAGACCATATAAGATGTTGTTTCACAGTTTCAGAGCAACTCTAAAATTAAGGGACACCACGTATGTTCGAGCCATAATACAACGAGCAATCGAAGGAATGTATGGCCCTAAAGGACTGTTTTTGAAGAGGTGAGAGATTGCTAGGATAAAGCTTGCTGGTTGTCGGCCTTATTGATGGTCATCTGTTTCGTATGAAAGTAACAGACCCTTGTCTTCTGCCTGTTGGACCACGCCAAACAGTTCGATAGAGAATTCGGCATGATTGAGCAAAGCGCCCAGAGTCTCAATGGCTGCTTTCATCCATTTTTATTTGAAACAAGTTCAGTTGGTGGGACAGTCACTCATCTTCACCTGACTCCAGTCCCTTAGTCGAAAGATGCTTTTAATTGGAGAGGAAAGCTCCAGAGTGCAGTATTTTCTTGGTCTATAGGCATGATTTTCATTTGCCAATAATAACTTTCAATAAATGTATTTCTGGTCATCGACGGACATTTCATGTTGTCTGTAGATTGATTATTGTCTACAGGGACATAATCGGGAAGTCGATATACAGGTTTGAGTCAAATTTCTACATTGAAACATCAGTGATTTTTTTTACTTATAATTTATATATCAGGGGAAAAAACATACTTTGATATAACATCGATATATGAAACATATCTTTATATGGCTATGCAATGTTGCTATATGTGGGTTGACTGTAAAATGTCCTTTATTATCAGCCCTAAGTTTCTTCCTTCTCTACAGATTTCTTGGAATGCGAGAAGTGATGTATGATATCAGACAATTAAGATCATATCTAATCTACACTACTGAAGTTAGCATTTTTTTAAATTAGAATTATGGAAGTAGTATATAGATATTTAAAATTGTTGCATATTTATTCTTACCTCTGATATAGATATATTTCTTTTTAAACCATGTGATTAAGATATAAAATAAAGAAAATGACTAAAATTGTGATGAATGAAATCTAGTAAAGTAAAATCATGCATCAATAATAGAAATATCTACATTTGTATAAAATTCATCATCTTGAAGGTATATGTTTGGTTATTCTCTCTAGAAATTCCAGGTGAAGAACATTTCCCATGTGTTTGATCTTAAGATTTTGTAAACAAAGATAAGGAGTCTCACATTTCTATTGTTCTTGTTTTTTGATGATTTGTGAAATGATAACTCATATCATTAATTTAACTGTAAGAGATATTTTTGCTATTTTAATATTCTTAAGATCATAAACATTCTCATCTCTTGGGTAGGCCTAACTGATTTCTTCTGAATCAATGAAATTAATTTTTATCTTTGTTTTTTATTGTTCTGTAATTATTTTCACAAATAGATAATTTGATTAGAACTTATTAGCTCAGACTCCTACAATTTTATTTATTTTACACTATAAGGGCTCCTCTGATATGTATAACGTTCAAATTCTAAACAAAGATTGTTTTATTCCATCAGACCAGATGAAAGTGTATAATTTTCATAGAATCATCCGTCTCCATAACACAGACTTTGATTGGCCAAAAATCCTGCTCCATCAGGATTTTCAATGAAGGTCGGTTTATTGTGTCAACAACTTATTCCTTGTATAATGTATGATTAAATTAAGGCTGCATAGACACCTGATTTGTCACCTAAACAGAATTCTAGATAGGAGAAAACTTCAAAGAAGGATATAATGTCATTGAATTTAACAGGGAATGCTTTGTGTTGGTATAGTTTGTGTTTTTATCTCTGAAAGTATTTTCAAGAAAAATAGAAAATGCAGAGGTTGTTTTACAAATTATCATATGTATGTATTTATCATAATATATGCCTGTCTGCATGCTTTCCTCAGATTTTGTCAGTTGATATTTAAATTTCTCTTATTAATTGATAAAGCAATAGTATGTAGCTTTTTTAATGTTTTATTTCTCCAGCTGAGGAAACACTTAAAAAGGACGACGATTTGAAAACATTAGACAGCTAGGTATTGACAGAATTGTTGACCTGCAATTTGGCTCTGGAGAGGCATATCATGTCATCTTAGAATTGTATGATAGGGGTAAGCTATACAAGCATTAAGTAGAAGTTATGACTTATGTAACCCACCGGATATTTTAAATGTGGTTTTATCACATTTTTATCAGAATTTGCAGTTTTTTCATTATTTCTTTGTCCTCTTTCTTTCTTTTGTTTTGAGACAGATTAAGAACAAACCATTTTCTGATGATATCGTGTCAGGTATGGGGATTTTCTGGGTTTTCCGGGATTTCCAGGTTTTTTGGCACAAAGGAGCAGCACCTCCGTGTTTTTGTATCTAATTTTTATACACATACAAGCACCAGCCGTCCAGGAAAACAAAGGGTCTACTCTAAGTCTAATTAGGACGGATGTCCCTAACAGAGAGAGTGAGAGTCATTACGGTATCATTTATCGCCGTTTAATGAGAGAGAGACGAGGGAAAATTACAGACCTTTAGCATTCAAGATTTCATGTTAAATCATGCGCTTTTTTGTTGTTGTTTTCTAGAATTATGCCTCATTTAAATTTTCTGTTGGTTTTGTTTTTTCAAATCAGTTGGTTACAAGCCCATACAGGCCGGACACTTCTGACACTTCTGCTCCGTGCTTATAAGAAAGCTCTCTCCCTTCCCTCCGCCCTCTTTCTCTCTCTCTCTCTCTCTCTCTCTCTCTCTCTCTCTCTCTCTCTCTCTCTCTCTCTCTCTCTCTCTCTCTCTCTCTCTCTCTCTCTCTCTCTCCTCCCCTCTCCCTCCCTCCCTCCTCTCTCTCTCTCTCTCTCTCTCTCTCTCTCTCTCTCTCTCTCTCTCTCTCTCTCTCTCTCTCTCTCTCTCTCTCACACACACACATATGAATACACACTCACATAGGGTCTACAATGCAAGATTGCTATACATTATCCTGACCAATGCAGGCACCTGTGGTATTGTGTTAATATTACGCTACATACAATGCTACATTATATGGGCTACAATACTACATGAGTATTGATCTTTTTTTCACCAGCGCATGTTATTACTTTAGGGCTAGTCACATATACTTGGTAGAAAGTTTCGGGCTTGACTTGAACTAATGCACTGAAGCTAGTTTGATTTGAGCTTTTCTTTAATATCCGAGACTCAATTCCAACGTGGGTGGGATAGTGGGGGCTACTGGTAGGTTCTTCATCTTTTCCTTTCCTCTTTTATCTAATCTTTAATCTTGCTGTTTACTCTCACCTGAGATCAATGTATATTTTAGAGGGGGGTAAAATTCAATAAAACAAACAAACAAGTCCAACTGACATCCACGCCCTTTATGAACCACGTCCGTAAGAGAGATGACTCACACAGGTTGACTTTTTTTTCCAACTACTATTTTTTAGCTTGGATTAGGAGTTTTGATTCCAAGAGTGACAGGCCTGCATCTATTATATCGTATTATAGGTAGCCATTGTTGAGATAGATAGAGAGAGGGAGGGAGGGGGGGGGGCATACTTGAAGAGAACATTAGGGAATACTCTAGTTGTAGTAAAATGTTCTGGAGGGAAGTAAAGTGACTGCAAAGTAAAATGCCATGGAAGAAAGTAAGAATACATGAAAAATATGATAGAAATTAGTGACTGGGATAAAAGAAGATGAAGAATGTTTGGTGAGAAGAGATGGATTTGAATGTAAAGAAATGAAGATAAACTAAAAGAAGAGATGATTTACTTGTTTTCGTCTGTTCTTTTTTATTGGGTTTGTGTGTGTGTGTGTGTTTGAATAATTATTTGGTTCGAGCCTATCAGGGGGAGGAGGGGCTCACCTTTTTAATAGCTGCTATGGGATCTATAACTTGCACAACATGCACATGTTTTATAGAATCAGAGGATGAATAGTCTGCAAGGCTATAATGGCTTGATATACTTTTAAAAAATAAACCTGTAGATATATAAATAGTTACCATACAGGACTCTAACTCCAAAACCCTGCCTTGCCAGTCCAGCAATGTACTACTACAGGACTATGATGATAGTGATACAGATCTCTCCTGAATTTTAATTCTAGAAAGTTGGCATGTCTGATAACATTGGAGTTTTTATATATTGCGGCCCTCTTCTTTATATTTCTTGTACATGTATTTAAATGTAATGCTCTTACGTAATACTATTTTGAAATTTTAAAGGGGACAATAAAGTTCAGGGGTTTTTTTTTCAGAGCTTGTCCCCATCCCTGTCATGTTAAAAAAAAATATTGTCTAATTTAGTGCACAACATACCTTTCTTGAAATTGGTTTTTATTGATGGTATTAAGAATCGTATATTAATTCATTTCTGATGGCAAATAGGAGGGACTCATTGATCCAGGGGCAAGGTGTCGACCTCTCAATCAAAAAGTTGTAGGTTCAAGCCCCGACGGTTGGAAAGTATTTTTGATTTTTCTTCAAATGAAACCCATCCTGGTCCAGGTAGATGAATTGACACCTCGTTCCATTGGAGACAGACGATAAAAAGGAGGTCTCATATGCAGATCACAACCCTCCGTGCACATTAAAGATCCCTTGGCTATTTACAGGGCAGTCTGGGCAAAATTTAAAAGTTTATCAAAACCCCTGAGATCACATTAGTTGTGGATGTAGCTAAAATCAAATATTTAAAAAATTGAAATTAGTAGTAGCTACAGTTTCTGTCACATATTTCTTAAGTAATGATGGATAAACAATTCATTTATTGGTGGAATCTCAAAATATACTTTTGTTTGAAAGGATTTCTTCTTTAACAGTCCATTTGCATAAAGGACTAATTTACAGTCATGTATTTACATGGTATTGTTGCTTATTTTTAGTTCTTTTTTTTTTTTTTTTAGGGTAAGTCGCAAGTCTGCTATGGCCTATTTATGTAATATTTATTGTTATAACTCTATTGGGGGCATAGTTATTTTGTGTCTTTTTAGAAATTCTTTTCCAAATTTTAAAGAAATTTTGTTTTCTTGTTGTGATTAATTTCTTACATTTTATCTTATTTGTATGCCATTTTTCCAACAGGGTAATATTGTTCTAACAGACTATGAATATCTCATACTCAACATTTTGAGGCCACGAACAGACAATAGCCAAGATGTTAGATTTGCTGTGAAAGAGACATATCCTGTTGATGGGAGCAAAACTCACACAGCTCCATCAGAGCAAAGGTGTGAATTAATTCTGAAGTGCTACAAGTTTTATAGAATATCTTTGCAGTTTATCAATCTATCTTTCATCAAGAAGTATTTTTAGTTTTTAAATCTTCCATGCATATATAAGATCATTTTTACAGTACTATTTGGGATCTCAGGAAATCAAGGAAACCCTGCCAATTGGGAAGAAATCACAGGGAACAGAATTTTTCTAAACATTTTCCTTCTCTCGACAGGAAAGGCCCCAGCTACCTGGGACGGTTTTTTTTATGCGGGCGTCGTGCATCAATTATCAACATCATATATTCCAACACTCGCTTGTTATCCAAATTTACACCTGCGTATGTGCTAGATGTGTTACACATTACATATGTAGACGATGTTGTAAGGGCTAGTTCCCAATGGCCATAAGCCAGATGCACCAGACATTCATTATGCAGGAGTGAAATCAGGCATCGTGCCAGTCCTTGCTCGTCCACGTAACAATACAGTACGGTGTCAACATGGGGCAATGCTTATAAAGCATACTCATGCACTGACATAGCCTGTAACTGTGAGTGACACCACTGATGAATGACATGTTTGTTTTGGTCAACTGGGCTTGTGGCTACAATGAATTGGTCATTTAATTCTGTATTTTACCACTCACTTTGTTTTGTCACTTTTGAGTAAGATTCCATTAGACATCATCCTTTTCAATTTCTATTCAAGAAGAGTACTGATTTAAGTTTGGATACCAACTCCAAGATGCGCTTAAAAAGCATGAAGGGCTTAAGTACCTTAAACTGTTGAGGCAAAACCAAAATCCCTAGGTTCATGGGTAATCGGAAAACCCTGCTAATCAGAACAATTTTACAATCCACCAAGATTTCCTGATTAGAGAGATTCCACTGTATAATGTAAAGATACCATATGACAGGTTTTGATTCCTTTATTATTCTCGTATTTTACAATATTTAAACCATAGGTGAGTATGTTTGTAAAAAGAGGCCTAAAACTACATTTACATAGAGTTTTCATGTTTCAAAACATTACAGATCGACTATAGGAGGATTGTTTATGAAAGCGAAAACATCTTACATTAGATGTTTTATTCAAACTTCACAATTGAGGTGATTTTCCCCACCCTTTTTTTTTCTTCATCTCCTTAATCAAGCACACTGTGATAAGGGAATATGAACTTTGTAAATTCTCTTAGATTTAAAAAGAAAAAGATTTGTATCATATCTATATTTTTCACAGCATTCGTGAGCTGATGCAAGGAGGAAAGGATGGTGATGTTTTGAAAAAAGTTTTTTGGTTCCAAACTTGGGTAAGATGTCAGACTGTTTTGTCTAGAGAATTTCCAATCTTTTTGATATAAGATAACTTTGTGTGATTTCGTTGGTATCTGATGATGCAAATTTTTCTCAATGCGGTTTCAGCAGTTGTTTATCTACTTGTAGAAGTAAAATTATGATGGTCAAGGTTTTGATTGGTACACTGCAGTTGATACAAGTTTATGGGGGCCTATTGTTTATTTTGAAGGGAGATATTATTTGAGAGGAATTTCAAAACTAGTTATGATATTTTGTGATCTGATCATCCAAAAAAATTTGTCAGATAAACATGTTCTTTTGTCAAATGTATTTTATGATGTCTGTGAGGTTCTTTTTTCCAACAATATCAAAAAACATTATGACAACATAAGATGCCTGATATTTTCGTTCTTCTGTGCACATACTGCCCACTTTATAGATGAGAGCAGTATGTCATTCAAGCTTAAAACAACTAACGAAAGAGGGAGCTTTAAAGATGAGATTAGTAAATGAGAAATAATTTAACATATAACATCCAAATTGGCCTCTTACATAGTAAAAGTTTTACGGTGTGCTAAATTATATGACTGGAAGCAAGCCTTGTGGGTTTATTTTATATGTATGTTTTTGCAAGACATATTTTTTGCAGTTGAATCCTATTCTCACCTACCATCAGTTAAATCTTCATGAAGGAAATAGAACTTAATAGCAATATTATCTCTGAAAAATTGTTTACATAGTATTATCTTTAAGTCGTGTAATAGTTCATTTACCAAGATGTCTTGTTTTTATTCTTCCTTTTAGATTATGGACCTGCCATTATAGAGCATGCTCTCCTCTTTGCTGGATTTTCAGAGAATGTGAAATTTGGATCAGGGTTTAACATGGAGACAGGTTAGTAGGAACCTTCCTGGTTCAAAGAAGGTTCCAAACAGCAGACATTCTGTGTTATTTATTGTTTTTTTTCTGTTTTGAATTGCATAGTCGTTTCCTTATATATTAAACAGATCTTTGAATTTCAGATGATACTTAGTTCATTAGCATTCATTAGGGGAAAAAATGTATAAAGGTTATGAAAGTGTGCTTTGATTTAAATCCTATTGATCTAAGCTATTATTTATGAAAGTAATTTGCTTATGACGAGATGGTTCCTGTTTCTTTTCCCAGATTTTACCAAACTTATGTCAGGTATCATGGAGGCCGAATCTTTATTGAATACTTTCATGACACAGCCCTGCAAGGTATGTTTTCAATGTGTGCTTATGCTTTGATTTTTTATGTAAATTCCTTTGTATTACTGGATTGTTTTTTTACCCCACTATATATTGCAATTCTTTCACCTGCCTAACAAAAAAAATTAAGAAAATGCCCTTAGTGAAGAGGGGAGTTATATGCAATTAACAAATTGCCTGATTGACTTGTGGATGCCAGTGGACGTGATATGTGGAATCCTGAACTGGCTCAATTGATAGCAAGATAAGCCTTAACGTTTGACAGGTCTCCTAACTTCCAATTTATTGTTCAGATACTCATATCGTTACACCACAAGTGTGCATGGCTGACGCATTTTAGAGTTTTAATCTCATTTACTGCAAGTGGAATTTTTGTTCTCACTTTTCAGCAAAGGGAGACTTAAGAGATTTTATCGTCAGTAAACACTTTCTTTGCTTCCCACCTAGTGCCTTTGATTAATTTGTGCATTGCACAGAGAAAAGAAATATTGCATTCAGGTTTGTTCTTAATTAAGTTGTTCTTTATCCTGCCACATATTTCATTTGTTTCTAAAATATAAACAGGGAGGTATCAGGGGGCAGGATTAGGATGCTTACATGCTTAAAGAGAAGTAATTTTATAAGCTTTTTGATATCTCATGGGTTGTCTTTGCATTTGTTGAATTTTTTTATATTTTCGTGTCCATGTGTCATATTTGGCCTGGCCAGTCTTTATTGAGAGAATGAAACAGTATTTGGATTTTTCCACCATCTGTTTGTCTTCTTACAATTCTTTCATGCATTCAGCAGACAGAAAAAGAGGTACTGAAATAATTTATTTTATTGAATTTAGAAGTAAGATTCCACCCAGGGTTGTTGCTTTCATACGTGCTAACCACTTAGTTTGAGGGGAAATAAGACATTAGGGCAACTGTGGTGTGAACTAGATGAAAAATATTAATGTTTCTGTATTTGATTGACAGGGATACATTATCCAGAAGAAAGACAAGAAATCAAATGCTGTTGCTGGAGGAGTCGAGGAAGTTGTATTGTAAGTTGTTCTTTAAGATATTACACAATGTTTTATCAGTGTTTACGAAAGAGTGTGTGAAAACTGCTTGTGTACATTGCATCAGATGCAATATTTGTTGCTTCTTTGTTTATTTGTTGTTGATTGCCTCTTAACCCTTACTAAAAAGGCTGAATATAAAATAAAACGAAGTAAATTTTTATGTAGAGTAGTTTCCATGCCATCGTAACAGACTGCTGCTACTGCATGAATTTTTTCCATTCAAGATTTGACCTGGATTTGGCCTATTTTTCCGACTTGTTTACATTGGCAACCTCGAAATTGTGTATTTCGAAGATGAACAGATTATGCACTGTCATGAATCTGATTCTGGCGAGGCTAGACTTGAAGATAGTGATGATCCATGGTGCGGCGAATATGATAGAGGTGCTGAAGAGCTTATTGCATCTGACAGCGACAACGAAGTGTATAAGGTTCTTCGGCAGAGAGCAGAAATAAAAAGTGGATGTGATACTGTTGATACTAGTGCCTGGCACTGGGAATATTTGAAAATTAGATACATATATGACACACAAACACAGAAAACACAATAATAGAAGACTTATGTAGACAGGGCAGCTCATCAAAATAAATTTTAACATTCTTGATTACTGATTTCATGTCATTTTCTGTATTTGTTCTGAACATTTAAATTTGTTGTGTTTGTCATGCCACATGAATAGTTTTTTTTTTTTCATTATTGTCTAATTCTTCCCTTTTCTCTGTCTTCCTAACACTACAATACAATCCACAAATCATGATTAGACCATAATATGCTTCACAATGGTATATTTTGTGACCATCAACTTGTTTTCACTAAGATATGACCAAAAAAACATAAATTGTTAAAATCCGAGATGGCTGCCATGGTCACATGACCTCATTTGCATATTTTAAATATTTATTCTTGTAGCACAATCTATCATTAGTATGTCCTGAAAGTTTCATTTGAATATCTATTGTAGTTTAGAAATGAGAATTTTTTTCCTGACATGAGTCACTTCTAAGGATTTCAGTCAAAATGGGAGACAATGGCAAAGACATCTGGTGTAAAATGGTGTGGCAACATAAAGGTTAATCTTAACCTTCTATTGCATTTAAAAGAGTGTGAAGAATATTTTTGTGTTTTATTTTACCAGGGCAGGATAGTTTGAGGCTTGTAAAATCAACAGTTTTGATCAATCTATCCTGTTAATAAATGCTTGTTATGTAAGTCGATACATGCTCTCGATTCGCTCATGAAATGTTACAATCTGGAGGTGGGTTTTTTTTTAACATCAAAATGACAGATTTTTTATGCAAGGATCTAACTTTGATCAAAACTCTTGTTTTGCTGACAACAATTCATTCATTGTTTACCAGGTCCTGGCTCATTTCAATATCTTTTATGTGCTGTGGGTTTAAAATCCAAAAGCTGGAGAAAGACAAGCTATTATCATTACTAACACTTTCTTTACAGGTATGAAGAATTCCACCCCTTCCTATTCAAGCAGCATTCAGGGAAATCTTTCGTAGAGTTTGAGTTCTTCAATAAGGTAATGGAAAGAATAAGTCTTGTGGATTTTACTTATTAGACTTCCAAATAACTCTATTTACCTCCTTGATAGTTTTAAAATTGCAATTTCGATTTTGTTGTTTTAAAAATTTGAAGATGTTTAGACATACATTTGTGGGGGTTTTTATTCCAACATCTTCGTGATGCATTGACCGTCTTTGAAATGTAAAACCTAAAAGTAAATTTCTAGTTATTGATTGATAGAAATATTTCCCATGATCTGAATCAAAGTTAATTACCTAATTGTTTGTGAACTTTTCACTTTTCACTGCTTTTTACAGGCTGTAGATGAATTTTTTTCAAAGCAAGAAAGTCAGAAGTTGGACTTGAAGGTTATCCAACATGTAAGTCAAGATATCCATTCATTCATGATTCAGTTATGTTTCCATCTCAGCCATTTAAAATGACTAGAATAACAACTCATAAAGTCACCAGTCATGTGATCAAAGCCGTGGCGTATTTGTACAAACAGGGCAGGAAATAAAGATAAACATTAAGTACAGCATTTATAGATGGCGTCGATGGCTGAGTAGTTAGGCTGCCAGACTGGGGATCATGAGATCTCAGGTTGGAATTCTGGCAAGGCCAGGCCTGACGGTGGGATCCTTGGGAAAGACCCTTAACATACATTTCCCCACTCGACCCAGGTGCAAAATGGGTACAAGCACTAGCTTGGGAGTAAAAACATACGTCAGACTAGCGTCCTGACCAGGAGGTGGTTATCATCACCTGTTCCACTTCACGCTATAGAAACTGGGATAAGTTCCTGCTCTATGGACTGTAATGGCCTCGAAGGAGCTACGGCATTTATTTACTTATGATTGCCTGATCATTAGGGGGATTTGGTTCCATCGAGCCATCTTGTGGAGGACATATTAAATATGAGTCGAGGCTAGGATTTCTTCTGTAGAATTACTAACCATGACATTGCAAAAGTTACAATAAGAAAGGACATATAATCTCTGATATAATTTATTACATTTGTATGCTATGTACAACTGGTTTTAACCCAGTCTTACCACTAATGATATCCAACATGATTTTTTGTTGTTGTGTGGAACAGGAGAAAAGTGCGTACAAGAAACTTGACAATGTGAAAAGAGACCATGAAAAGAGATTACATGGACTTAAAAAAGAGCAGGTATGTAAATGGCATCACTGTCTAATGTTTTATAAAGGAAGCTAACAAATTTTAAATCATGTCTTTGTATTAGTTGAAATGGAATGATGATAAGAATAAGAATAAGAATAATACTTTATTCATACCACAAGGGGAAATTTGGTTATAGACATGTAAAAATCATATGAATCTACATGTAGTACATTGACAGAGCAGGGAAATACATCGATTGTTGGTGAATACACACATGCATATATTCATTACATACATACACACGTATAAAAAATATACTCAATATCTCTAAATACATTTCTAATTATTAACTATTCAAATACTTGTCACATTTATTGCACAGTTTATAATTGTTTTCACAATAAATATGGAATGAATGGAGCAACGTTTAAATTGTAGTACATCCACCAAACAATGTATTATTTAATATGTAAAATTAATTTATTATAGTATTTTAATGAATTATATAAACATTTTGTAGCTCCCATTTCTTCAGATTGCACTGACAGATTTGAGTCAATCATTCTCTGTTGCTAACTAAAAAATGTTTTCTTATATGCTTTTCTTTGTTTTGTATTTTTTCTAACAGGAATCAGACACTCTTCGAGGTCAACTAATTGAGATGAACCTCGACATGGTACGCCAAGTTTGTTTCTTCTATCAGACTTTCCTATCATTTATGATCAACAATTGTTTTTCAAACATCTTTTTTGTTTTTCTCTTGTCTTGTCTCATAGATTTTATTACCCTCATGCAGTACAATGATTTTGTTCTGTAGCCAAGGGCAGTCAGTTGGCAGATGGTACTGGTAGGTCCTACTTCTTTCCTTTTCCTCTTTCACTTGCTTTGCATCTTGCCGATCCTCCTAATGCACCTAAGATTACCACCGCATGTGGTAGAAGGATAATTTCAATAAAACAAAAATTTCTGTAGCCAATCTTTAGCACACTTTGAAACAAGATGTGAGCTAAATCAGTATAGTAAGATAAAGAAAAATTTAACTTGAGAAACAAAATAAACTTGTTCCTCTGTGGCTGGTTAGCAGGCACTGCTTGCAAATCCTGCTTCTTTTATTTTTATGCTTTTTTCTTCTGTCTTTCATTATATTTGTCTTAATTTATTCCGAGATCTCTCTGCATATCATAAATGGGGTAAATTTCAATGAAATAAACATCTTCCCCATATCCTTTATATAATCAGGTATTTCATCCTTAAGCACCGTCCTTGAGTTCTTCTTTTACCTCATTTTTCTTGCTGTAGTTGCCATAGAGATGGTTTGTGAGTGCTCTTTGTTTAGTAACTCGGCAAGGGGTTTACTGTTGTAAGTAGTTTTGCTCCTCTCTACATCAGAGAACAGCCTATGAGCATTGTCACTATCTTTCGTTCAATAATACTATTACTGTTTGTTATTTTCTTTTTTTAGTTGTTTTTTTTTTTAAGGGGGAAAAGGGATGGTACGCACACACTATGTTAACATCAATGTGTGCTCATAGCACAAAACCATGTATGCCAAAGTATACCAGATTTTGTTTCTGCCTAAGTTTTGATTTGTTTTTGTGGTCCATATATTTAAAATGCTCATATTTCTTTGATGCCCCCCCCCCATCCCATTCATGGTTTCATTTAAACTTCAAGGTGGACAAGGCAATCCTAATTGTTCGCAGTGCTGTGGCGAATCAAATTGATTGGAAGGAAATCTGAGTCTAGTCAAGAAGCCCAGGTGAATGGAGATCCCGTGGCTTGTGCCATCAAGAGTTTGAAATTGGACACAAACCAGATTACCATTCTTTTACAGTATGCAACATTTTCTATCCTCTCATGACTATTGGGTATTTTCTCATAAATCTCAAAATTCCAACTATTATGGTTTTACCAGAAGATATTGTTGCCAGCGATAAAAAATTACGAGTTAGGACAGCTAGTTACAAAATATGTATAAAACTCGATGGTAGTATTCTCTTTCAATATAGCTATGTTTAGGATAGGATACCGAATGGGCATTCTTGTTTGGCATTTTTCCTTTCATATATTTATGTGAATGGTTCTATATTTTTAAGTTTTGGTGGGTGTTTTTCAATTTATTTTTATGTATGCTTTTTCATTTAGAATACTGTGAATCACAAATTTGGGTGGTCATATCTGTGATCCAACACTGAAAACAAGTATTTGCTTTTATAAAGTATATCCAGTTACATTGTGTTGTAACTTTGACAAACTTTTTGTATATTGTTTGTCCTCATTTGTCAAGCCTCTCACTTAACATTGATTGCTGCAGTACTTTTCTGTAACAAAGAGGTACTAAAATTGCTGCTTTATGCTATGTGCTGATGTGAGCTACTGGTAGTTTTACATCACCTAGGGTAGCGGATGGTAGAGGTCTTACTGCCATGCAAGTGACCTGTCTCTGATCTCTGGTCCAGGCATAGGTGGGTTTTTACTAGACCTCCTGTCAACCCAGCAGTGAAATAAGTAGCTGGGTCCTATTCAGATTCGGCAAAAGTAAAGGTGGTGTGGAAAGCAGGGCTCTTTTTCTGGTTTCTCCAAGCTCAACAGTGAGTATGGGACCTACTTTGATAGATGCAATAGATAGCTGTTCTTGTGTTATCATGCCTTCATTTGTTGACACCATCCTTGGAATCAACAGTCATATCTTGCTTTTTTGCATCACATATTCTACCATTACAAAAAAATAACTCTTTACGTGAAAATAAACTTGAAAAATTTGATTCTGTTAATCATGGAAGTAAAACCAATGCTCTTCACAGTGATCCCTACGTTGGTTCAGATGACGACGAGGAAAGTGAATATGAGACAATCAAACCCATGAGGGTGGACTTGGACCTGACTCTGAGTGCGTACGGAAATTCTAGAAAGTAAGCTTGCTGTCAAGAAAAATGAAAGTTGCATACAATCTATTCATGTCGAAAACATCCTCACTCAAGAAAGGCATTTTTTCCTTTCACTTCGAGGCAGATGAGTTCACGGCTCTGTTTATTTTTAGCTTTTCTTCAGTATTTCTGGTCTTTAGTTGGTGTGAGATAAGAAATAGCACACTGTGCATCAGTGGGTTTTACGGAAATAAAAATGAAATTCTTACATTTTTTATGGAATAAATACTTTTGTATGACACTAGCTTTATTTTGGGGTTTTCCTTTCCTTCAAAACAGAGATTGAAAGGGTCTCCGTTGAATAAATAGTTGGTGTGTCATTAACATGTCATTTCTGAAAGGTGTGTTCAGTTATTATTGGACTAGTTGGACAAGCATGAGTTATCCATTGAATTTTTATTGTCTGCTCTTAGGTACTTTGACAAGAAAAAGCTTGCTGCAAAGAAGGAGCAAAAAACAGTTGAAGCATCAAATAAAGTAAGAATTGAAATTGAAAGGTGCTATTAAAATGAGCAATATACCATACAGCATATGTACAATTGATACACATTTTCTGAAAGTTTATAGACCATAGTCTGAATGCATGCAAGTCGTTTCAACTATTTCATTACTCAGGGATGAGGATCTTCCGGGTTTTCCCAGATTTCCAGGATTTTTGGCAGCTCTGTGTTTTTGTGTCATTTATACACACACACGCACTGTCCGGGAAACAAAGGGTTAAGTCTAATTTGGACGGATGTCCCAAACACAGAGAGAGAGTGAGTCACTGCGGTATCATTTATTGCTGTTCAATGAGAGAAAAGACAGAGGAATGGAGAGAGAGAGTGAAAATAGTAGTACTAGTGTATGCCTGGTAGTAGTGGTACAGGTAGTAGGAGTAGTACAATGATATACCTTTGAAAATAAACCCATAGATATATAGGTAGTTACCATACAGTTCTCAAACTCCAAAACCCTGTCTTGCAGTCCAGCAATGTACTACTGGACTTTGATGATATGATACAGATCTCTCTTGATTTGAATTGATTTACCCACATCCACAACTAAGGTGATCTCGGGGTTTTTAGAATTTTTTTAAACTTTGCCCGGATTGCCCTGTAAACAGCCAAGGTATCTTTATTGTGCACAGAAGAAACAAAATCCCTCTTGAATTTTGGTTCTAAAAAGTTGGCATATGTGATAATATTGGGTTTTTATTTATATTGTGGCCCTTTTCTTTATATTTCTTGTACATGTATTTAAATATAATGCTCTTACGTAATATTATTTAAATTTTTTAACGGGGCGATAAAGTTCTGGTGGTTTTTTTCAGGGCTTGTCCCATCCCTGATTACTATACGCCTTTGTGATTCATCTTTTTGTATTCTTCTAAATGTTGTAATATAATTCTTATACACCCCATTTTTTTAAAGGACGTCTTAGTTTACTTTGTAGGTTTTGTGTGGAAATATATCATGGTTTCTCTTTCCATTGTAAACACTTAAATTTGAAGTGTTTCCATATATGTCTTCTTTAATTTTTCATTCCATCATTTGTCATCCAGGCATTTAAATCAGCTGAGAAAAAGACAAAACAAAGTCTGAAGGAAGTTCAAACTGCAGTTTCTATCAACAAAACCAGAAAGACTTACTGGTAAGCCTTAAAATGAAATCAAAACACTATAAGATATGGTTTATAACATTTCCCTTCAAAAGATGACAATTTTTTCCTAGCATTCATTGTTATCACTAATGAAGAATGAAAAAAATATAATCCAAGCCAGGCAGCATTTGGAATCCAACAGTATAAAAAATACTTTTATAAAGTAGATTTATGCAGTGGAACTTGCTTTAAGTCAACACCTGGGGCCGGCAAAAAATTTGACTTCAGGTAAGGTTGACATTGACCTTATTCAGGGGATAGAATTTATGGAAAAAAATAGGACCGATTTGAAGGAGTTGACTTTAACTAGGAATTCACTTTGGGCTGTTACTTGTTGAGATCTTTTTGAAACTTCTGTTAAATTCTGTCTTTTCTTTTTTTATATGTCTATAAGATTCTCAGAATTTCTGCTGATGTTTTACAATTTGCAACAGAACTTTGAATTGTCCACTGACAGACCAACCCAGCATGAAAGAGGATTCATCCATTTAGATCCATTACATTCATACATATAGAATGTATACATTCATAGATTCTATTGGCAAGTGTGACATTTCTACATGTCACAGTATTTCAGTTTTGTAAAGTATGACACTAAATCCTTTGATTCATCATCAGTGATGTGAAAATAAGGGTTGTAGGAATTTGAAGATTATTCTTATTGAAGAGATGTTGAAATTGTATATAAGCTGGATGGTTCCATGAAAATTACACTCATGTCTACAAGATTTAAAATGACTACATTGTTTTGATCAACAGGAAACTTATTCAGTCAAAAATGTTGTGGTTTAAAACACCAGCAGGTAAAAAGAGGCTAAAAAAGATAAGCTTCAAGTTACAAAATTTAGATGAAAATATGTCATAAGTCTGTGCTCTGACCATGTTTTATGCATAACTTAATTCCTGCTGACTAAAGCCAATTTTAAACATTTTCATTTGATTATTTCAATTCATTATTGCATTAAATAGATTTATGCATAAAATCTCTCATTTATCTCCCCATGCACAATTTGCGCAGGTTTGAAAAATTCTTGTGGTTTGTAAGCTCAGGAGAATTATCTTGTGATTGGTGGTAGAGACCAGCAACAAAACGAAATGATTGTGAAACGTTACATGAAAGCTGGTGAGTGAGATACGGTCCTACCATATAATGATAATATAGTTTAATAGAGAAATATTAATAAATTATATAAAGAAACAGCAAGGATTGAAAACTTTTGCTACGTTTTATGGTAAACATGCCAATGTTTAATTCTGTCAGATGACTGATATAAGAGACAACTCATCTTTTTTATTTTTGTGAAATGTAGTTATCATCACATTTGTCATGACTAGCATTTCCACCATAGATTGTTTTTGTCTTTATTTAACATATAAACATATGAATGACGTGTCTAAAAATGTTTTATGTGTAATTTTCATCAGAAGTTAAATCCTTGTAACACTACATTGTGTTTATATGCCTTTCTCAGGAGACCTCTATGTCCATGCAGATCTTCATGGTGCCAGTAGCTGTCTTTTAAAGAATCCAGGCGGTAATGTTTGAGAATTGTTAATTCAGCCACTTTCATTTTGCAAATAATTTTTCTAAGATTGAACACAATGTTAACAAAAAAACTTACATGAAAATTTAGATATGTGATATTTTAAAATAAAATATTAATTAATTTTCAAGTCATCAGCGGTGACCCATTTTGATTATGTATTTTTTCGTGTCATGAAAATCTCTTTATTTGTTTAAAAAAATCTGCGAGATGCCGAGATGTGTTAAGAAAGTTTACAGAAATTGACTGCATTGATCAAAAGAATGTCTTTATGTTGAAGAATTCAAAAAGAACACATCTTTAGTCGTTTTCTTTCCTTGTGTCCCTTCTCTTTAAAAAGTTAAAAGTGACCTGCCAAACTAGAATCAATAATTCAACTAGTTATATTATTTTTGATACATTTTTAGAGAGAGATTTAATTAAAAGTATGTATGCCATCATGGAACTCACTTTTGATACTCCTGTAAATGCTAAATATTGAACAAATAAATTTTCCATTACACAGGGAGACCAGTTCCACCAAAGACATTGAATGAAGCTGGGACCATGGCAATCTGCAATAGCTGCATGGGACTCTAAGGTAGTGACCTCTGCCTGGTGGGTATATCATGACCAGGTGTCAAAAACGGCGCCTTCCGGAGAATATCTTACCACTGGCAGTTTTATGATAAGGGGTAAGGGATTTATTTGTGGTCTTTTTTTTGTTTTCGAAAAACCATATCTTTTGTGTCATTCTTTAACTCTTTCCAACTGTAATTAAAAACCCGGTTTCCCCCTGTTTTCACCGGAATTTAATTTTTTGGAGAGGTGTGAATTTTCTACCTGAGTGTCTGAAACTGACCATTAATGTATTAAAAACCAAACAGATGAGGCTGCTTTGACGATGGTAACGCTTTGGCAAAACAAAAACGAAAGTAGACTGTAACAAAAGAGTCCAGGGTGTCCAGCAAGGTCGGAAATATGTCAGATTTTTCATACTCAGGTCTGAAATTCAGAAGTCTTGGGTAGGAAAACAAGTAGAAAATAGGGCTCAGGTGGTAAAAATAGGGTTCCCATGCATCAGGGAAATCCTTGAAAAAGAAAATAATGTTTCCCAATCGAGAAAATACCAGGGAAAATGATATATTGAAGACGAACACGAGAAAAATCAGGAAATCGAAGTAGACATAAACAATTATCATCTGCGAAATAGGAAAATGCGAATAAGTTTGTGGACGATGAATCATCATTTTGTCATCCATTTCCGGTCATGCATGCTTTGCTGTCTGGCGATTCTTTCATGTTGAAACTAAACGATTCCGACACCTTTAAAAATTATAAAGTTTACCCAGGGAATTAGTATCGAATTTTGACACAAAGTTTTCAATACTTTCTTTAGTTTTAGTGGCTATACCAATACCATGAACTGTCTATCTACGGCCCAACCTCCTTTCTTCAATTTGGCTTTTACTCTGGAGAGATAAAGAATGTCGTGTATGTTAAAAAAGCCGATCGCGCACGTTGTTGTGTGGTTCGTGTCAAAGGGAGAGAGACAGGGAGCATTGTGCATATTTTAAGTCCGATCGCGCATTTGTGTGTGTAAGAAGGCTAGACAGAGAATGTTTGTGTGTGTTTAATGCCACCAATCGCGCATGTGTGTATTAGTATCAGAGAGAGAGTGTATATGGAGAGTTAGTAATTTACGGATGACCGAAAGGCAAATGCAAGTGTTAAGTAAGAAAAGAGGAGGGTGGACAATCGAAGGGATGTTATGCACGCACGGCCTGATAGCAGAATAGAGGAGGGGACAGGGTGAAGAAAGTCAATGTGAAAACATAGGATGGCAAAATAAGAGGTGACTGAATCTGACATACGGCATCGGAAGAGAAAGAGAGAAATAACGAATGTGTCTACCGGGAAGAAGGCAATCATGTACTATACTACTACTACTAGATTTAGATCTAGATTCCGGTTATATTGAAGAAGAAAGAAAGAGGGGTGGGGTCGTCGCCAATATAATGGAGATTTTAACTAGGGGAGGGGGGTGGGTAGATGTTTTACGTTGCAATCAATTAAAAACTCTAGATCTAGTTTTTGATCCTGAGAAAGAAAGAGAGAGACTGTGGTGGTGGCTAAAAGTAGAACAGGGAAGATTTATAATTGGCAGAGTTCAATCAAGTTATAGAAAAAGCCGTCCAAACCTCATTTTCTTCTCGGTAGACTGAGTAAGTATATGTGCGTGTGTTTAGGCTGTGATATGTCACTCTTGTGTGGTTTATTTTTCAAAGGAGATAATAAAAAAATTTAAAATCATTTTTGCACTGTTTGCATGTTTTGTGAAATGATAGGGGTAGATCTATTACTACTAGGTCTATCAGCTATCAGCTAATATATTTATTTTTCAGAAAAATGCTGAAATATAATTAGTCCAAAGTGAAACATTAAAAAATGTGTGATCACTTTTCATTTCATTGAGATGCACTAGAAAGTCATTCACTTATGATTTGAATTAACAATTTATAATGATGCATTAAAATTGGAAATATTTACGCTGTTCTCCATTTCTGGCGCTGGGAGAGTATTTCATTTCCTAGGTAAGATTTTTTGTGTTGAGGTAGGAAATTTTCAGTTGACTTTTTGCTGGACGCTCTGAGAGTCTAAAGTAACACAAAGCTATCTCTAACGAAATGAGGTCCTAGGTATCGATAACCAGCTCTTAAAATGCAAGTGGAAGTCGCATTGGCAGAAAGAGTTAAATGTATAACAAGACAAAAAGTTTCAAAAACATTTCTATATTTTTGGTACTAAATTGAACACAATGGTCATGGGGCATTCGGTCTTTGACAAGACAACATTAATCCATGAAAAAACATTGTTCTTAACTCACACTGAAAGTACTATAACGTACTGGGATATTTGCAAAACTATGAAGTCACAGTTGTGTTGGTTTCTTTTTGTAGTTCTACATTGAGAGAACAACACTGATGACATGTAATTGACTTTGTCTCCCCAGCAGCAAAGATAGAGTTCACAGGTTTATTTATCGATTGTTGGCAATGACACCAGAGTAGAGTGTAACGGTTTGAGATTGTTTGTACTTCTGGTAGTAGTTTTGAAAGATACTTTCTTCCATCTGTTCTTTTTCATACTTATTATGTTGTGTTCTGTTGTATTTCCAGGTAGAAAGAACTATTTGCCACCATCATACCTGATATATGGATTCAGGTTTTTATTCAAAGATACTTTCTTCCATCTGTTCTTTTTCATACTTATTATGTTGTGTTCTGTTGTATTTCCAGGTAGAAAGAACTATTTGCCACCATCATACCTGATATATGGATTCGGGTTTTTATTCAAAGTGAGTACTGATACACAACCATCTTGAACTTTTTATGTAATGGGGTCATTTGATTGTGATGAACGTTTATAATGAAACTCTAATTTTAAACGAGTGCTTTGATCTAACACAGGACTGCATTGAGCTCAAAGCTTATGTGTTTTTTCCAGTTTTATGCAACATTTTCTCAAATAATAAATAAGTTAAATCCAAGTAATGTTGTGCTTTAATTCTTGACCAGCCTTGTTCTCATGTCCATATATTATGTGCTATTTTAGATATGTTTATCGTTGCAAATGGCATTTGAACATTTTATACTTTGTGTAAGGGAAAAACGATTCTTTTCTTATAATTTAATTTGATATCCAATTGTTGATATGAAAAAATAGAAATACATCTATGTGTTTACATCAAGGGGAGAGAACTGGATCTGTTATCTGTTTAAAACTTAGTGAAGACATACAATTTTAAATCTGCCTCTTTTGTTTTATACCAACAGCAATTTTTATGAAAGATTTCCTTGTGTCTGATTTGTAATATAAGATGTTAATTTAGCATATTTGTCTACTTTTTTCTGCAATTTCAAGTTGGAGGACAGCAGCGTTGAACGACATCAAGGAGAAAGAAGAGTACGACTTGCAGACGAAGATGATGCAATGTCTGTCACAAGTTATTCTTCAGTGGCTGAAAGTGAAGATATAGAGATGTCCATTGGTGATGATAATGACAGCTCTGATGACGAAGGTGATAATGATGACCGTGAACCTGGTGACAAGGATGAAAACCAGTCATCGCAACCTGAACAAGTGCTTCAAAATAATCCAGGTGATAACGATGAAGAGACTAATACAGAAATTGGACCCAACTCTGATGATCTCGAAAAAAGTAAACATGATGATGTTGAAAGCATCTCTAGTAAAACAAAAGATTTGTCCATCAAAAATGCAGCTCAAAATTCAGTAAAGGCTGCACCTGGCGTTGACTTTGATTTTCCTGATACCAACATCAGTCTGCAGCATGTCAAGGGAGATAAGTAAGTGTTGTTGTGTATTATCTGTGACGGAGATTGGAAATATGGAAATGATATTTGCCACATGTTTTCCTTTTCTTTGTTTTCTTTATCCTCTTGTCCTCCTTTATCAATTTCTTCGTCTTCTGTCTCATCATCATTCATTTCTTTTATCTCCTTTCTCTTCTACTCCCCTTCTCTCTTTTTTTAGCCTCTTCCTCTTCTCCTTCTGTGTGATACTGCAGGAGGAGGAGTAAGAATGATGGGGATGTTTTGTATCTTTAATGGTGAAAGTGAAATGACCATGTATCATCCATTTCAGTCATCTTCTTTTCAATTTACGAAATATTCTTAAAAAAAAACAGCATTAACGTAGGAGAAGTTAAGTTTTATTTATTTTGTGTAGTCAGTATTTACGTCATCCATCTCCCAACAACAGCGAAACAAACAATGTTGAAGCAATATCTTTACTATCAAGATCCTTATACTTTGCCAGTGAGTTCTCTTTAAATAGAAATTTCTTTCTTTCTTTCTCAGTTCCCATTCTACCTTTCGGTGTATGGGTTCAAATGATGATCTTTCTCCAGGATGCCCTGTCCTGGCATATTCTGTTTTCCTTCCAAAAAAGTTAAATTTCTATGCTTCAATGCCTCTTTTATATCTTTTTCCCACTTTCTCCGAGGTCTGCCTTTTGGTCTTTTACCTTGAGCTTTAACACTATATACTGCTTTAGCTATTCTATTGTCATTCATTCTGTTTACATGCCCAAACCATCTCAATTGATTTGTTTCTATCTTAGTTTTTATGCCATCTGCTTTGGTTTGATCTCTTATTGTTGTGTTTCTGATTTTGTCTCTTTTAGTTTTCCCTACTACTCTTCTTAGATATTTCATTTCAGCTGCCTGTACTCTACTTTATTCTCTGCTGTCTAAGGTCCAGGTTTCGCTACCGTAGAGGAGAGTAGGACAATAAATTGTATTGTATTCTGCCATTTTGGTTTTTGTTGACTTCTTGCTTACCTACAAATGCCTTTCCTAGATGGTTATATATTGCACTTGCCTTTTGGATTCTCTGGCTGATTTTTCTCTTAGTTTTCCCTCTGAGTTAATCATTACTCCTAGGTAATTGTAGCTTTGAACTTGTTCTAAATTCTCCCTGCCCAATTTAAGATTTTGTGTTTTAGTTTCCCTAGTTACTAGCATTGTTTTTGTTTTTCTTTGCATTTACTCTCATTCCTCTTTTATTTAGTTCATCGTTCATAATGTTGATATTCGACTGAAGGTCACTTCCTGATTTTCCAAACAGAACTAAATCATCGGCAAATGAAAGCATTGATACATTTACTGGTTTCAGCTTCCACATACCTACATTCATTTGCTTCATTTTTGAGGATGTCTTTGTGACTGAATCCATAAATGTGATAAACAAAAGAGGACTTAGGATACAACCCTGTCTTGCTCCTATATCTACATCAAATTCTGCAGATATGTTTCCAGCTACTCTCACTACACATGTTGTTTTATTGTAAAAACTTTTAATGGCTTCTATTAAATTTTGCTCTACATTGTGTTCTTTTAAGGAATGCCATAGTTCGTCCCTCATCACAGTGTCAAATGCCTTTTCTAAGTCAATAAAACACAGGTGCAAGTCAATGTTTCTCTCAAGGAAGTTTTCTATTATTTGTCTAATTGTAAATATGTGTATTTGTATAATTGTAAATATGTGGTCTTGTACACTTCTTCCTGGTCTAAATCCACTCTGATGCTGTTCAATCTAATCCTCTACTCTTTTCCTTAGTCTCATTTCCAGTATCCTGGCATATACTTTTCCTGGAACGTTAAGCAGCGATATCCCTCCATAGTTTGAACATTCCATAGTTCATCCTGAATAGAAATACTGTTTACAATAAAAAAATTTATGAGTGTTTGATTTTCTTGCAGGTATGAGTTACAACGAGAAGTAAGCCGGGACAGCAACCCTGAATCAGATGTTATTTATTTTGGTGATTCCGTGCCAGTAACTTTGGGAGAAAAGGTGAATTTGCATGTATTTGATTGTCTTCATGCTTACATAATACTTGATCAATAGAGGCTATTTCTCCTGTAAGTAGGTAAAGTTCCTTCAAGGCCCTTATTGCCCATAGAGCCTGAGCTTATCACAATTTCTATAGTGTGAAGCAGAACAGGTGATGATAATCACCTCCTGGACAGGATGCCAGTCTGTTGCTGGATTTTACTCCCAGGCTTGTACTGGTACCCATTTGCACCTGAGTCGAGTTGGGAAGTGTCTTTCCCAAGGAACACAACGTTGAACCTAGCATTGCTAGGAGCTCAGTACAACATAATCCCAAGCTGGGCAACCTAGCCATTAGGGCGCTGATACCACTCTGCTGGTCTTGTGATGTGATAGAATCCATTTGTCTTGATAGGTGTCAATTGTAGGCTCATTTTTTACCACAGACAAAAGCAAACGTGTTATGATTCTGATGAAAGCTGCGGATCATCGGTTGAAAGAGTTTTGACAGATGGATTTTTAGTCTATATCCCCACTTTGGTGTGCAAGCTCACCGACTGTACATCATTTATCCCCCAGCAGGCTGTTTCATTCCAAGTCCTTCTCAACTCCCAGGGGAGCATACAGTACACAAGCCTGTTAAGCTTTTCATACTTACACTCTGACAAGATTTTTCTACCTGGGTGAAAATTACAGTGAAGTACCTTTCCTAAGAGTACAACGTTGTGGAAGGAATCCATCTTTGCCAGCCACGGAGCATAAACCAGTGTCATGTTCGCAACACTACGGTTCAGCTACGATGCCTCATAGTCAGACTGAGGAAAAGGAAGTTAATTTACAGGTAGTGAGGAGATGTGGCCTCTTTTTGTGTGCCCTTTTAAATCAATTTCATTTCACATGAAATACACCAGTCTACAGTCTTGCAGTTAACAGTGAAAATTAAATAGTAAAGACATTACTCATTTATACAGACATCTGTTTCATAATGGTTTTGCCTTGTAGACATTATTGTATAAAAGGCACTTCTTGTGGTGTCTAGTAAGTGTAGCATTCCTTTGCCAATCACGGTATCATTTTTATCATGAATTAAACATTTTTGTTTCTGACAGGCTACCAACAAATCCAGCCGATTATCAGCCAAACAGCGAAGGTAAGGCGGAATTTTATGTTTCACAGACTTCGTTTATTGTTGTATTTTGAGTGAATTTCATTTTCAATTTTCAAAAATAACACTGTATTTTTCAATTACTTTAACATTTTCAAACTTTCCTTCGTTGAACCTTGATAATGTATTTCCAGTGAAAATTTCAAATTTTATGCACAGCACCAAATACTGATACTCACATATTCAAATCATGCATAGTTGTAGGCATAGACCTCGGACAATTTTCGTCACATGATTTGGGTTTTTTTGTTTACACTGCTTTACCAGCCTTTCCAACTTTTTTCTTTTTCTTCTTCCATTGCATCATATTTAACCACTAATTCAATTGTGGCCTGTCACGTAAAGTTGTTTCCTTTTTGTCACTGCTTCTCCTTTCCACTGTGAGTGGTTGGTGTGGGATACTGGTAGGTTCTTATCCTGTTTCCTCTTAATCCACCCTGAGATTACCGCATATGGTGGACAGGGTAAATTCAATGAGACAAGCAAACTCAACTCCTTTCCAGCAATCAATATTGTTTATATTGTATTCTATCAGAGAAATGAAGAAAAAGAAGAACATGCCTATGGGAGGAGAAGAAGAAGAAGAGGAGGAGGAAGTGAAAGTGTTTCAGCCTTCTAAAATAAAAGAAGTTCCAATAACAAAAGGCTGATGACAGTGAGGATGAAGACGATAAGGTAAGTAGAACTTCTAAAATTGCATTAACCCTTTCGTGGTTGAATATGGGTTAGCTGAGCGCAAGGTGAAAGTTTGAGTTCCTGCTGAGCTGTCTGCTCCGGTGTGTTTACATTTATTGGCCAGGATGATCTTTTTTGGGGGATTGTCAAACTGAAATGCTAACAGAACTCAGGACAGGAGGCTCAGATTTGAGAAAGTTATGTATAAATGATATGTTAAAATTCTGACAAAGTTGTAGCGTTTAATCGCCAGTGTTTTTTTATCGAACTCATGCTCATTTTCTGTGTTGCTCTCAAATTTTACTTCTGAGAATAAAATCTCTTTGATATCGATATAAAAGACTAGATAATGAAGAGTGTAGTAATATATTAGTTAACTGGGTGCCACAAACTGAAACAATGATCAATACACACTATAGATCTAGTAGTGGTACTACACACACGTATACTGACCAATACAAAGAAAGGTCTTAAACTGCTGTGAATGAACCCTTATGTAGGTCAGAACGAGACTAAGCCATTCCATAATGTCAAAGATGCTGTCAATTATATTTTGGGCTATATTTAAGAGGTCTTGTAGTGTATAAGTTTATATAAAGAGAAGTGAGTGTTGTCTGGTGGATTGGGTCGGATTGAACGTTGGGAGGAGGCTTGCTTTTCAAGCAGGTTGAGCTGGATTAAACACTGAGGGCTAATAGTAGCTTGGATGGATTGGGGCGGATTGAACACAAAAGAGTTAATAGAAAAGTGATTTACATTGTTATCTTGCGTTTGTTTTATAAATAAATAGCTGGAAGGAGTCTGATGACAATGTACATTTAAAAATATGCTTTTCAGAGGGAAATGCAAGTGATGAGGTGTTAACTTTGTCATCATCTTTACTAAGCAGCTAATTTTTTTGGGGACTGAGCTTTGTTCTCTTGTGTTGAAATGCAACAATTGAGTTCAGGACTTGTATCTCTCTGGAAACTGCTACATTTTCTAGAAAAAAAGTTCTGTCTTAAAATCTCCTAGAATCTCCTACTTTTTTGAAAATGTCCTCTTAGGAACTCCTAGAATTTCAACTCATCAGCGACTCATCCTGACATTCACTTGGCTTTTGTGACTCTAGTGTTGATTCTTGCTCCTGAGCCTAAGCTTTCATACTGATTTTTTTTTAACGTTTAGAGACACAGCAATATTGTTTTAGTGTCAAAGTAATTAATATTTTTTTATTATGAGTTAGAAGATATTTTTCTAACTGGAAAAAAAATTGCATAAATTCTCTTATGATGTTTGAAAATCTAGAAAATCTAGATCTATAATGTGCTAAGATTTTGGGATCACTGAGTACTTTGATCCCTGATTTAATTAGAAAAAGATATTGCAGCACAGTAGTTTTTTTACATACACGTCTGAGTCATTTCTGATGTTTTCTGTTTTATTAAAGGTGTATTCCATAAAAATTTTGCCTTTCACTTTCTGTTTTATGAGTAAGTTGTTGTTTTTTTAGATTGAGATTTACAATTCTTACTGAAGTGAAAATGAGTTTTTATTTTTTATTTTATTTTTTTATTAGAAGCGCTGAATACTCTTTTCAAATGTAATTTGCTGTCTTAACTGGAAACTGACTTTTTTTCTTTTACTTAATAACAGAAACCTGTGGCTGCCTCTACTGTCACTGCTCCCAAACGTGGCCAAAAGTCAAAGAAGAAGAAGATCAAAGAGAAATACGCATACCAGGATGAGGAGGAGAGAAGCTTGAGGATGGAAATTCTTGCTGTAAAGCTTTTACCTTTCATTTGACTCTGCTTGTTATGCTCAATTCAGATTTAAATTTAGATAGATCTTTTGCTCAGGATGTAGTACAGTGATGATCTTTGCCCTTCTGAAGTTCTGTCATTGCTAGGCTCTGGCTGATAGTGACATGCAGAGTAAAACAAAGCAAAAATATTTCTTAGATTTGATGTTGCGGCTGTGTAGGGAGAAAAAAGTAATGAAGAAGATTTTTACGGCGCAGAATGCTGGTCAAACAGCACTCACATCAGTTAGTAAAACAGTCTGATAGGTATATAATAATAGCATTTACATGGCAGTTTCATGTATCTTTGATTCTTTGCTTAAGTTTATCATCCATGTTTTGTGAAATATGATTGTTTATATCTGTTATAATTGCATCAGTTCCAGGCCAGATTTTACAGCCCTTCGTTCACAATTAACTAGAAATGGTATTCTGATCTCCAAATTATTTAAGTATCATTGATCAATATTTCTTTCCTCACTGATACTAATATTAGTTTTTTGTTCGTTTGTCACAGAAGACCGAAACACTGTTGATTCACTTCCTCTTCATTCAAACTCAAATATTCTCATTCAGTCTGCAGGAGAACCAAAAGAATAAGAATAAGAAAGGTAAAGATGCACCTCAGGGAAAACAAAAACAGCCTGCCCAGGGCCCCAGGCCCAAAAGTGGACAGGGAAAAGGTCACGGTCATGTTCAAGCTCCAGCAAGCCTTGCCGAGGGGAAAGGCAGTAAAGATGAACCCATGCTGTTGCTCCATGCCGAGGAGGAGAGACTACTACTGCTAGTGGTGAGAATCAAATCATCAAGTCATGGGGTTCCTCGATAGTTGTGGATGATTGGCGGTGCTGCTCGTAGGTCCCACTTCTTTGCTTTCACTCTTTCACTCATCTTTCATCTTGCTGTTTCTCTTATTCACCCGGAGATCACCGCATATGGTGGGCCAGGCTGTATTTCATTGAAACAATAAAACCTTGATAGTTTATTCCTTTCTGTTTGTACAAAGCGGATATTTTTTTAGGAGGGAAAAGATCTTTAGGATAGTTGAGGGCTAACCATTGTTTGATAAATACTGTGTTTTTTTCATGCCTCATTTGTATAGTACTGTCCTTATCAGATTTGTGTATGAGGGTTAATCAAAAGGAATTTTTGTGCAATTTTGTTATTGTTTTGAATTTTGTATTTTATATGGATTGCATGATTGATGGATCATTGTCTTAATTGATATTTTACGCACAAAATCTTTGATCCTTGAGACTATCTAACAAATGTCATAAATTCTGATGTTTGAGCATGCCTTTAACAGTAACGTTTTCCTCCTTTTATTTTGTTGCTATTTGTCCTCCTAAATTTTCCATAACAGAGCAACAAAGCACAGAAGAGAAGTTCCATACAGAGAAAAGCCACCAGTCAAACAAGTAAGCATACTCAGTGTGGTATGTGTATTTTAGCAAAATAATTTATCTATTGACAAGCCACACCAGTGTTACAGAATGGCTAAGGAGTGAAGGAGACAATAGAGGCGTGATTTCTTCTCACCATCGTTATTTTAAGTATCAAATCTGTTGAACACAATGGATATTCACACTTTTTTTTTCACTGCATTTCATAAAAAAGATATGGAAATACATGGTTCTTCATCATATATATATATATATATTTTAGCAAGGGGAGTAAAATTTTGCTTATATTTTTTCCGTTTTGTTTTGAACTTTTGTTGACATAGAGATCTTCTAATAGTTTGAAAAAACAACTTTTCACCAACACAAAAGTACATTCATTTTCAAACAAAATGAGGTGCAACATGTTAGGGTTTGGGAAGATATTTTACCCAGAAATTAGCCTTTCAAATGTGCAGGTGAGCAAATTTGTCATGATACGTAAAATGGCTGTGTCCATTGGTGAAATTCAAATTCGGACACAAAGAGTTAAGTCTTTTTTTCTTCTTCTTGTCCTTTGTTGTTGTTTTTCGAAATCTCACATAGCTGACATATTTCAATCAGAAAATGTTGATTCACCATTACACAAATGCCCTTCTTTTACTTTTATGTAATATTGATACCAGGTAAAATACCCTCATTGGGATTATAGATTTTTGTTATGTCTGCGAATGGTCAAATTGAAATGCAAGACTTCTTATCTTTCCATCACTTTACTGACAACTTAACCTCTTTGTTTTTCAATGCAAAGAAGTCCTTTTTTTAAATTACTTTCCACTTGGTTACAGTATGAATGTTTACAATGTGACGCATTACAATCCTTAGTTTCTATAGCAACTGATTTCAATAAGGTAACATCATCAGTCTGTCTTTGCTATCTTCTTTCATCATTTGACTCTCTTGATAACACAGTAATGGTAATTCATATGTCTTTTTGTACATAGGGACTAAAGACTAGATTTCACTGCAGTTGAACAAGAACGTTGAATCAAATTTCAACATTTTATTTTTAATAACACAATGAATTTACAACTCCTGTTAGTATCATTTACTAGCTCATTTCCCTGCCTTAAGTTTTCACAGTTTTTGAAGGTGTGTTTTATTTTATCAATGTATTCTTTTCAACATAATCATAAGGATTAAAATGTGAATCTATAAGTTGGCTAGTGTTTGTTATAAGTACCCACTGTATGTAGCTCATCATTTCTTTATTTTATATCAGGATCCAGAGTCAGATGGAGAGAAAGAGGAAAGACAATGCAAGTGCTGATGTAAGTAGTTTAGCCTTTAAGCCCATGGTGTATGTTGTGGTAAGCAAACAAATCTAAAATTGGGTTCTTGATATATGTCAATGATTACTTTTCTTTTCACATAATCCAAGTTTGACCGGCACCAATGTAATAGATTTTTGATTGTCCTTTCAAGCCCAATCTGTTTGTCTGACCAAAGTGGCATCTTGCCTTCTTTCTTTATAAACCTGTAGGATCTGTGTCACAAATGTGGTGTAAGTTCAGGCTCGACCTCTTTCCATGTCTTTGAACAGATAATAGAATTTGTAGATCGTACGGCCAAATGAAACAGTTCATAACATGTCGATTTGATATTCTCATTGAATGACAATCCCTGGAGCTGTGTGCTGTTTCCATTTTGACTCTTTCATTTTATATTTATTTGAACTATTACGAATGTCTATATTATTGGAGAATGTCTGGGAGTGACTAACTGTTGCACTTTTTTCTCCTCAGGATACGGCGATCCTTAATTCCTTAACTGGGATCCCAGTGGCGAAGATGAGCTTCTCTCTGCCATTCCTGTCTGCGCTCCTTGCAACGCTCTCTTGAATTACAAGTATGTTACAGCAGCCAATAATATGACTGGGATTTTTATCTCTTCAGGCTTTTTCTTTTAAAGAAACTTTCTATTCAGTGCCGCAGTATCAGTAACTATAAATGTAATAGAATTCAAATATTGCATGGATTTTTGTAAAATTCTTGAAGCCTTGATTTATTTATCCCAGTATTTGCAAGAGGGACCAAGTAGACAAAGAAGTTATAAATGTAATAAAACAGCTCAACAGAAGGAAAAGTGGAAAAGAGCCTCATATGCAAAGCTGTTCTAATTTAATTTTTCATACTTTAAGATAAATCAGCAATGGTGGAAGTTAAATAGTTCAATAAGCTATTAACACATTATATTCTTATAGCCTGAATTCATCATTATTTCGAAATTCTTCATAGCTTGAATGGAATGATGTAAAAAAAATGTATCTCAATGCTATCTACAAAAAAATTTTCCAAGTTTTTTTAGCACATTATTGTTCAGAGTATTTATTGTCTTGCAAGTTTGTGTTTAATAAGAAGAAAGATTCATATAAGTTGGAATAAAACTAGCAGAGATATGGAAATATTATCTGTTACCTTTCACGGGAGCAATTCATACTCTTACCTATCTCTCTCCAACTTTATGTAAATAATAATAATAATAATAATAATAATGCATATATTCAGCGCCTCTCAACCACGAAATGCTCGATAAGCTTTACAGTAAAATATCATTGACACAATTACAGATTATATAAAATGCACAGCAATAAAAAAAATAATTATGTTAGTTACAATTTTAAAAACACTGAAAGTTTAATAAAAACAGATTTTAAACTAAGAGGAACAAAAAGTTTGGTCTTAAGATTCTTTTTAAAATTTGAAATGAAGAACTGCTTCTTGTTTTGAAAGAGGTTGTTCCATAAAAGAGGGGCAGCATGACTGAATTGACTTTTCAATAAAAGATGATCTTATAGTTGGCATGGTGATCAAGAGAGGAATTGATGATCCTAAAACTCTTTTGGGTTGGTAAAAACTGACCAGCTCTTGTAAATAGGATGGGGCAAGACCGTTTAAACATTTGTAACAATAACAAGGATCTTAAAATCTATCCTGTAACTTACTGGGAGCCAGTGTTTGTTTTTGTATTTTCACTTAGTAACTAATATTTGCAGGTCAAAGTACCGCCATAGTACTCAGGAGTATTTGAGTTGTTTGTGAACTACTTAAACTTTTGATTTCTTTCATACTGTTACATTTAACTTCTGTTGACATTCTTCCTGCATCTACATTGCTTTCTCATTCTTATTTTATTCGTTCTCTTTATAATGTTGTCTAGTTATCGTTATGATAATTCCTAAATCTCTTAGGGGTCAAGATTTATTCATTGTGTTTATACGTTTACTATTATGATCACAAGTTTTAGTGAGTTTAACCTTCTTCTTATCACAGGTATAAAGTGAAGTTAATGCCAGGAAATACCAAGAAAGGAAAAGGTGAGTGTGACAACGCTCTGCTTCAAATTAATTCCTCAAACTAATATTGTTTTGGTTTTATTATAACAAAAAGATCAAAGTGACCCATTTTGTGCACCAAACATCTGTATATTTCAAGACTTTATATTTGTCTTATCTGTCTATTATTATTACTACATGGTACAGAAGTACTTTTCCCCCCTTCTGATTTTTTTTTTTAAGGACAGCCTTGAAATTAAAGTTTTAAAGTTTCAAATCAATTATTAAATTCAAGTTCACTACAATAATGCTATGATTAGTATCAAGGCTTTTAAAGCAGTGATGCGAGAGAGACATAATAACGGTATTGGAAGATGGTATGCGGCAGTCATAGTTTCCTTTATCTGAAGCATACAGTCTTTGTGCCTTATGTATTGATATGATGACATCTCTTTTGTCCAAGGCTCTAGCATGAACATTAATCTATTTGTTTGTCTCGCTTTTGTTATCATGACCATCACAGGCTTTGTAGGAGGAAATTCATAGAAAGTGTGGACATTATGGGCAACAGTTATCATGAAGCTTGTATTTCAACACAGTTTATTAAATTCTCTTGATCAATAGTTTGTAAAGTTGACATCAAAAGCTAAGTGAATTGTAATTTTGCAAAAATAGATGTTGCCAGCAAAGCTGTATTTGTTTTAGCTGTGTAAAAAATAGAGATATATTATATGAATGACTTCTTTTAACTTGTGATTTTCAGAAGATTTTCCTTAGTCAAAAACTTATTCTCAATTAATGTCATTACTGTTGTGCCTGAATAATACATTTTTACCTATATCATTATTTGTTTTAGCTATGAAGACAGCTCTTGGTGTATTTGTTCATGATAAAAGTGCTTCAAACAGAGAAAAAGACTTACTAAAGATTCAAAAAGTGAGTATAAAATATTCTGATCAGTTTTTTGTTAATAATAAAAAGAAAATTATTGTTGCGATGAGTTTTGTTTCATCAACCATATATGTTGTCGTATTAACATAACGTGTTAGAATGAAGAAAATGCTATGGACTTGAGTTTGGGGGGGGGGGGGGGGGGGGGGGGATTATTTGGTTTGGAAAAAAAAATTCATTAAATGCCCACAGCCAAAATGTCTGTTTTTCCTAAATGTCTGCAATCTCAGTGAAACAAACTTTATTTGAATTGCCATCTTAACTCATTTCAAAAGCAAGATTTCCCCCTGAATACCCGTCCTCAATGGCAGCCGTAGGTATAATCTTCTCCACATTATCATTAAGTACGTCCGTAATTGATTAAAAATTCTTTTTTTATATATTATACATGTAATCCCATCGCTAATAGGGTTGATTTATGCCTGTCAACAATTTGCCATGCATTGTAACTGCCTTTCATATACCTATCCAATTTGCTGTAATAAAATATGACCAGTTTTCTCTTGTTAACTCCACCCCTGTACTACACAACCCAGGTCCCATAGGATCACTGGTTTGTCACTAGGCAATTCGAACTGAGCAGTCTTCTGGACTCTGCCCAAGGTTCTTTCCTTCAGGCCATAAGTTGTATAAAATTACCTGGCATTTTTAATAGTATCGCAATCGAGTTAGGGATTAGATGTGAACAGTTTAATTGAAGGGTCATTTCAATAGTGTGCCCATGTCCATTTCTGTGAAAAACGAGACAAAGAGATAATCATAGGGAATAAAAGGAAATCATGCTTTCTGAAAAGTGTGAAAATGATGTGATGAAAATACATAACGTTTACAGCTGTTTGAAACTTGGAATTACCAAAGCCAACAGTGCCAAAGTCCATGACTTTTTTGTAATTTTCTCTAAATGACGTAATTGTGACTTAGGTACACTATTGAAATGACCCCTTCAATTGTTTCCCCATCTCGCATTTGCCATATCCATTGTGTTTTCATGGCAAGTGATGGTCAACCTGCCCACACGCTCACCACCAAAGTGTTAAAGAACTTAATGGTTTCCAGGTGTCCCTTTTTCTTGCATTCAATTTTACGTAAAACTGAGGACTCCTCTAAAACAAACGATCTGGTTATGAATCTCTATCCTTGTCTGTCCATTGTCTTAATTTTTACAATTGTTTGTCTTGAACGATTTTTCCATAAATGCCTATGTTGCGTAAATGCCAATTTGGCATTTAGGCGGTAACTACTGTATTCAGTTAATTCAATTTTTGCTGTCTTGTTTTCGTTCATATTTATATAATGTAATTTCTTATCGCCTTCTTGATTTGGACATCCCTAATGTATGCTTTGTCATTGCTGTTGAATGAGTGTGTGGTTGATGAGCTCTATTGGTAAGTCCTACTTCTTTCCGTTCACTCTCACCTGTTTTTCATCTTGCTGTCTCCTCTTAATTCACCCAGAGATCACCGCATATGGTGGATAGGGTAAATTGTAATGAAACAAACAAGTAAACAGTTTGCAGAGGCTGCTAGTAGGCCCTTATTCTTTCCTTTAATTCTTACACATGTGACATGTCCTTCATCTGTCTGTGTTAGGAAATTAATTGTGACTAAAGCAAATGTCCTTTTGGATTAATAAAGATTATCTTATCTTATCTTATCTTAATTTCTTCCTGAGATCACCAGGTATGATGGATGGGGTAAATTAGGATGAAGCCAACAAACTATAGAGTGACATTCACACTTTGTCTTTTCGTTGTGTATTTTGCAACTTTTTATACACCCTGGCTGACATGTTCATGAGATCATAAACATGATGTTCATATCATTGAATGCGTGCAATATCTTCATGGCTTTGTTTTTCTTCAATGCAGGATGTGGATTTGGCCAGAAACGTTCAGGCAAAAGTCAAAGTAGCAGCCCCAACATGCATAAAGGCAAAAGATGATGACAAATATTTGGAACAAAAAACTTGTTTTTGATTTTAATTTATATTTTGTACACTCACGTCGGTGCTCATATAAAACGGAGCACTCGGGATTGCTATAATTTCATGATTCATCAAACAATGCCCATGCTCATGCTACTTTTTTTGTAACATAAGGGACTTGAGGAAAGTGAAAGACTAAATTTTCAACATGACCTGATGGAGACCTTAGTTATTCACCGTTTTAAGGTGGAACACTCATGTTAACATAAACAATACATGACATATTATGCTTTATTATTAACGATTGCGTTTACTTCCCCTATTTCCCATTCTAATTGTTAACTAAAATAAAATCAGTGAAAGCATTAAAGTATGTTAATAGTACAGCACCTAAGGAAATATTTTGTTACTAGTTATGTCAGGGACAATGCTGTGTGCAATTTTAATACTCTTTTAGTAAACTAGTAATAATTGGTTGAAATATCAGTTGAAAATTTTGAAATGTTTATAAACTTTCCAAAACAATATTGCAATGTCCAATGTGTAGTGCATTGTTGTTATCAAAATGATTATTATGATCACCTAGTAGTGTTTCTTGACATTGGTTTGTCGTTGTCATTTTTCCTGTCTCTTACTGTGATACTGATAACGTTGTAATCAATGTAACTTATAGAATGCAAAATGTCTTGTGGGTGGTGGTTCAACCAAACAACTTTTTTAAATTTAGTCTGTGCCTGGAATGGAAGTATGGGTTTGGTCAGTTATATTTGTTATTTAATCCCTATCATGGCAGTTAAAGTATGTAATGATTAGCCAGACATATATCTCTTCGCTTTGGGTGGCAGTTACACAGTAAATCGTCAACTGGGTGGTGAATCCGCATATACACCACAAACGAGAAAGTTTTCAGGAGAAAAGAAAAATTAGTTTCTTACTCAGCGGCCTAAAGAATGTTGATTATTTCTGCATGGTGTCAGAGTGGCTTGTTGACTACTGCTTAGTACTACTTGACATTTTTTACTACTTTGACGTGTAGATTAGGCGCAGTGTTCGTTTCACGATTTTGATGTAAAGAATTTAGGGCGGTGAGAACGCAGCACATGCCACAGCATGTGGGTTGGACGATATCATCACCGTTTTTGACAGATAAAGCTTTACCTGTGCTGTTGGGATGAAGTCGAGCATTGGTGTCTCAACGCTTTCATTACCTAGCTTTGAGCAAACAGGTAGGCCAGTTGGTGGTATAGCATAGTATAATAGGTGTGCTTGCACACCGCCTCTTCCTACACACACATGCATATACGCACAATTGAAAAACAGTAAGATTGTAAACGTATTCACTGTGTAGAAAGATAAAATGTTAGTCGAGTCTTGAAAGTGTCAATTATCTTACTGTCCCTCACGTGTTTTGGTAGGGCATTCCAATACTGCGGTGCCAAAACGCAACATGACTGTTCACCAATTTTTAAGTTTGTTTTTGTTGTTTTTAAAATGCTGTTGTCATTGCTGGATCGAAGGTTCTTTGATGGGATATATATGCTCAAACGATTGCTTATGTAGATTGGTCCCTGGGCATGAATAGATTTAAAAACAATAGTACATATTTTATAAACAATTCGTTTTTGGGATGACAACCAATGTAGCTCAAACAAAAGAGATGTTGCCGAAGTCAAATATACCTTTTCGCTTTATACGCCTGGCAGCACAGTTTTGTATATGTTGTAAACTTTTGATTCTCTCTTTGGATATATATATATATATATATATTACATAATAGAGGACTGCAATAATCTAATTAAGATAATACAAGGGAGTTAACGAGTAATATTGCTTCTTCCAATGAAGTGATGTTTCTTATCCTGCTAATTTTTCTTAATGTGATGAACATCATTCTAATCAGATTGTTGACCTGTCTGACCATGGACAACTCAGAGTCAATGTATACTCCAAGATTCTTCACACAATTTGAAAATTTTACATTAGTCTCACCAATTAGAATCTGTTGTATGTTCACACCTTTCAATAATCGTGATCTAGCTACTAGCATAGCTTCCGTCTTATCATTTAACATCAGTCTATTTTTGTTCATCCATACCTTAATCTCAGATATACAACTCTCGAAATGGTCCACAAGACATGACAGTTCATCCATCTTTGCTGAACTATATATTTGGGTATCGTCAGCATAAAAATGATGCCAAATTTAGATACAACATCTGCAAGAGGCTGCACGTACACAGAAAACAGAACAGAGCCTTGGGGACTCCAAATTCTAGACGAGTGGTAATATTTAGACCTTTGACCACAACGTTCTGTTGACGATTCTTTAGATAGGATTCAAACCAGTGTAGTGCCAATCCTTTGAGTCCAAAACCGACTCGTCTTGTCAACAAAATGGTATAGCTTTGAGATGATCTGTGTCATGTTAAATTGACACAGCATTTCTTTAAATTTGGCTGACTCTTTACTGTTGTCAAAATGATATTGAAGTCACTCATTAGTACTGGGTGTCTTTGTTTTGTGCTCATCAAAGAAAACACTTTGTTCAGTTCTTTTTTGGCAGCTGTTACACTTACAGACATATTTTTCTTTTTGTTTAAAGGTGGTTTGTAAATACACATAGTTTTTTATTTTAGTTCCACGTTTTCAAATGTTGAAAAGTGCGACGACACTTTTGATGTTATGTTGATCACTGAAGCTAGATCTTTTTAGATATAGCAGTAAACCTCTATGTTGATTTTGTCGTTGGAAAGATTTCATTCAATAGTTTTTTGGAGTAATGGCTGCAATGATGGGCTCGTCGCCTGACGCACAAAGCCGTATTTCTGTCAGAAACAGAATATCAGGATTCTCTCCAATAAGATCATAAACCAATGATAAGGTCGTGTATTTCTTCGATCTTATTTCTGCACGACTGACAGTTTATGAAGTATACTTTTTGTTTCGTTTCCAATTTGTGTTCAGTTTTCCAAATTTACGTTGGTTAAGAATATGTGAGGGGGGGGGGGGTGGTGAATGCTTTTTCGGACAATGGTTGATAATGATCGGTATATTTGTTGGTTTGTGCCATCCACCCTGTCGCCTCGAATTCTCTTGATGTTGACATAGAACGGACGGTAACACGGGGTGAATAAAACTCCAAATATAAACATTAAAAGGTAGGTAGAATGTAATCTTGGTACATAAAAGTGTTTATAGTCTTAAATCCATTGTACGTAAAGATAAGATTTCTTTAAATTTCTTAACAAATTGTAAGTTGCAACTTGACCATAATTCTAAAAAAAAGAATGGCCCAGACTTCTGACGTCATACAGAGTTGTCCTTTACGTCCTGAAAATTGTCATGTAGTCCGTTGATGAATTGATGCATACACTTGAACGTTCTTCAGTTGTCTTTCTATCACAGTATGCATAGAGTTAACTTCCATATGTGTATGTCCTTTCAGTTCACAAAGTACTTTTGTTGGATAACTACATTTTGTTGTGAGGAAAAAGCAAATAGAGCACTGGTCAAGATGGAATTTTTGTTTTGGTACACACAACCATCGATGTACAATATGATTTTATTCTCCCAATAAAAGTCTGACAGATATTGTATAATATTGCTTGCGAACTCCACCCTCTGCCTCATGCCACAAGTAACAGACAGCATCTTTGATTGCCTTGTTGTACAACATAATGTGAACTGCCAGCTTTGCTTTGGAGTAGGTGCTAGTAGAAGCGTTTATTGTAGGTGCTAAAAGTACTTGCTGATCCATGAAGATCATGACAATGCCAGTTCCGTCCCGAGCATCCTTGTCTCTGGCCTTTTCTTCTTCAGCTCTCTGCTTAACACTCACATATGAGTTTTCCAGACATCTTGTTCGATGTTTGCTGCCTCAAAGTCAAAGGCCATGCACAGGTCACACCTGTCCTTTTTTTTGGCTTGAATAAAGAAATGTTCTTGAAGTCAAGGAAGGCCCTGACACTCAAGAATGGAAAGCCTTTCACTGAGCAGGAAATGGTGTACAGACAATGGAAGTCTGCCATTGCCTAAAAGGGCAGCTCCAGGTACAATTTTGACGATCCCTGTCTGCAGTTATCAGACGGCAGCTTTGTAATCGGTCCAGAAACTCATTCGCAAAATTCTTTGTGAATTGTTCGGTCGTGAAATGGGTTCTTTCCCTGGTCATCCAATGCAGCACGAATGCAGTGTTTAGTGAGACCTGTAGTCGCAAGGAACATGGTATTACTTTCTTTGATGTGATTGCCTTCAACTTTCAAGAAGTAATTCCATGTGAAGGTTTTCCTGGGAAGTGCTCCATCTGTTTGATTCTGGCTGTACCACCGTTTAGGTTCACGTTATCCCAGGAGACCTCTGATGATTGAAAGATCGATTTTCACCTCATGTTAGTTTCCAAATGTAATTTTAAAAAGTTGTAACCTTCCTTGTACATTTAATTTGGAATATTCACAATTCACAGTAGTTTTTGACTGGCAAGTGCGCCGCTGACTTACTTTTTTTTGCTGCTCTTTGATTCCTTTTTCCAATGTGTATTCCCAACCCTTTTTCTTTTAAATACCCTGTGTATCTCCGTTTATTTGATACCCATTTCCGATGGCTCTTTGGCTCTCTGTTTTCTTGAATGATTGAAATGATGGGTCATTGTTTATCTCAAACCTAGCCTCTGTAGGTCCCATTTGTGAAGGTTGAGGTGACACACCAGATGTTGCTGCGACTGAAGATTGAGGCGACACAGGAGGTAATGCAGTAACTGAAGGTTGAGGCGACACAGGAGGTAATGCAGTAACTGAAGGTTGAGGCGACACGGAGGTAATGCAGTAACTGAAGGTTGAGGCGACACACAGGAGGTAATGCAGTAACTGAAGGTTGAGGTGACACGGCAGATGTTGCTGCGACTGAAGATTGAGGTGACACATGAGCTGATGCAGCAACTGAAGGTTGATGTGACACATGAGCTGATTTAGCATGTGTGTTGTCTGTGTTTTCTATATTACATCATACAATTTACAACCTTTGCATGTTTCTTTTCAAACAAGGATTTTGCTCTTCATGTAAAATCATATTAGGCTTCAATTAACATCAAAAATTCATTTTGGGGAAAATTATGTGGCATACACAATTTTATCACCCGGTTGACGATATGTCATTTCCAAGACTTCCTTCATTCAAAATGCCATAATATCTTCAAAGTTTATACAGAATGACATCAATGGAGCTGTAGATGTAGCTGAGGCCCCAAATCGTACAGAATTAAAAATTTGTGGTCACGCCTGATGTGACCTCAACATCGCTTTCCTGAAAACCTAGGCCCCATACACTTACACCCATACATGTGTCGTTAACATTGATAACCAAACATTTCTTTACACAAGCAGTATGCGTTTTGAGGGGTCTCACTTAGATCAGTTTAGAATAAAAGCTATTTCTATATACACCCTTGATGATAGACTTAATTTAAACAAAAACTGTTTTACTTTTACCACCACGAGGACCCATGCACTGCATTTATACAATAGCTCCATTGTATTGTAAGGATTACGCCTAAGAAGGTTCTTTCTTACTGACTTTGTGAATTGCATTTCTTTTTATGTTTGTATAATTAAAGCAACATTTTTTTTAGTAAATATACATTGTAATTGGCTTCTTTTTTTTTCATAATTGATCTGTCCTCATGAGCAGTATGTGGGGGTTATTTCTGTTTGAGAAGTGTGAGCATGCTTTGCTTGTCTTGTAAAATGCAATTCAAAGGAAAAAGCCTGTGGTCCATCCAAATCCAAGATGTCAATATAAGGACCAGAAGTAAAGTTTCATAATTATGGCCAATTAGTAGTACTTATGCTACAATACCAGTGCAGTTTCATAAACAAACACAAAAAGTAAAATTCCTTCAAGTGCATTATGGCCCATAGTGCCAAAGTTTATCCCAGTTTCTATAGCGTGGAGCTGAACAAGTGACAATCACATCCTAAACTAATCGGACAAAGGTTTTTTTATTCCCAAGCCCGTGCTTGTACCCATTTGCACCTGAGTCGAGTGGACAAAATGCGTGTTACTGTTAGGTGTCTGTCCCAAGGAATCCAATGTCGGAGCTAGCTTTGCTAGGATTCGAACCTGGGACCTCATGATCCCAAATCTGACTGCCCAACCACTGGGCCATTGATGCCTAATAAACAATCATACACTGCACTAAATATTTCTGTGGAGTTGACTAAAGACCCTCTGATGCTGAGGGTTAGATAAGTGAATAGAAAATATTTTTTTGGATGGGGGGGGGTCCAACTTTGGAGGCTCTTGACCCTCTATCTTTGTTGATGTGGCTGTGTTGAAGTTAAAGTGAAAGTAATTGTCTTATTGCACCTGATAGTAGAATCTGAAGGGTGTTATCCAATAATTGTAATATTGATAATGAAAATCATGTACATGACTAGTATTAGTTTATCACATTGTGTCTATCAGTATTCCCTAAATCAGGGTCAATGAAGAGGAATATGAAATTGAAATCCAAGGAGTTGAAGAAGACAGGACAGGAAAGAAAAAGTTTCAGGCTGCGCATCCTCCATCGATGACAAGAAGACTAGTCCCTTAGCCGGACTGCATTTATTCTAAGCAGCCTCTTCTCTTAGGCATGTTGGGGGGTCCTTTTATTATTTGATAAGACAATTTTAACCACTATCATCGTACTTAAAATTAGCTGAAAACTATTTTTAAACAAAATTGTATCATATGGTTGCCATGGGAACGCTGCCATCTTGAATTTGAATTGCGGAAACACCTACAACTTCAATTCAAATAATTTTTTCAGTTTTTAACAAACTTGGGTGTAACTTTGCACTCGCATTATTCAGTTCAATATCTAGCCGCATCCAATAGCGATTTTTTATAAATTAAACAGTATCCCAGGGTTTCTTTCCACCATTATATAGACACTAAACTCTGCATTCTAGATTTAAATTTAAGTCATTTTGAACGAGTTCCTGACCACAGTAGCCTAGTTGCAACGCTGCCAGATTTAGGATCATAGGTTTCAGAGTTCAAATCCTGGCAATGCTAGGTTTCTCATTGTGTTAGTTAGAAAGATGCAAACAGACAACACACATTTCCCTCCTCAACCCAAGTGTTTGATTTGACCCACATCCACAACTAAAGTGATCTCAGAGGTTTTGGTAGGATTTTTTATTTCGCCCGGACTGCCCTGTAAACAGTCAAGGGATCTTTAATGTGCACAGAGTATGGTGATTTGCACACAGGACCTCCTTTTTATTGTCCGTCTCCAATGGGATTTGTTACTCTAAAAAAAAAACTAAGAACATTTTCAACCTGTCGGGGCTTGAACCCAAGACATTTTGATTGAGAGGCCGACACCTTGCCTCTGGACTACCGGGTCCTTAGCTGGGTACCAACATCATGTAACAAGACAATAATCCTATCTAGGAGGACAAGGTGGTCCAGAGGCAGTATGTCAGCCTCTCAATCAAAAGGTCGTGGGTTCAAGCCCCAGATTATAAAATAACCATTTACATGACTGTTTATGACGACTCGTCAAAAAATGTATCCATCAGGAATGCAAATTTATCAAAAGTTTTAACTGGCATTAGTGACTGCTAAAAAAAAAGTATTGTCTGACACTTGGTTGATAAAAACATCATACAGACTCAAAAAAAAAAAAAAAAGATTACGAGAGGAGAGAATGGAATAACAATAACTGAATGATGAAATCTTCATCGAACTTGCTTTTATTAATAAAGAGACTTCAACCCTGAAGAATTGGCTAAGAATAAATGAATGCCACAAAAAATAGTGAAAAGGCAAAGGCTGTAAGCATACATCACAAAATGAAGTCAAGGTAGAAACATTGTGTAGTTAGAATTATGCACCACTTAACACAGCAAAGCTCTACTTTGAAACCTTATGAATGGAAAGAAAAAAAAAACCGATTAGAAATTAAATCACTAAACCTCCTTTCAGTCAATGCGTTTGTATAATTTTCTCTCATCCAGCAACGTTTTGCTGACTAGGTTACGGTTATATATTCTGACACTGACATGCAAAGGATCATAACAAGAAAGAATACTGTTGTTTTAACTCAGCATGGGGTGCAGGATTAATCTGATTATGAATATTCCTCCCACATACTTTGTATCCTTAAAAAGAGATGAAATAGTGATAACTTTTATACTATGCATTCATTCATTTTATGATAAATAGTTCATAACGAAGCACTCACTCACTCCAACCAGCATTATATCAAGGATGTGATGATACAGTTACTTCAATGCTTTTCAGTAGCTTATCCTTCGGCTTATGTTACATTGTAATTATTGACTGTTGTAGAACATAAACATCGTGTAAAATTTGACATTAAAATAAGTTAGTTAGGTAAGTGAGCTAAACAGAACTTCATAACACATATACATTTCTTTGAATTTCAGTCATTTGACATCAAAAGTGCTTGAGAAAATTTCAATCAAAAAAAAAATCATCAAATCAAATCATCAATACAAAGAGAAACTTATGACATTTTCACAAAAGACGACCAGGACTAGAAGTAGAAGGAATCCAAGATAGGGTGCCAAGTTATCACATCTGAAAGTCATAAAAGTAGACAAATAGAAGACGTTTTTAATGAACATATCCAAATAATATTGTAGGCCTCATTTTTGTGCTCTTTTTCTGTTCTCCATAAAACATGCTTTTAAAGGAGTTAACTCCAGTAATACATAATAAGATGTCTCTGTACACTGTACAGTACAGCCAATCACAGATATTTCAAAAGTGTTGAGGAGCCACAGAAGGGTGTTAGTGTTAACAAAAGGTGAAATGAAATGGATTCATAATTTTCGAATTTTGTCTTTTGGTGGGGCCAAATGTAAAAATTGATATGGGATTGAAAAAAACAAGGCAAGGCTGCCTATTCAAATGTTTCTCAAACACAGCAATTGTAATTCTTTTCCAATAAGAAAGTGTTTTTCTCCTTTTCAACATTACATTTACAATATGAGACATCCATTATCACTCATCTGTCATTACAACAGGTTAAACATTTTCCCCTCTTGCTTTTACCATCATCTATGGATGAATGTCAAAACCATGGATTAAACTGTTGGCAACGTACAACACAGGAGATATTTCTGATGTCAGCAAGAGAGAGACACATAGCTGCCAACCTTTTCAAATCGGAAAAAATTAATTATGACTTGCACGATGCCCGTGATATTCCAGAAAACATTGATTATTTAACAGCCGATTGCTGGCCTTTGTGGCGAAATGCGACGGTAGTTTTGCGAACTCAGAATGACATCTCTAGATTTTCCCCTAATTTTTTCTGAGTTTGTGCCGGTAACATAGAGATCCTGTTTAAAAAAATACAGACTAACGGGTTCAAAGCCAAAGATGTTTTTTTATAAATATTGGCTGGCAGCTATGGACATACGTAAAATAATAGCTATGTGCCAGCCTCATCCACAGTCGGCTATTGCACACTTTGTTCCTGTCAGTGCCTGCCTGTCAGTTTCATGTCACATGTTGAGTGGTACAACAGACAACCCTTTCTTGGGGACATTCTGATAACCTTTTTGACCTTTTGATAATGATAGCACCTTATCTTGGACACTAGGTCAATAGAAAACTATCTTAGTCCTAACATCTTCAATTGAAAAGACCTAGGGATGATCACACCGAAGATACACAACACCGAATGTAACAAGAAAATGTAAATGTATATATTTATATTAGGGATGATCACAGTATCATGGATAAGAGGTAAAGGGTAGATGTAAAACAGAAGAAAAGAAAACAAAAAAGGTGATTTGAGGGGAGGGGTATCAACTTGGAACTTTCATCATTATCAAGTTTCCTTTTTTTATATTTTTCCAACCCATAAACTAAACAGACAAGGAGATTCTTTTGTTTTTACACTTTTCCTTCTAAATTTTCCAAAACAATATAAAATATCTCAGCATTAGGAGAGAAGGGAAAAAACACGGAAATAAAAAAATTCCTTGTAATTTTGTTTCAGCATAATTTCATTATAACCTTCACGAAACATATTTTCAAAGACCTTTTCCTATTTCTTTCATGGAATGTAAATAAAGAATTAATTGTAACTCAAGTATTTCATAGGGTACCACAAAGGTTAAAAAGAATCATTCTTTCAATCATTATTCGACTCATAACATTTTTTCACATGTAAAAAGTTCCTTTGAACAGTCATTGAGTCAAACTCATAGTCATAAAATCAAATCAAAATAGTACACGCTTTATGCTTTTAGGATGTCTCATTCACTGCTTATTTCAAAGGAAATGTGTCGATTTTTTCATTGAAAATTACCCTGTCCACCATTGCGGTGATCTCAGGGTGAATTAAGAGGAAACAGCAAGATGGAGGATAAGTGAAAGAAGGAAGGAAAGAAATAGGACCTATCAGCAGCGCTCGCCAACCGCCCGCGAAATGCGTCAATGAAACGGTAATAATGAGTCTTAAATGTTAAGCAGGAATATATATATATATAATGCTTTCTTTCATTATAACTTATTATAAGTAAAATTATACAGGTAAAGAAACTAAGGTTTTCAAGAATGTAGGAGCAGAAGCAAAGGGGAGTTATAGTTATATGTATATAAGCATAATTTCATACATTTCATATATAAGCACAGAGAGTTTGAACCTTGACACTGAAATTTGCAATCAAAAACCATATTGCACAGTAAAAAAAAAAAAAAAAAAAAAAAACCATGTAGATATATATCATCAATATGTTGAAATTACTATAACAATGTGTAAATACTCATTTTGTGATAGGAAATGACATATATTATATGACAATTAGGGTAAGGAATACGTGAACGACTTTGAAACATGCCAAACTAATAAGAAGATATTTAGTTCTCTCAAAACCCTGATAATAGCTTTGTAAACTTTGTTGTTTTTGTGCTGAAATCAACTGATTGTAAGGGGAGGCCCTCATGACCTTATTGTCATCTCACGTTTAAAAGCAAAAAAACAATTTTGAAATTTTAATAAACTGAAGAACTTTTTGTATAACCATTATAATGTAACTGATAGAAGATCAACACAAGTTGGGGTCCACTACATTTCACTGTTTAACAATATAGTTTCTTTGCTATGCAATGAATACCTGTAACTCTTCGGCTAAATATTGACTCTCTTCATGATCACCAAATGATTCTATACTCTTGAGTATTTTAATCACACAATGTGTTTTGTGTCTCATGCTTAAATCATTATTTATTGACAACATTTTTTGGATTGCATACAAGGTAAGTTTCTGTCCTCTTCAAACAAATCTTGTGACTGTTTTATTTATTTTTTTGAGAATGCAGCTAACACTACCAACAGTCCAGTCATACCAGGTTGTGTAGCACAGAAGAGATTAATAGTTCAGTGAACGAAGATTAAGGGAAAATGAAACTATGAACACAACGTCCCACGACATGCCTGATTTTACTTTTTCTGTTTACAACTGTTTCACGTTGAAAACTTTCTTATGCAATGATGATACAGGAAATAAAATTCTACAAGGAAACCAATGGAAACTATTTTGATGAAAGCGTTGGAGCAATAACCTTTAAGTAGATAAACCACATTGGTGTAAAGTGAACAATGGTATGCTAGGCAGTTTGATCTGTGGGCAAGGACAGGAGACCTTAATAAAGATTTAAAGTATGACCATTTCAGGAAGGGCATTTGATTGATACAGTAAAATCAAAGTAAAAAGCACATATTTTTTAATTTCAATTGTTGTTGTTTTTTACAATAGAAAGAAGGTTTAAAGTAAAGTAAACAATGGCAAAGTACATCTATAAATATTCAAACGAATAACGACTTCTAAAATATAATATGTATATAAAATATTCATACAAATACATAAAAATCTCACAATTACTGTAGGTATAAAAAGAACATTGACATTCTAAGTACTTTTGACAATCAAAACTAAAATATGTATACATAAATGTATATATATATATACACAATTTCACGTAAAACTGGTACTCCTCTAGGACACATCAAATTTATGCTTTATAATACGAAGATGGTAGAGTATTGTTTGAATATTTTAAAAATTACATATACATGACCTTGTGATCCCTCATCTGGGGGATGAGTTTTTAAAACAAACCATGGAGAAATCGTCACAAATATCTTTCCGCTGATACATTGAGACCAAATTCAGCTTTACTGTCATTATTACTTTCTTCTATTTGTGTCACGGGAGGAAGTGTGAAAAACACAATACAAGCGAAAGAATTCTTTCAGAGTCAGAGTCCATTTTGAGGGCATTTCTTTTGAGGGAGGAAAAAGCAAATTTTAAAATTGTTTTTGTTTACCTGTGTGGCACATCTTTGCCTTCATTGTTGTATTTATTTACAAACATTGTTCAAACTTAAAGAGCTGTGATTCTTCTGAAATGTTTTGTATTTTCTTTACAGAAACTGTAATTTTGCTCTTCAAACAAATGCTCTGAACTGGAAAAAAAGTTTGTAATTTTTTCTCATGAACTTATTGCGCACAGATACACAATGTGTTAGGAGGAAAATTACAAAGAGTGATAAACATATCTTTATATGTACAGTATTAATTACAGAGGTGCATCAGATGATGGATGTCACCTTGACTCAAACACAAACCAGTAGACATAGCAGTTTGATTTATTTATATATGAGAATATATTTTATTATTATTATTATTATCATTAGAATTTGTGGAACAAAATTTTACACAAATGGAGAAAAAATAGAGACATAAATAGAGACAGATGCTTTGATATTTTTGAACTCAGAAAAATGAGCTTAAAAAACTAACTCATACACCGAAACAAACACACACACAAAAACCTCACTCTTCCATAATACCAATATGCTTGGTGGAACTCATCATTTCTACCATTCATCTCACAGAGGGTGGACACATAGACTGATAATTTCCAAACAAAGATGGTCAAATTCAGTGCATGGACAAAGGATTTTCCCTCTTCTCCACAACATCCTATCTCCTTACCCCCCCTTATCATATTTAGCAATGATCAACCCATGTTTACTATTTTGCCATGTTCTATCATACAGAACCATTTCATATACACACAGGAAATAAAACAGTCCATGATGAAAGAGGAATGAGAAAGGAGATAGAAACAAGCTTACAAAAATAATATATATGAATACACATCTTTCGGCAGATATAAAATAAAAATCGCATCCTCGAACGACAAACAGAAAAGTTAAAAAGCTTTTCACAATATATTGCATCACTGGTCATTGCAGCACTCCTACAGTGACCGAAAATGTCAATGAAGAGATGTCTAAAAATAAAGACGAAATTATGCAGCAACTAAAATTATGTGCATGCCAAAGACCAACTCCACAGTCCACATGTGTTTTGATTACCCATCTACATATAATATGTGTGTGTGTATATATATATATATATATATATATATATATATATATATATATATATATATATATATATATATATATATATATATATATATATATATATATATATATATATATATATATATAAATATAATGTATATATATATATATATATATATATATATATATATATATATATATATATATATATATATATATATATATATATATATATATATATATATATATATATATATATATATATATATATATATATATATATGTATATATATATATATATGTATGTATATGCATTTAGACACTAAACACTAAAAATAGCAAAGATAAAATCAAAGTGTCTTACCATTATAGTCGACCTGTCCATTACACTGAGTCAAGTCCTCCGACACTAACAGACATATTTCAGAACCTTCTACTCGTTGGGTATTTAATTTCTTCACCCCTTTTATACTTTTATCTTTATGGACAGTATTTATTTTACATTGGATACACAACTAGGTCATTGCATAAGTCAGTGCAACATTTGATCCATGGCTCAAGCAAGCAATGACTTACAAATGAACTACATGATGTAGAGTCTGATAGCTACAGCCTCTCAATCTCTACCACCAATGAAGAAAAAAGACAAAGTTTAATTCATTAATAAATAAATTTTCAACAATATAAAAAAAAAAACCCTCTTTCTTCTTTGCCAATTATTACATTACACTATTTTGTCTAAAGATGTATCCAAATTTGAATATAACCATTCAGATTGTTGCGCTTAGGAGGAATTATATGGACAGGAAACTAACTACCACAGCTATTTGAATTACAGTGATGTTCAATTAGGGAGAGAAAAATTCAGCTTTACAGAAATATGTGCCAATTCTCTATTCAACTAAAATATTGTATAAAAATGGTTTTGATTGATTAAACATCAATTTCGTACAAAAATGAAAGAATTGTAAAGATCTCATTGGTCAATGTGATCAATAAAGGTAACTACTCCACATTGAGAGAATATCGTAAAGTCACGTGCTCTTTCTTTGAACAGTATCTTTTACAACATCTTATCTCTAAAATGCTTCGGATTTACAGCAAGGTCGACATTCGACTGGTTTTAGCATTCACAACTGAATGTCCACAAAGTAACAAAATGTTTATACATGATACATACATGATGTCTACATTATTTTAAGAATGAAGTCAATTAAGCTGCTTACAAAATATATGTGGATATAAAAATAATACCTAAAATTTGCTGCAAACATCAAGTAGTAACAACCACACGACAACAAAAACAAAAGTGTCAAAAGCAGGCAACAAGCCATGCCGTCTCATGTTTTGCTACAAAATGAGAAAATTCATGAGAAAAAATAATGGGAGGAGACAAAGACTGCAGATTAATAGAAAACTGTATTGAGGAGGGGAAAGGAGTATAAATAAATAAAAAAAATATAAATAAACTGTAAAAAAAAAAGTTAAACACACAGCAGACACAAAACATTTTCACAGATAAATCAGGAAATATTGAATGTAAAAAGCTGTGAGATTCCCTCTCTCGTGTCCATTGTAATCACTTATGCTCCATGCATGCTGACTAGTAAAAACACTTTCCACCATACACCGGCGGGGGGCTTTATGTTGGGCAAAGTACTGCAAATAGACGTACAAATGGAACAGCATAAAAACATGTACATAGATACAAATCAACCACATAATGCTTCTAGAAGAGTTAAACGTAGTTTCAAATAAACTGATTTGGACTTAATATTATGCAACTTAAATAACTTGAAGTGTAGTTATAATGGCACGATAACACTAAATTTTCAAAAAGAAAAAAATGGAAAGGACAAAACAAGAAACAGTATCAGTATCACCATAAGCTTTCTATTTCAACCAAGAATGAATTTTTTTTTTTTTAATTTAAATCATCTCAATGTACTTGTAAACTTTCTAGTAGATCTAGTAAAGATTGAAATTGTGCGAGAAAGTGTCAAATTAATGGCACAATATTTGAAAACTTCCCAAAAGAATGGAACCAAAAATGCACATGTTTCTACATGCTTGCTCTAACTCTTTTAGTGGATGGTTTACTCTCTGTCTATTTTTTTTGTTGACTTTTTGTTTTCTGTACAGAAAATATCACACCTACCTTTCAGGATGTAATCAGTCAGCAGAGATGGTACTGTTGAACTGTTGTCCTGGATGGCTTGAAGAACTAAAAATAAAAAATCAAGAGAGAAGGGATTATTTAAAAGACATATTCAGTCTCCGAATCCTTAATATATCAGGAAAATGTTGAAAGTGAAAAATAAATCTTGTTTCAATGGTATGTAAGCATTAAAAAAAAAAAATTAATTTAAAGCAAAAATAAAAGGCTTTGCTCTATAGATAAAATTTGTGTTCATTTACATGGGCCTACCCATATAGGTCAAAGTTCATATTCTCAATACTTTGGCTAAAATATTCTTAGTCCTTTACACAATCTAGTCATGCCACAGCACAGATAATGCATTATCAATACTTTGTATGCAATGATCAAAATTATTTATGATCTGGGAAGCTGTTCCTACTTTTGATGTAAATTTGAAGCTGTTCTGAGGTTGGTGGTCCTTGGGAAGGATGGTATGGGATTGCTGTTGTCAGGAACTGGCAAGAAGGAAATGTGAAGTGTAGAATTTATAGCTTTTTTACACATGTTTGATACACAACATGCTGTACAAATCAATGTACAATCACATAGATAGAAACAGTTTTATACAAATAATTACTCAATTATAGAAACAAAAAAGTGAATATCAAAGTTAATGAACTTATTTGACGACCCATCATTAGGTAATCATCACATATAAACAAAGAAAAATCACACATTAAAATCTGCACACGCAATAATACAAAGAATAAATCACACATTAAAATATACACACACAATTAAAATCAAGAATAACGCATTCAAACACAGTCCTAAGAGTATCATCATTCCTTTAAATCATATAATATGAAATCTTAGACGGGAGGAAATTAAACACTCCATATAATTCACATTAAAATCAATACAATAAATCAAATTATGATAACGACACAATGACAACAACAACAAAAATGTAAACAAACACTCACGTTCCCGCCATTTTCCGTCGGGCTGTTCAAATTGGCAGCAGCCTTATCACTTTTTGTCTTTTTTTCTTGCGTTCGCTGTGGCACTCACGTCATTTTTTCTGGATGGTAAGCAGCAGGGATATAAACTGATTTTTTAGCTCTTTGTCGTACTCAAGCTCATCTCTCAAGTCAAGTTCCGTGATGAGCATTTCAGAGAGTTCCTTGGTGGTAGTGTCATATTCGGCCACCAGTTCATTCAACTCGGGGCAGTCATGCCTTTCACATCTGCAGGAAAATCAGAGTTGGAAAGTGAAGACATAAATTTTGGGGGAAACTCATTTACACAATACATAGCATTACCTCAAAAGTGGGATGATCCTTTCCATCTCCCACTCTCCAAAACGACAATGCAACAATTTCTTAAACGGACGTGCAAGACAACACACAAGCGTTTTCTCTAAACATACAACAACTACAAAAATTTTCAACTTTTGTTTCTTTCCCAAAGCTGAACATTGAGGCTTATGATCTTCTTCATCTCGCATGGAAAAGTGTTTCAACTCAAACCACTGGAAACATACTCTACATGTATAGGGCATCAGACCTAGATATTTGCACATCTAAATGTATAACTGTAGGGTCATGGTTGTTGCACTACTTCACTTTAGAGTTATATCTTCACACAATGGTGAGAATAGTATTGTTTTATGATACTGATAATTTCTAAAGTGGTTCTGACATGGTCCAAGCATGTCACCACAAGACTGCACGATAGACTTCATGGACACCATTTTGTAAAAGCTAAGATTTCAAAATTTCTGTCCAGCAATAACGTTTTTTAAAGAAATTAAATAATTGTACATAAAGTATGACCAGTAAGTGGACAGGTAAGCACCTGTACGGTAAGTAGATGATCCCGCCCTCCACGAGTCTCCTGCTGCCTTGCGGGGCGGGTCTTGGCCGACCAAAGGCTAAGAGAGTTGATCCTGACAGAAAACAACCTGCTGCCTTGCAGGCTGATCTTGGATGACTAAAGGCTCAGGGAGTTAACCCTGACAGAAAATAACAAGGCCTGGTAGGGGGGCCTCAAGGTGGTGGCCCCACCATCTACCTAGGGTACAGTGGGCTAATCCCCTGCTTATCCAAAACCTAACTTATTCAGAGAAATAAAATGTAATATAACCAGTTTGACCTTTCAAGACGAACTTGGAAACGAATACGGACTGTGATTTTTGGAACATGTAATGTTAGGGCAATAAATGGAAAAGAGTTAGAATTAGTTGAAGAAATGGAAAAATTCAAAGTAGATATTTTGGCCATTACAGAAACAAAGAAAAAGGACCAGGAATAAAAAATGGAAGACCGAATCATATTTTAATCTTCTCAGGAGTAGATGTCAAAGATAGAGCTAGAGCAGGAGTAGGCCTCCTAGTGCATAAAAGGCATGAAAAGCTACTAGAAAGTTGGAAATGTATAAGCCCACTGCTATTAGAGGTAAATATCAAACCAAAAGGAAGAGAAATTAAATTATTAATAGCTTATGGACCAAACAAAGACGCCATTAAAGAAGAAAAAAGATATCTTCGAAAACAATTTACAAATAGCTCAAGAGAATCTTAAACCCAAACAGGAACTAATACTTTTAGGATATTTAAATGCTAGAGTAGGCAACATTGTAGAAACGTCAGGAGGGGTAATAGGTAAAGAAGGAGAGACAACAACTTCTCCCAATGGAGAGAGACTAATAGATTTTTGCCTAAAGAATAGCATGAAAATAGCCAACACCTTTTCCCTCATAAAGATATCCACAAATATACAAGAGTAAATGAAGACAGGTGTGAAAAGTCAATGATCGACTACATAATAGTTAGCAGCTCTTTTTTTTACAGTACATTGGATGCAAGAGTAAACAGAGGAGCAGAAATATTTAGTGATCATCACTTAGTGATAGCCAAAATGAGATTACTGACTGAAGAAAACAAACAGAAAAGGAAAGAGAAGAAAGCTACTAAACTCAAAATAAAGAACTAAAAAACCCAGTAATAAAACAGGTATACCAATCTAGGATAAAAAGATTTATCAGTGAAAGACAGATGGATCTGAATGATAGCACAATAGAAGAAAAGTGGCAAATGTATAAAGAAACACCCCTCAGTTGTACGGAAGAGGTCTGTGGTAGGAAACAAATTAAAGGGAGATAGGAAAAGAACAGCATAGTGGAATGAGAATGTCAAGACCAAGATCAGAGAAAAGAAGGATGCCTGGAAGAAATACTTGCAAACAAAGAGACCAGAGGATAGGATAGATTATGTGAATAAAAGAACTATCTCCAAAGAGAAAGTTAGGAAAGCAACACAGGAACAATGGGAAGAGTTTGGACAAAGACTTCAAGAAAGCTATTAAGGAAATCAAAAGCTGTTCTGGGGAGCAATGAAGAGCATGAGAAAGACCACAGCATGCCCAATACGACAAATTAAGAATGTCAAAGTAAACATAATGAAAGAAGACAGCAAAATCATGGAAACATGGAGAAAGTATTTTCACCAATTACATAATCCCTCCAGAACGTATGAAACAAGAAGTAAAGATCAATTAGTAAGAGTAACAAATAATCCAGAGGAGACAGCTGAAGATGTAGATATATCAATGGAAGAAATCCAAACAGCTATAAGAAAAGTGAAATTAGGAAAAGCCCCAGGAGCAGATCAAGTTTATCCAGAAATGATTAAAAACCAAGGGAGAGAGGCAGACAAACTACTACATGGAATATGCTAACAAACATGGAAGTCCAAACAGGTGCCAGACGACTGGAAAAAGGGAACAGTAGTACCAATACATAAGAAAGGATCAACTGTGAAATGCTCAAACTATAGAGGGATATCACTACTTAGCGTACCAGGAAAAGTATATGCTAGGATACTGGAAATGAGACTAGGGAAAAGAGTAGAGGATCAGATTGAAGAGCATCAAGAATGGATTTAGACCAGGAAGAAGTGTACAAGATCACATATTTACAATTAGACAAATAATAGAAAAATTCCTTGAGAGAAACATTGACTTACACCTGTGTTTAATAGACTTTGAAAAGGCATTTGACACCGTGAGGAGGGAGGAACTATGGCATTCCTTAAAAGAACACAATGTAGAGCAAAATTTAATAGAAGTCATTAAAAGTTTTTACAATAAAACAACATGTGCATTGAGAGTAGCTGGAAATGTATCTGAAGAATTTGATGTAGAAATAGGAGTAAGACAGGGTTGTGTCCTAAGTCCTCTTTTGATTATCACATTTATAGATTCAGTCACAAAGGCATCCTCAAAAATGAAGAAAATGAATGTAGGTATGTGGAAGCTCAAAACAGTAAATGTATCAATGCTTTCATTTGCCGATGATTTAGTTCTGTTTGGAAAATCAGAAAGTGACCTTCAGTCGAATATCAACATTATGAACAATGAACTAAGTAAAAGAGGAATGAGAGTAAATGAAAAAAAAACCAAAACAATGCTAGTAACTAGGGAAGCTAAAACACATAATCTTAAATTGGGCAAGGAGAATTTAGAACAAGTTCAAAGCTACAATTACCTAGGAGTAATGATTAACTCAAAGGGAAAAACTAAGAGAAAAATCAGCCAGAGAATCCAAAAGGCAAGTGCAATATATAACCATCTAGGAAAGGCATTTGTAGGTAAGCAAGAATTGTCAACAAAAGCCAAAAAGGCAGTATACAATACAGTTTGTTGTTCTACTCTCCTCTATGGCAGTGAAACCCGAACCTTAGACCATAGAGAATACAGTAGAGTACAGGCAGCTGAAATGAAATATCTAAGAAGCGTAGTAGGGAAAACTAAAAGAGACAAAATCAGAAACACAACAATAAGAGATCAAACCAAAGCAGATGGTATAAAAACTAAGATAGAAACAAATCAATTGAGATGGTTTGGACATGTAAACAGAATGAATGACAATAGAATAGTTAAATCAGTATACAGTTCTAATGCCCAAGGTAAAAGACCAAAAGGAAGACCTCAGAAAAAAGGGAAGAAGATATAAAAGAGGCATTGAAGCATAGAAATTTCAACTTTTTTTGGAAGGAAACAGAAAATGCCAGGACAGGGCATCCTGGAGAAAAATCATCTCGGACATCTGAACCCATACACCAAAATGTAGAATGGGAAATAATAAAAGAAAGAACGAAAGAAAAAAACATAAAGTGTGAATCACTTACCTTCTTTTGAATAGGACTTGAGTGTGGCACAGGTTTGCTTCACTTTGGCATAGACTTCATCTTCAGGGGTTTGTTGCATGGCCGACATGAAGTCTTCTGGTGATGGCTCCTAGGATAAAGTGAGAGAGAAAAACAGAGAAACTCAGGCTTCACACTAATGCCTTGATGATGCCAAATAGTTGAACAGTACGATCTTTACTTTGAATCATTTAGGTTTCAGAAAATAATAAACCAGACTTGATGTCTGGTGTGCCATTCCTGGATCATGTCAATGATATTAGTTCACACCACTGGAGGTACAGGTGGTCTAGATGTAGACAATTAGACTTACAATGGAAGACATGGCTTCAAAGTCTAGATGAAACGGCAAGATAAAGTAAAAGTATAAAATTGAAAGCAATGAAGTAGGACCTACTAGCTGAGCCTGCCGACAAGCTCCCAAAAACATGAAGAGAATAACGCTATTTTCAGAGCACATGGCCTCTGTAGACCAAGTCCTGCCATTAAATGCATAAGTGGAAAGAATAACAGTTCCTTCAAGGCCACTACGGCCCACATAGCCGAAGCTTATTCCAGTTTCTATAGCAAGAAGCAGAACGCATAATAATAATCACCTCCTAGACAGGACGCCTGTCTGAAGCAATTTTTCTCCCAAGCTAATGCTTGTACCCATTGACACCTGGGTCAAGTGTAGAGAATGTGTCTTATGTGTTTTCCCAAAGAACACAAGATCAGACCCTAGCTTTGCTAGAATTCGATCACAGGACCTCATGATCTCAAGTCCAGCAGCATATCCACTCTGCCACTGATGCCACAAGTGAGACAGAGGTGACAGAGGTAACAGTAAGACAAAGGTAACAGTAAAACAGAGGTAACAGTAAGACAGATGTAATAGTAAGACAGAGGAAACAGTAAGACATAGGTAACAGTAAGACAGAGGTAACAGTAAGACAGGGGTAACAGTAAGACAGAGGTAACAGTAAGACAGATGTAACAGAATGACAGAGGAAACAGTAAGACCTGGGTCAGTAAGGCTTGGTAACAGTGAGATAGAGGTAACAGTAAGACAGGGGTAACAGTAAGACAGGGGAAATATTATTGTAAAACAGAGATAACAGTAAGACAGATGTAATAAGACAGAGGAAACAGTAAGAAAACAGTAAGACAGAGGTAACAGTAAGACAGGGGTAACAGTAAGACAGAGATAACAGTAAGACAGAGCTAACAGAATAAGACAAGAGGATATCAGCCTGGCTTGCTAAGAGATGAGGTAACAGTAAGACAGAGGTAACAGTAAGACAAATATTATTGAGATAACAACAATAAGACAGAGGTGGTAATAAGACAGAGGAAACAGTAAGACAGAGGTGGAACAGTAAGACAGAGATAACAGTAAGACAGGGGTGGTAGTAAGACAGAGGAAACAGTAAGACAGAGATAACAGTAAGACAGAGGTGGTAGTAAGACAGAGGTGGTAGTAAGACAGAGATAACAGTAAGACAGAGGTGGTAGTAAGACAGAGGTGGTAGTAAGACAGGGTGGTAGTAAGACAGAGGTGGTAGTAAGACAGAGGTGGTAGTAAGACAGGTGGTAGTAAGACAGAGGTGGTAGTAAGACAGAGGTGGACAGAGGTGGTAGTAAGACAGAGGTGGTAGTAAGACAGGTGGTAGTAAGACAGAGGTGGTAGTAAGACAGAGATAACAGTAAGACAGAGGTGGTAGTAAGACAGAGGTGGTAGTAAGACAGGGGAAACAGTAAGACAGAGGTGGTAGTAAGACAGAGGTGGTAGTAAGACAGAGGTGGTAGTAAGACAGGGGAAACAGTAAGACAGAGGTGGTAGTAAGACAGAGGTGGTAGTAAGACAGAGATAACAGTAAGACAGAGGTGGTAGTAAGACAGAGGTGGTAGTAAGACAGGGGAAACAATAAGACAGAGGTGGTAGTAAGACAGAGGTAGTAGTAAAACAGAGGTGGTAGTAAGACAGGGGAAACAGTAAGACAGAGGTGGTAGTAAGACAGGGGTAACAGTAAAACAGAGGTGGTAGTAAGACAGAGGTGGTAGTAAGACAGGGGAAACAGTAAGACAGAGGTAACAGTAAGACAGGGGTAACAGTAAGACAGGGGTAACAGTAAGACAGGGTAACAGTAACAGTAAGACAGAGGTAACAGTAAGACAGAGGTAACAGAATGAAAGGAAAGGCGTACGACCTACCAGCCTGGCTTGCTAAGCATTCACAAATGAAGAGGAAACAAAAAGAAAGAAAAAAAACATAATAAAATTATCAGCACAACCCTCTTCCTTTCCAACAGAACATTTTAAGAGCAAACACCCTTCCCCTCCCGCCGCTTCCCCAAAGAACACCAAACAAGACCAAACAAAGTGAATCCTCCACTCACACAGTGCAATGTATCTATCACTACTTCAGACATAGTAGGCTGTGTGTTAGCTTTATATCTCAGGCTGTGTGATATTATAGGGCGTTGCTCATAATGCATTTCAGTTATTCAAGCCTCAAGGACTGGGATAAAAAAAAAATTCACGAGATTTAAAGAATTACGACTAATCTAATAGAGTTATTATCTACATCTGTAATTTTGTGTTCTTGTTTCGTTTTTTTCGTGGTATTTTATTTTTACATTTTCTTTTTCCTTTTTTGTTTTGGTGATGAAAAAGCTAAAAAGCGGTTTAGACATAGAGTAGACAGGATGGGATAAAGGAGAGGAATAGACACTGCAATGAAGTTAAATCGAAACATCTGTCTCGCTATGACAACCACCCCCTCTCGCCCCCACCTCTCTCTCTCTCCCTCTCCTCTCTCTCTCTCTCTCTCTCTCTCTCTCTCTCTCTCTCTCTCTCTCTCTCTCTCTCTCTCTCTCTCTCTCTCTCTCTCTCTCTCTCTCTCCTCCTCCCTCTCCTCCCTCCCTCCTCCTCCTCCTCCTCCTCCTCCTCCTCCTCCTCCTCCTCCTCCTCCTCCTCCTCCTCCTCCTCCTCCTCCTCCTCCTCCTCCTCCTCCTCCTCCTCCTCCTCCTCCCCTCCTCCTCCTCCTCCTCCTCCTCCTCCCCAACACATTTTTGTCTGTTTGCAGATCTTCTTCTTTTGCGTTCAGCTTACTTTTTGTACTATGACAAAAAGACGCAAATAAAGCAAGACAGGTAGTCAGAGCTAAGGGCATGGAGTGAACAATTCATGTATTAAAACTTCAACACTGCCCCACCGTCCGGCTGTTTATAAAAACCGAAAGACAAAGACATATTATGAAGTCGGTGTGCTGCGTCAACGGTTGAAATTAATACATTCTTTCCGACCCATTCACCCACGAGACAATGGAAGTGCAGGTACTGTTGAAACGTTTGAATAGCGCCGGTCCTCATGTGTAGTTTTAACAGGCGGTGCGTGTCTCATCTTAAATAGCTTTCTGGGGATCATGAAAGGCCAGTTTGATCTTTGCAATTCCTTGTGGCGGAAACGGCATCTGCTTCCGGTTTCTATTAATGGCACCGTGAGAGCAATGCCCCTAACAAGGTGTTTTCAAATCGATCGCGTCCTTGGGGCAGTCAAGATTATCAAATTTTTAACACAAAAATAACAATAAAATATCGTTCAATCCTGAGGCAACTTATAGAAGGGGTCAGATCATTAAATCAAGAGATTTTATTTCCTTCAGAGCGTCGGTCTCAGCCGCATATACTCCAATTCAATTTGATTTTCTAAATATAAAAAAATCCTAACGCTAAATTTTGTTCGCACGACATAAACGTAGGCCTAAAAATTCGATAGATTAGAATTTTAACTCGTCCGCCACAAATGATCTGAGAATGAACTGACAGGAAACAGCAAGATGAGACAGGTTCCAAAGATCGTAAAAGGAAAGGAGTAAAACCTACCAAAACATCCCGCCAACCGCCCGCGGCAGACCCCAACCCAGCCATAAGACAAAAGTCTGGGTCAAGAAGATGACTTAACCAAGCGTTAATTGCCAGTCTGGTTTTGTTTGCTGCTGGTATGATGAGCAATAACTGTGACGAAGAACGGTAGGTAGATCTTCATGCCAATCTTTTCTTTGTATTATTGTTTACCCTTACAATGCAGCACAGAGGCAATATGGCTGCCAACCAAAGTCTGCTAGACCGGTGACGTCATGACGTTTGGATAAGAGAGCGATGCCTAACCAGCATTGATGGCGGCAAAGAACCAGATGCCTGGGTTTATTGGGACGCACTTACAAAGATTATAGGAAGCATTCTTTGGTGTGAGTTAAGTTAAAGGTTACAATATTTTGGAGAAAAAGTAAAAACAACAGCAACTTTGGTTTTTGTTAAAGTTGTAACGTATTATGCTTGTGTTACATTTTTTTGTTTATTTGTTTGCCTGCTGGGGGGTTTTTCTGGGGGGGAGTTCTTTGTTGCTCGTTTGTTTAGTTTTGGAATTTCTTTTCGTTTATTTTGTTTTTGTTGTTGGTTTGTTGTTTTATGAGGGAGGGGGGGGAGAGTTGATTCTATTTGAAGACGGATATAGCTTTTGTTATCCATATTTGAAATTTGAGCAAGCTGGTGTTCGCCTTTTTTTTTTCTAAAGCTAAATTCAAGACAGAAATCTCATGAGACTCAGCTAGAAATGTTCAAGACAGAAATATTGACAATTTTCAGATTGTGTTCTTTAATGCCCATCATTGAGGATACAATTTTCAGATTGTGTTCTTTAATGCCCATCATTGAGGATACAATTTTCAGATTTTGTTCTTTAATGTCCATCATTGAGGATACAATTTTCAGATTGTGTTCTTTAATGCCCATCATTGAGGATACATCATTGAGGATACAATTTTCAGATTTTCCCAGATTTTGTTCTTTAATGCCCATCATTGAGGATACAATTTTCAGATTGTGTTCTTTAATGCCCATCATTGGGGATACAATTTTCAGATTGTGTTCTTTAATTGGGGATAATTTTCATATTCTGTTCTTTAATGTCCATCAATGGCGGGTGCAATTTTCAGAACCAGTACAAGTTGCATCTAAACCCTTTATTGTTAAGTGTGCTAATCTATTAAATTATTTCAATTTATCCCCTCCAGATCTTAAGTTGTATAAACACATTAATACTTTTGAGTGAACTGAACTTTGCGGCATGGCAAGTTTTAGCAGTTTACAATGTCTAACATGATGGCAGTCTTGATATCCACAGCGGCGGTGGCGGCGACAGGCACAACATTGTTTCCTTGAGAAAGACGTGTAACAGTCGTTCCTCTCTCGACCCGCCTACGAATGGGTACCAACCTTAGCTGGGACGTGGAACCTGCGTCACAATGGCGTCCTATCCATGCCATATTCAGGTATCGCCCATTTTACTAAATGTTACAGAAACCGGGATAAGCTCTGGCTTGGGCATTTGGGCCTAGAAGCATCCTCCCAAGCCCCATCCCCTTGGCACCCATGCCTCGATTACAAATATAGTACACACCACGCGGACGGTATTAACCCCCCCCCCCAAAAAAAAAAAAATGACGTGTTAAACGAATTTCTCATGCTCAGATGGAATCTTTGAAAGCCATTCTGATCTTACATCATACTCCTTCCTCTTCTAGGCCAGTGCTACTCAAAGTGTGGTAGGCATGCTGGTAACCTACACGAGCCATCGTTTGCAGGTACGTGGGAGATACAAAGATCTGGCCGCTTGTTACCTACGAGCGGCATAGCTGGATTGGCTCGTTTCGCCCACCCGGACGGACGGACCATGGCACATGAAGAAGAAAACCAAAACAAAAAAAAACAACTGCCAGTCTGCCACACCTTTGAGAAGCACTGTTCTAGAGAATGACGACTGGATTTGTGTTGGCAAAGAGAACATCGATTTGATAATTGATCCGCGTCGTGATTCGCGGTACGCTAGCACGCAATTTTGTTGTTTTTTTTGTTTGTTTGTTTTTTCATTGCAATTTACCCATTTTGATCATACACGGTGATCTCAGGGTGAATTTTAGAGGTTTTGATTTGATTTGATTTGATTTGATCCACATCCACAACTAAGGTAATATCGGGGAGGGGGGGGGGGTTGTTGGTAGGATGCGTAATTTTCCCCAGACTGCCATGTAAACATCCAAGGAATCTTTAACCTGCACAGAGTGTTGTGATCTGCACACGGGACCTCCTTTTTTATCGTCCGTCTCCGATGGGACTAGGTATCAATCCACCTACCTGGACCAGAAGAATAGATTTTGCTAAAAAAAAAACTCGAAAAATGAGTCAACCGTTGGCCAAGCTCGAACCCACTACCTCTTGGTTTGACAGGCCGACACCTTGCCTCTGGACTACCGAGTCCCCTGAATTTTAGAGGAAACAGCAAGGTGACAAGCATGTGAAAGATTGAAAGAAAAGAAATAGGTCATACCATTAGCACCCACCAACGGCTAACACGGTAGTGTGCCAAAAGCGGGGAAGTTGCTTGTGTTTCATTAGAATTTACCCGGTCCACCATATGCGGTGATCTTAAAATGAATAAATAGGAAACAGCAAGATGAAATATAAGCGAAAGAGAACAAAAAGAAAGAAGTAGGACCTACCAATAGCGCCCGCCAACCACCTACGCGGGAAGTGTTGCTGAGCTGAGTTGTGAGAAAGCACACCGATTTGGAAATAGACAGCGTGGCTGAGACAATAGGCGAAAAGAGGGATAGGTAGAGGATAGGTAAGAGAGGATAGAGGATAGGTAGTGAAAAGAGGATAGAGGATAGGTAGCGAAAAGAGGATAGATAGAGTGAAAAGAGGATAGAGGATAGGAGCGAAGAGATAGGAAAAGAGGATAGAGGATAGGTAGCGAAAAGAGGATAGGTAGCGAAGAGAGGATAGAGGATAGGTAGAAGGATAGAGGATAGGTAGCGAAGAGAGGATAGAGGATAGGTAGCGAAAAGAGGATAGAGGATAGGTAGCGAAGAGAGGATAGAGGATAGGTAGCGAAAAGAGGATAGAGGATAGGTAGCGAAAAGAGGATAGAGGATAGGGCTAAGAGAAGAGAGGATAGAGGAAAAGAGTAGAGGATAGAAAAGAGGAAAAGAGGATAGGTAGCGAAAAGAGGATAGAGGATAGGTAGCGGAAAAGAGGATAGAGGATAGGAAAAGAGGATAGGGATAGAGGATAGGTAGCTAAAGAGGATAGGTAGCTTAAAAGAGGATAGAGAATAGCTAAGAGAGGATAGAGGATAGGTAGCGAAAAGAGGATAGAGTGATAGGTAGAAGAGAGGATAGAGGATAGGTAGCTTAAAAGAGGATAGGTAGCGAAAAGAGGATAGAGAATAGGTAGCTTAAAAGAGGATAGGTAGCGAAAAGAGGATAGGTAGAGAAAAGAGGATAGGTAGCGAAAAGAGGATAGAGGATAGGTAGCGAAAAGAGGATAGAGGATAGGCAGCTAAAAGAGGATAGAGGATAGGTAGCGAAGAGATGATAGAGATAGGAGCTAAAAGAGGATAGGTAGCTTAAAAGAGGATAGGTGTAGCGAAAAGAGGATAGGTAGCGAAAAGAGGATAGAGGATAGGTAGCTTAAGAGAGGATAGAGGATAGGGTAGCGAAAAGAGGATAGAGGATAGGTAGCTAAGAGAGGATAGAGGATAGGTAGCGAAATAGAGGATAGGTAGCTAAAAGAGGATAGGTCAGGCTAAAAGAGGATAGGTAGCTAAAAGGATAGGTAGCTTAAAAAGGATAGGTAGTGAAAAAGAGGATAGGGATAGCTAAAAGAAGATAGGTAGCTAAAAGAGGATAGGTAGAAGAAAAGAGGATAGGTAGCTAAAAGAGGATAGAGGATAGAGGATAGGTAGCAAAAAGAGGATAGGTGAAGTGAAACGAGGATAGATAGAGGATAGGTAGTAAAAAAGAGGATAGGTAGCGAAAGAGGATAGGTAGTGAAAAGAGGATAGGTAGTGAAAAGAGGATAGGTAGCTTAAAAGAGGATAGGTAGCTAAAACGAGGATAGAGGATAGGTAGTTAAAAGAGGATAGGTAGCGAAAAGAGGAAAGGTAGCTAAAAGAGGATAGAGGATAGGTAGCTTAAAAGAGGATAGAGGATAGGTAGCGGAAGAGAGATAGAGGATAGGTAGTGAAAAGAGGATAGGTAGTGAAGAGAGAGGATAGAGGATAGGTAGCGAATAGAGAATAGAGTGATAGAGGATAGGTAGTGAAAAGAGGATAGGTAGCTAAAGAGGATAGGTAGCGGAAAAAGAGGATAGAGGATAGGTAGCTTAAAAGAGGATAGGTAGCTAAAAGAGGATAGGTAGCTAAAAGAGGATAGGTAGCGAAAACAGGATAGGTAGCTAAAACAGGATAGCGAAAAAGAGGATAGAGGATAGGTAGCGAAAAGAGGATAGGTAGCGAAAAGAGGATAGGTAGCTAAAAGAGGATAGGTAGCGGAGGATAGGTAGCGAAAAGAGGATAGGTAGCTTAAAAGAGGATAGAGGATAGGTAGTTGGTGAGGATAGGTAGCGAAAAGAGGATAGGTAGCCAAAAGAGGATAGATAGGTAGCTAAAAGAGGATAGGGTGTAGCTAAAAGAGGATAGAGGATAGGTAGCTTAAAGAGGATAGGTAGCTTAAAAGAGGATAGAGGATAGTAGCGGAAAGAGGGTAGGTAGCGAAAACAGGATAGGGTAGCAAAAGAGGATAGGTAGTTAAAGAGGATAGGGTAGCGAAAGAGGGTAGGTAGCTAAAAAGAGGATAGAGGATAGGTAGCGAAAAGAGGATAGGTAGCTGAAAACAGGATAGGTAGCAAAAAGAGGATAGGGTATGTAAAAGAGATAGAATAGAGGATAGAGGATAGAGATAAGTAGCTAAAAGAGGATAGAGGATAGGTAGCGAAAAGAGATAGTAGCGAAAAAGAGGATAGGTAGCTTAAAAGAGGTTAGGTAGCGAAAAGAGGATAGAGGATAGGTAGAAAGAGGATAGGTAGCGAAAAGAGGATAGAGGATAGGTAGCGAAAAAGAGGATAGGTAGCGAAAGAGGATAGAGGATAGGTAGCGAAAAAGAGGATAGAGGATAAAGAGGAAAGGGGATAGGTAGCGAAAAGGGATAGAGGATAGGTAGCGAAAAGAGGATAGAGGATAGGTAGAAAAAAGAGGATAGAGAGATAGGTAGCGAAAAGAGGATAGAGGATAGGTAGTGAAAAGAAGATAGAGGATAGGTAGCGAAAAGAGGATAGGAGGATAGGTAGCAAAGAGAAGATAGAGGATAGGTAGCAAAGAGAGGATAGAGGATAGGTAGCAAAGAGAGGATAGGAGCGAAAAGAAAGAGAGGATAGGGTAGCGAAAGAGGATAGAGGATAGGTAGCAAAAGAGGATAGGTAGCGAAAAGAGGATGAGAAGTAGAAGAGGCTTGTTAGCACCACGCACGGGGCTTAGACGGGTGGTTTGATAATTGACTTAATTTCACTACGTGCCTTACGGGTTTCCTAGCAACCAACCTTGCTTAGTTGATATTTCAATCACAATTAGTCAATGACGTATCCACACTTGCTTTCCTTTGCCTTCATAATAATAGTTGTGAGTGTGTATGTTGTTGATTTTTCGCTTCTATTCTATTTTCAAGCGTCTGTGCGATGATACACTGAGCTCGTCTGAAAAGCGTGAGGAAAAGCAGACACGTACGCACGCGGGAAGACAGAGAGATAAAGAAAGGAGGAGTTGAGGGAAGGGAAGAGAGAGAGAGAGAGAGAGAGAGAGAGAGAGAGAGAGAGAGAGAGAGAGAGAGAGAGAGAGAGAGAGAGAGAGAGAGAGAGAGAGAGAGAGAGAGAGGAGAGAGAGAGAGAGAGAGAGAGAGAGAGAGAGAGAGGGAGAGAGAGAGAGAGAGAGAGAGAGAGAGAGAGAGAGAGAGGAGAGAGAGAGAGAAAGAGAGAGAAAGAGAGAAAGAGAGAGAGAGAAAGAGAGAGAGAGAGAAAGACACACACACACACACACACACACACAGTTGTGTATTAAGTGAACGGCATGAAAACAGTAAATAAGCTAGGATACGACTCTTTCATTCCGAGTAGACTTACAACCAAAACATCACGGACAAATGGAAGAGAACCCAAAGGCTAAAAATAGCACAACAGTTATCCGTCCACAACCCACCTTCATCATGTCGTCAATCTCGCTAATGACTTCATCAGCAGTTAGCACCTTCTCGTCATCCTCAGGATGGAGGCTGGAGACTATCAGAGAATGCATGTCGAATGCCTGGGAGAGCTCTTCGTCGTCTGACAGATCCAACCTCAGGGGCTCAATTTCCTGCCGAGAGATTGTTAAAAACAAGATTACAATCATGGTTGCTGCACACTGTACATGACGAATTATAATATTTTTGATTGACAATAAATCTTGATGTTCCTTTCACTCCAAGAGCAATCTCCTTATACAAATCGTAAATATATTTTAAACGCTGCAAACTCCTTTGACCTACATTGCAAGGATGGAAATTTTAAATCCGTAAAACCCTATGACCTAGAAGGCAATGAAAAGTCAAGTTAGTCCCATTAAACTAGCATAGGGTAATCAGGAAGTAGAGTTCTGATTTTTCTAGGCATATGGCATAATGTAGTAGTTTGCAGTTGCTTTCCAATCCGCCTTTACTTTCACCAAGTCTGAACAGACCTAGCGACCCATTTCGCTCCTGGGTCGACAGGAGGCCAGCAGATTTGGCCCTGCCTGGGAATCGGACTCGGGCCTCCTGTGTGGTTGGCAGTCAGATGCTCTACCGACTGAGCTACCGGCGTAGACTCTGTCTAGTGTGGCACTAATGCAACCAAAACAAAAGAGAAAGTAAGTCGCATATATTCATTGTTGAGTCCAAAAAGGTAATCCAAAAGAGGATCCACGGTTTTCTAGGCAAATAGCATTATGGTGTAGTTTGTTATATTGCTTTCGACACCGGACTTAATAGTTTCGTCAAGGCTGAAAAGACCTAGCAGAGCCATCCATAATTTGCTGGTGGGGAGGGCCATGAAACATTGGGGCTCTCTTGAGAGGTATTCAGTCGCTCGACCTACCAATACACATGAATAATTAAAAAACGAAAGAGACACCATGGATAAATTCGATATTAAATGGTTTACTGGCCAGGACGTCAATCCTCAGTAAAGTAAGGTGCTTCTAAAACTAGATACAAACCACACTCTATAATGTGTAGAAAGGTAGACTCACACTGAGGTCTACACACGGACCTATGATGGATCGGTGAATAGATTGCTCGCGTCTACCATGCGCGGTGGTCTCGGGAGGATTTTCTATTGTCTTTGCGTTGTTGATTTTGTTTGTTTGTTTGGGGTTTGGTTTTGTTTGTTTGTTGTTGTTTTTTTTGTGGAGTTTTTTTGTGGGGGGGAGGTTGGGGGGAGGTTCCCACAGCTTTTGCTCAAGTCCAATGGCTAAAAAAATGAATGTTATGATCATGCCACCCTATCGATATTACTTTGCAGGGGAACACTGCTGCTGAGAGGGTAAGTGAAACGAAACAAGCCACCACACCCCATCAAATGGCTTACCAACTGCCCACGCCGACTTAAATGCCAACACCGGGGATGGGAAGTCACGAAACACTAAAGACTTTTATCACGCTAAGACTAAGACCCCACAAGCAAGACGATGTGGGTACTTAAAAGAATGAGAGATTGATGATCAACCATTTAGCATAAGCACCACTACCAGACTTCTAGAGGAGTGAGGAATGACAATAATGACAGACGCACAGGGTCAATAACAAACGATAGAGATGGGCAGGGGAGGGAAGTTGATTCATTGAAATTTACCCCTATCCCTTATATGCGGTGATCTCAGGGTGTATTAAGAGGAAAGCAAAAAGTAAGACACAACTATGAAAGAGTGGACAGAAAGTGGGACCTACAAGTACCACCTGCCAGCCGTCAGCAATTTAGGCGATGTGTGTGTCAAAGGAACAAGGGGGGGGGGGGGGGGAGGAATAAGAATGAAAGGACAAAATTGGAATTGGACCCAACCGCTCAATACGGGGCACAAACATCCATATTTTTACGCCTACGTATATCATTACAACTCAATCCCAGTAATTTTGTAATAAAATGATATCGGGTATTTAGATCTAGTAATACAATGTAATAAAAGGAAATCCGTGGATCGGAACAACAAAAAGGGGGAGGGGGAGTGAAAAGAGGAGAAGATAACTCATAAGATAACAAATCCAGACGATGCTTTTATGCACGGCACAGAGCTAAACATCGACCTGGGTTTTATTAACTGTGGATCGATACGTGGATACAATAACAATACAGTATTGATGTATGCCTTCCATCTCCAAAATGAAACGATGCAACAGAAGCGCAGGCCAATCAATTCAATTATGTTGACTAGAGCATCAGTTGTCCTCGTTGATGTTGTGATGGTTGAGGTTGTTGATGTTGTTGCAACTTGTCAAACGGAATGGTGTGGACATTTTGTAAACCACTGACTATAATCGTTGCCACATACAGCATAGCATTTCAAAACATAAAGGACCATA